>BPTQ01000002.1:140408517-140703898 GCA_019973895.1 Chrysanthemum seticuspe
CATTTTAGGGCGCTTTCTAAGATAAAGAGCCAAATTTAGTGTCTGAATATTTTGGGGCACATGTGTTGTTGTAGTACAGAATGTGAGGACTAAGTCACTAAAGCCTTCATGAATTTAACATACTACGACACCTGTTGTTACTATTACATACGATGTAACTTGCCAATTTCTACTAACTTAGTTAGTTACTCCTAGAGTCTAGATGCACAAGACTCAGACTTCTCTCTCTTAACTTGGACAAATCCGATGTTTAACGGTACGATTTCATTTCATTGTAACTTGGAATAGTTGTTGAAGTGAGTGTGGAGTACAATGAGTGTGGATATTGTTACCTTGCTTGTACGTTACGGGAAAAGGCAGTTCTAAATAGGTGTAATTGCCCTTGCGATGATAATTTGAATTTTGTTAACCTTGTTGTTGAACTATTTCTTTTCCAAGTTTTCCTATCAAGATCACGACGACAACCTTAGTGAGGATTTGTCATAAAGTTCATAAATATAAAGTATACATATGAAGGTTATTACAATGTATATATAGGCAAGGAGCTAGGGCAACACTCCCTCTCCTTCCCTATTCCTTATTGGGCTTGGGCCTCAGCTTATGGGCCTTCTACATAAGCTGGACCTTAAACAAACATAAAGGCCAGAATAAAGCTACCTATTACATATGAAATATAAATACTTGAAATACTGTTTAGGAGTGATTCCAACAGCAGCACTAGAACTATCCTTTTGAACCTTTTCTTTATCAAGTTGTTGTTCCAATTGTTTTAAGTTTAATAGTAGCGTTCCCGTTAATGTGGATAAATCTTGACGGAAAAGGGCATTGCATGTTCGTTCCATTGTTATAGGTGTGAGTAACATGAGGTGTGAGTGAAGTTGTTGATAAGGTTCAATGTTACTTTACTTTAGCATGGCAATTTGTAGCCTAAACAGGTTCAATTCTCTCTCTTCAGACTCAGAACACGTAGATCTGAGATCCTCATTGATTGATTCAATCATCTTTAACCGTTCAATGTAGCATACATTATCATTGTTGTCCACAGCATCATACAATTTAAGTACTTCCGAAATCACTGAATCAGGAGTGTAAGACATGATGTTGTTGTGTACACGGGGTTTTATAAGTCTGTGATTTAAACCGAGAAATAGAATCTTTCGCGGGATTTTACTAAAATCAAGACCAAACTGTAAGAGAGTGAGAAGTAGGATGTAGTAAAGAAACTAGAAGATGATAAGGAAGTAAAGATGAATTTGGTGTTATGGTTTGTGATATTCCCTAATTCTTTATATATACCCCCTGTTCCGCAGTTTGTGATATTCCCTAATTCTTTGTATGTTAGGTTTAGAGACAAATCGCGGGAATTGACAAATCTCAGTGATGACAAATCGCACTGATGACAAGTCGCTTAAGCGACAAATCGCACTGATGACAAATCGCTTAAGGGACAAATCGCTTAAGTTGACAAATCGCATAGTACACAAGTACACCCACAACTTCCACTAATTTGTCCTTTCTTGTCGTTTTGTCTCAATAGACAAATCGCTTAATGGACAAGTTGCTTCTAAGAAACAGACAAATCGCACAAAATGAGTGACAAATCACTTCAATAAGCATTCATGAAAGGGACAAATCGCATGAATTTTGAGACAAATCGCTTAGAAGAAAAGTCGTACGAGACACAAATCGCTTCAAAGAAACCTTCCAAAACACCACTTTTCAATCCAAAAACTATCCAACCACGATGATTCAAGCCTTCCAATTCAAAACCTAAACACTTATAATGTTTCTAAACACAAAAGTACTATCAAAATCCAAACTTTAAGACAAGAAATGATCCAAATGATGCAAGCTACTTTAAACTCATTCAAACCCAAAAACCTTATAAAACCTACTAGAAATCCAAGAACATGAGAGATGAGTGATCAAACCATGGCTCTGATACCAATTGTAACATATTAGATTTCACAAACACACAATCAATCACAAATATGGGCGTATTGAATAGAGTTTAGAGAGAGAAAGTGGAAGATGGGATCCTTTCTAGAGAGAGAAAGTAAACAAAAGAAAGAAGGTTAGATTAAGTGAAAGGTCCAACCCTCTACCTTGGGAGGTAGAGGGTATTTATAGTTACATACTACACGTCCTCCTTCGAACTGTGGATCAGGCATACAATGGGTAAAGACCTGTCCTTCCTCCACGGTGTTACTTAAACTAATAACTAAGCTAATAACTAACTAATAACTACTAAATAACGTAAAGTCTACGAGCTAAGATATGCTAAAAAATAAATGGGGTGACCGACACTTCCTTATGGAATTTCCAATTCCTAACAGTAAGCACTACACAACACAAGCTCCTTAATGTGGCGGAGAAGCCTTCACAACGTCGCCTACTCTTTATCCGGTACTAGGCTAGACACCGAGTTCTTCCACGAGGTAGAACCACCCCTATCACAACATCGCCTACACTTTATCCGATACAAGGCTAGATATCGAGTTCCATTACAAAGGAGGAACTACTACCCAACACTACACCACAACAAGACTACCCCAAAGGAGACACACTCCTTTTACAACACCATAAGGATATCAATATCCTTTAACCCAAACTATCTAAATTGTACATCGATGCACCATATCGAATGTACACCCTTGGAACCTTTCACTAATGCCTTCGACACAACCCTTCGGCACCTTTTACTAATGCGTTCAACACAACACTTCTATGGAGGGAGAAAAGAACTATCAACAAGATACACTTCAGCGGTCTTGATGATGACGAAGCTTAGCAACTCATGACCTTGAGCTTGCACGTCTTCAAGAGGTGGTGATCTCGCCTTTAAGAGGAACCTAGAGAATCACACAAACATAAAACTACATAGAATGATCCTTTGGATCAGAGGTTAGAGATGTTACAATACTAAGAGAGAGTATGTGTAAAAGTGGTAGTGAGGAGAAATGGCTCACTATTTATAGAAAAAATTGTCTACTGTCTCAAGGTTCCCACAGATTCCTCCCAGAGGGATCCGGCTAGTGCAATTCTGGGGATCCGGCTACTGGGAAAGTTTAGTCCGGATTTCGGGTTGCAAACCGGGTTATGGGTTATAGGTTATGAGTAATTGATTATGGATACCCAACAAGATGCAATGTATCTAGACATTGGGTTATGGATCTTGGGTCATGAGTCATGCACTTTGGGTCATGGATCATGGATAATACCCAACATGACTTCATGCATGATGTCATGCAATGGGTCATTGGTTATGGATCATGCTCCATGGGTATGGGCTATGGACTTGGGTCTTTACCCAACAACATTCATTGTACCTAGTCAATGAATCATGGGTTATGGGTCATGGGTCATGGACTTTGGTTTTTACCCATTACATTACCTATTACAATATGTACAAAGTATATATGTACATTTCCATATTATGTAAACACTAGTTGTTATACATATGCATTTCTATAAGATGTAAACAATATTGCGTGTTTAGTGTTTATATGAAAGTGTCTTATGTTTTATATAACTTATTTACTAAACATGTTTTTATATGGTTTTAATATGTTTAGTATAAGTGTGTTAGTAAACTATTGGCTCAAACCTTTTACGTATTTTATTTGTTTTGTTAAAATGATTTTATGTTTGTTATCGACAAAACATTAAAAGATCATAAAATATAAATAAACGTTTTTATGGTTAACAATATCGTCACACGTGAATGGTTACAATGAGACCTATAACTATCTTGAAACTAAGAACGTGATGAAGATAGTTTCTTGATCGTTTATAAGCTCTAGGGTTTAACAATAACAAAGATTTAACATTGCACAGCGGAATAAACATAAGAACACTTTGTTATTAACACAAGGTTTTTCACATCTCCCCAATTATTATTTGATCAGAATAACAACGTGTTACCTAACTGTAACAGGGATCAAAGACACCTTCGATCTTGGAGATTAACAAAACTAACACTAACCCTAGACGTTTATAGAAACACGTCTAAGTTACACACACACACACACCTTTAGACTACATTATGGAAGACTTGTATATCTAAAACCTACATCCCATGTCCTCTTTATATACTAGAGGATTAGGGTTTACAAATCTCTACGAAGGACTAATAAGTAAATCTTCTTTTGCAAGCAAGTCCCTCCATCTTTTTGTAGGTTTCATCTTTGTCACTTTAAGCCCTTGATGTTTCATTCTTTATTGTATCATCAAATCAATAAACCCAACAATCTTCCCTTATTTGATGATGACAAAACAAATACGGTTCTTGTACGAACTTCCCTAGACGAAGTAGCAGAAGTTGAGATAATTAAATCTCACCATGAATGAAACAATCTTGTCTTCCTTTGTCTCCCCCTTAATCCATGCCACGCCACTCCAACATCTTTTCCCCTTTTTGTTATCAACAAATAGGGAATATAATCAGTAGAAACTTCCCCTTGAGTGGTGCATGAACATCAAATGATTCTTCAAATCTGTAAGCTCCTTGTAATGATCACTTGTGAAGAAAACCAAATATAACGAATTTGATGAAGAAGTAGAATAACCCAAACTTGTATCTTATGTCTTGTTTATCCACGTGACGTTGAACTTATATCGCTAACCAAAAATATAAGCAGATCGCAACCACTTGACAAAATCCTCATCTTCAATGTGACACTGAGCACTACAATGTAACTCCTTTAAGTGATAGTTAACTAGGTCTTCATCCATTCACCCCTTGACCTATTAAAACTAGATTTTCCAAGTCTTCGTCAACATCCTTTAAGCACGAACAAGTTATCTACAAAGTGTAACACCCACTTTGAGATATGATAAGAACACAAACCTGTGAAACTCAACTACAACATCAAATTAATGATATTTAACCTTCTTCGTAATCATTGTTTCAATAATTCAAAAACGAGCTTTTAAAAACCTTTAAGAACAAATAACCAAACTCCTTGCGTGTGTGAACCAAAATCCCATGTGTGTGTCGTCCAACATCCTTCAAATCTCAACCGACAACCAAAAATCAAAAATAATCATCACGCTCGACTTCCCCTCAAATCCAAAAATATTGTTTTGTCCGATAACCAAAATCCATTCACCATCTTCGCATCACTAATGATCAATCGAATAATATAATTGACATTAGTAAGCTTCAATATTTAAAAACAATACTTTGTAACTTAAATATCTTGACTTGCATGTGCATGTTAAGAAAATAACATTTTTCTTATGCGTTTAAGAAACCAGCAACCACAATACGAATATCCTGACCCATGATGACACGTTATAGATCAAAAGCACCATCCCACTATCACAAAGATCCTATCAACCAATCAGGGATTAATCATTGAGCCACCATCCAATATAACAAGCAAGTCAATAGTCGAACATTATAAACTTGAACACCTAGCAATCACTATGAACCAACATGTAGCCACAGTAGCTCGCAAAAACAGCATTGAGAATCAACAAGTGTAGCATCAGTAACGGTAGACGAAGCAGTAGTTTCATGTTAGAGCAGCATAAGTAACCAAGAACGTAGCAGTAGAAACTCATTTGACCTAGCAGTGGAAACCGTATCATGTTAGCAGTGGTTAAGTAAATGCTAGCAGTGGTTACTAGTAAACTAGCAGTGGTTTCGAGAAAACTAGCCATGGTAACGCGTTAACTAGCAGTGGTTACAAGATGATCTGGCAGTAGAAAGGATTACTAGCAGTGGTATCAACATGAGTTACAACCAAGTACCCAGTAGCAGATTGTAGCAGTAGATACAAGATGTAACTAGCAGCACTTAGAATGACCAGTAACATCAATTCTTCCACGAATACCATAGTAGCTTGTATATCCAAAGTTAAATCACAAAACCTCCGAACCATAAACGAATTCGATTAACAAAAGCAGCCCAATAGCAAAAAGTGAATAAATACCAACCAATTATACGCATAATTGTTACTAATGTCCACCGTCCCATGATTGTTAGATAAATATAGTACTAGGTAGGATTCAATTAACAACCAATCATGATCGTGCATCCACTGACCCATGTTATGTAGTCACCAACCAATTAAATACCAAAATCAGATGTACTAGGTATCTTTTAATGTTTCACATTAGTATTGATAATACCTTGCACAAGACATAAAAAAATATATGAGAAGCAAACCCTAAGGGCCCGTTTGGTTTGCATTAATGGGAATGAGACTAGGACTTTCAAAGTCATAGTTGGTGTTTGTTTTGTTTTGTTTTGTGGGCCCGGTAATGAAATGGGTATATCATAGTCATAGATTCATTACACACCAATTTGGTGTCTATGAAATACATTCCCATGGACCCCTCTATTTTCCACTACAAAATTAAAATATCTATACATTTTTTCATACCATATTTTATCAACCAAACATAAACAATCGTAATGACACACTTTTTCATACCCATTATCATTCCACCTCATTCCAAATCCGATACCCATTGTCATTCCTGGCAATAAACCAAACAAGCCCTAAAATTCAAAATTTTATACCCTTCACTGCAGCAGACTTCGATAGTTAATAACTTTCACATAAAAGCTCAAATCGACGATCCTTTTGGTGGAACGTTAGATGGATATATAGAGAACGTCCACCCAAAATTTCGTCACGATCCAATGGTTAACGAAAACGTTATGATCGTTACAAAACAGTGCTGCAGAAAAATACGAAAATTCTGAGATTCGAATTTTTCTTCTTTTTCATCATTCTTCGACACATAAAACCTTGCAAATCCCTAGGTAACGAGCTCCCCAAGCTCTGATACCAATTGTTGAAACTAAGAATGTGACAACTCGTAATTTCAGGTCATTTTACAAACTTTGAAAATTTCACTATTCATCCCGGGGAATTTACTATTCATCATTTTACTATTCATCATTTTTGAAGTCGATTTGATATTTTGAAAGGGTATTTCAAAATTTTACTATTCACGAAACACTATTTATTCCCGGAAAAAAAATCACAATTCATGCTTCACTATTCATCATTTATCGTAAACTAGGTTTACAAGTATCAAATTCGCGTAACCGTAAGGGTTTTGCTGCGAATTCATGAAATATCATTGAGGATACTTCATATAGACTAGGATTAATCTACATATCATTAGTAACATCATCATATTAGTTCATGCATGGTTTTGCATATTTCATTAAACGTAAAATTTCCTATTAAATAAACGCTATCGTATAATCAATTATTTTGAACATTTGATCCGACACTTTCAAAAATTATCCTAATATATTTTTATACTCATTTTAATATTATAAAAATTATATTATTAGTTTACCCGATGTTTTAAATTTATTTTGTATATAAATTGTTATATATATATATTTACGACGGTTTTCGTAAATACTACTCGATAATTATTATTTCACTCAATTTTTGTAAGAAATGTGTTTTTATAATTTTTATGACTTTGATATATTTTATTTTGTTCCGTAAAAATTTATTTCTAGCTAACGCTACCTCAAATACCTATTTTAACTTACAAGTTACCAACTATACTTATACATTTAAACACTTACTCAATCAAAATACATCATTCTTTCTTTTTTGTTATCCTTGTCGACCAAATAGGTGATTCACCATGGTCTTCATAAAAAAATCTTTACTCTAGGCTTACATATACAAACTAGACTACCACATGTATTATTTCTAGTTATATTACTAACATAACACATACAAGCATAAAATACTTAGGTGAAAAAAATATATTATCCTCCCATTTTCTCTCTTATAAACCGGCCAAGGAGAAGAACAAGAAGGAAGCCAAAGTTTTTGCAATATCAAGTTATTTTTACAACACTAGTATACTCTCTTTAAGGGTTTTGAAATAAAAACCCTAGAGTATTTAGGAAAACCTTGTTCCATAAACCTCATCACTATACTAGTAAGCATTTCATAATCATTTTTAATCTTCCATATTCATACTTTGGTTATTTTTATCATGCTTGAAGAAAACATGCAAGTTATATGAGTATTTATACCACTTTTAATGTTTTTAGTACTTATAATTAGTATATATCATCCTATAATTAATCCCTTGAAACATATCATTTTTGATGATGTCTAGGAACCCATGACACCCTAAGAAGGTGTATGGTAGGTTTAGAATAGATTTGGTGTTGATTTGAAGTGGTTAGAATAAGTATTACGCGAGAGAAATCACTTTCGACAAACTAAATATAAGGTCTGATCATTTTTGCTAAATCTGGAAATTTCGACAGGAGATAAAATGTTTTGGGCTAGATATTCAGAAAATATACTTTAAAATGAAAACGTGGTCGCTTGTACGGGTTAAAACGGATTTATAACGAAGAAGTTATGTTATTTTCAAGTTTAACGACGAAAACTGTATTTTCCGGAACAACAGCATGCTGTCCAGATTTTTAAGGGTAAAAAATGAGTTTTAAGCGTTATCTAAATGAGTCGATTTATCAAAAATATAGTAGTATACTTTAACACGAAGCTAAGGACATATAAAACGTAGAAAACGGACTTATAACGACTAAGTTATTCACATTTTTAAACAAGGTTGTCGTAACTTTTTATACAAGTATAAAACACATATATTTTTCCTATTAGACAAAAATTATTGTCGCGAGTGACCATGTTGAGAGTCGTTTTTAACATCGATGGAATACTTTTTAGAAAACGATGTCTTCTAGTAAAAGTAAGTTCACCTAGCCTATTTTCCAAAATGTTCAACCGCTCGTCAAACGGAGTTGTAACGAATAAAATACGGTCACTCAAACTTTGCCGAAAACTACCCTTAAACAATATTTTTGGTACAAGTACCCTACATTACCTATGTTTTTCTCCATGATCGAGACCTCTATGATGAAAATTTAAAAGCTAAGACTTTGAGAGAATGCTACAAGCTTTCTAAAACCGTTGAGTTTGTTTTCTAACACTCGATATTCACTATTTTACGACTAGCTTTTCGAGGCCATTTAGTCACTTTCATGAATTGTCAAATTATATTGTTTTGCGACAGAAAACTGTAATTTCATAATAAATCACTAAACGACTATCGTAGGATGTTGTTTCAACGTAAATACTTGTAAAGTAATTTATAAGTTGTCAATACGTTATAAGATTATTTTTCGACGATAAACTTTATTTTCAAAAATTCACAAGTGGTATAGATATCATACGAGTTGCATGCATAACATTACATCATAACTTATTATAAATCATATCATTCATATTAGGTTGCAGATAGAGATTGCACCTCATTTCAGTATTGCCATTATATCATCATAAACATTGCATCAGGTGAGTTTTCATAGCCCCGTTTTATTCAAGTTTATACATTATTTCAAACCTACAGGGGAGAATACATTGCACATCATTTTAATACGAGCCCAATTATATTCAAATTCATTACATTGCTTAAGTTACCTCATTGCCAATTGAATGTCCCCATTTCATAATCATGAACCGTTAATTCCGGAAGAAGCCAGGGTGAGTGAATAGATATATTGAGGGTGACTCCTCCATCCGGGTTGGTGGTCCCAACTGGTCAAACGGATGCATTTCATTTCATATCATTATTTGAGTTGTTTGGCAAAACACTTTGTTGGGGCGAACATCATAATCAGTCTAGCTTCGGTGTCATGTGCTTATAGCAATTGTATCATTTTTATGTGACATATTTGTCATACATAACTTATACTTGTGGTGGTCGTATAAAACATTTACATAAACTCTATGAACTCACTCAACCTTTGTGTTGACAATTTTAGCAATGTATTTTCAGGTATCTAAGACATATACATCATGGCATGCATGTGGACTTATCATAGAGTCGCGGTGACGATGCGTCTCACATGGATTTTATGCCTTTAAAACATCGTTTGGATTGTAACAAACTTATTTCCGCAAATGATGACTATCTTTTTGGGACCTATCTTTTGTAAACTCTGAATGTTTTATTATATCAAACAATGTGTTTTCCAAACGACACTTTAGGTCGTTCAATATAACTGTAACTGTGATGCTATGGAAGTCATCCCCCAGGAATTCTATTTCGCTGCAAAACAGGTATTTTGGGGGTGTGACAAAGAACGTGATGAAGATAGTTTCTTGATCGTTTATAAGCTCTAGGGTTTAACAATAACAAAGATTTAACATTGCACAGCGGAATAAACATAAGAACACTTTGTTATTGACACAAGGTTTTTCACATCTCCCCAATTATTATTTGATCAGAATAACAACGTGTTACCTAACTGTAACAAGGATCAAAGACACCTTCGATCTTGGAGATTAACAAAACTAACACTAACCCTAGACCTTTATAGAAACACGTCTAGGTTACACACACACACACACACCTTTAGACTACATTATGGAAGACTTGTATATCTAAAACCTACATCCCATGTCCTCTTTATATACTAGAGGATTAGGGTTTAAAAATCTCTACGAAGGACTAATAAGTAAATCTTCTTTTGCTAGCAAGTCCCTCCATCTTTTTGTAGGTTTCATCTTTGTCACTTTAAGCCCTTGATGTTTCATTCTTGATTGTATCATCAAATCAATAAACCCAACAAACTACATAAACAAATTTAATTACAATAATAATAAATAATGTTGACTTTGTTGAAGCGCAGAGTCTCTGTAGTCTAGATACTGAGGCAAACTTGAAGTTCTCTCTTCCGACGATCTCGGCACTTGAACTTTGGCGCTGACGGCACAAATCCTTGTAGCTCTGAACTTCAACTGTAACGGTCTATTTAGGTTATTACTCCCTTTTAACTAGTGAGCCTTTTTTCTTACTTTTGCTCCCTCCTGAATTGACAACTCTCTACCAACACGCAGCGGAGAAAGTAGATTCTTGATTGTAGCACAATGGTTGTCATTCTGGGAACATCATAACAACATAACTCACTTAGAATTGCATCCGAGTTGGTAAAAATCCCCGATGTACACACACTACTTCTCCTTCTTCGGTATTAAGCACAGTTCCCTTCGTCAATCCAATCACGTAAGATGAAAGACCAACTTCTCCCTCCTGATGGTTGCGAGCTATCAGAATCATCATAATGCTGCGTACATGCCGTAGATTACCTTTTTCTTAATGCAATATTAAAGCCATAGCTTGTTAAAGCATAATTCCGTGAGAATATGTCGCAAAAATACTCTCAATACTTCTCTCAAACCAACCTGAAATCGAACCTCCTTTTGATTCACTGGCTAAAAGTAATGACCACATATGGAGACAACCCGATACAACCAACTTGAAAAGGAAGTAAACATCCCAACTTTGTGACTTAATGCTTGTTCTATCTTCTTGAACAATCCACAACTTCTTGTGTCACTGAGTACTACAACGTAACTCCTTAAAGTGATAGTTATACACTGTAGGCACTACAACGTAACTCCTTACATAAGTTATAACTAGATTGTCAATTCATAATCACTTATGAAAAAATGCCTCAACAAGTTATATCTTGAGACATGCAACCAACCAACCAACATCTCAAAGATAAAGAAGTTCATCTGTGAAACGTCACTTCAATTCCACGTAAGTTATACCGTACAAAAACCCCGTAATCTTTTTTTTATCAATTATTAGTTCAAGCCGTAAATACGTGTATCCTCCATGAAAATTTCATCATAACAACATTACCAACTTGTAAACCAAAAAATAAAAAATTGTATCCAAAATTTTTGTAACACAAAATTTGGATAACAAACTTTTTTACAATCATTTTGGTCTTAAACCATATGTGCCAAATCCATCTCAGCCCAGTTCACGTTGTCAATTGAGAAGCCCAAAGACGAAAGTATTACCCAATCCAGTACAAGCCCATAACGATTTCAATTAGAGGCCCGGTTAGAAAAGGTTTAACCCCGATCCATTCACAAATCTTGAAGCCGGTTATTTAAGACTAACTAAAGGCATGCTTTAACCTAACCCTAAAAACTAATACTACACCTCCCACATCTCACAAAAACGTATCTCCTCTCATCTCAGTCTTAATCAAATCTGAACAAAGCAGTCTCAAATCTCTTCATCTCACAAAACTCATATGAATTGAGTCATTACCAACTCCTACCCAGTCGCACCTTTACCTTATTATTTTTATTATAGTACGAATCAAGAACGCGCATTTTGGGGCTTCAAGATCCTAATTGGGTCTCGGGTAAGGTTTTTTAGATGTGTTTCGAATTGTTTTTCAATTAAATGAACCAAAGGGACGAAATAACATACTTGTTATATTCATTTCTTTTATATTCGGATAGTATCACAAGCAATTGATCAGTGACAAGGATGGTTTGAAAAAAAAATCTTGAAAAGATTGAAAATGAACCAAATCTGAGGTCTTTTGATGTTTTGTTTTAATTCATTGAGATGGTGATAGAATAGATGTTAATTTGGAGGTGATGTAATTGAATTTGTGATGAGTTAAAGGGATTGTGAAGGATGTTGTTTGAATGTCTTCGTTTCTTCTCGATTTTTAATCTTAAAAACCATGGACTGATGATGAATTATAGATGAGGTATGAGTATGGTACAATGGTTTTGTGGTCATTGTCATGAGGTTAGTTTACGAATAACCTTAGTCGTAAACGCAGTTGAGAAGACCCTTATTCGTAATCTTCATATGATTTTTTTCTAACTTGGACACTTTACGAATAAGGTTAGTAACAATCCTTTTTCGTAAAACTCTTTCTTATTCGTAAAACATTCTTCGTCGTAAACATGAGTCTTGCTCGTAAACCTTGTTATTCGTAAACTGAGTTCCTTATTCGTAAACGGATTTCTTGTTCGAAAAAATGTCTTACTCGTAAAGTTAGTCTTCTTCGTAACTATCCTTACTCGTAAGGTGTCTAATTTGTAAAATAAGGGTTTACGAATTTCTTTCCAAGAAATTCGTAAGGAATACCCTTATTCGTAAGAAAAGGGTTTTCAAACTTTGACTTTTTGCTCCGGCGATGATTTCCGACCAACTTTTCCGTTCAGCTTCAAAACCCAGAAAAATGACATAAAAAGCTATACTTTTACTCGTTTGACCATGAGAATGACCAGATTGACCACTAAACATTTCACAGGAATGGTAACAAAAACGTCATAAAAGATGCTGTTTGGACATATTAACGACACAAAACAGATATTGTAAACCTGATGAAGCATGAGACATTTTTGACCATTTGGATACATAACAAACTGTTATAAGACTGTTCACCACAAAAGAATGAGAAAAAAAAATGGATACATAAAAATGGTTAACAAAACAGCTTTACACATGATTCGAATCCATATAAATCATCAAAGTAACAACCTTGGCTCATTATACCACTTGTTAGGACTGAAAATATATAAGATTTATGTGGTTTCGGGAGGGCTTGGTTGGTGAAAGAAGATGAAAGTCTTCATCTTTCTAGTAAGAGAAAGTAGAGAGAGGGTGGAGAACAAAAGATACTTTTATTGAAGATGAAACAATACAAAACCCTAATGATTAACCACACCCCTCATGGAGAGTCATGAGGGGTATTTATAGGCCCATCACTCTATTACTTTGCCCCGTTTACATAAGTAGTCCCTACGGGTGCAACTTACTACGAATCTAGTCCAATTCATGTATGTAACGTTATCTTTAAAAAAGAGTGAGGCTAACATGAAGGGTGTGAAGAACTTCCATTATGGTGTTGATAGTTTTGGTTTTGTGAAAATACTTCTTGCTTTTGCCCAGTTGGCAAGCCGAACAAAGATGATCTTTTTCGAATTTTAATCTGCATAGACCTTGGACAAGATCCTTGCGAGCAAGATCTTTAAAGGTAACAAAGTTCAAGTGATTTAACCGACGGTTCCATAACCAAGATCTGTTCTTTAACGCTTTAGATAGCAAGAAAATAGGAGAGGACCGTATCATGTCTTCAATAGAGATGGTGTATAAATTAGTGCCACGAGAACCTTTAAAAAGATCAGCATCATCCAATTCTCTGATGAAGCATGTGTGTTTTCTGAAAGCCACTTCGAGATCGGAATCACAAAATTGACCAACAGAGAACAAATTATGACCAAGTCCTTCCATGTAGTATACCCTGGAAAGTACATTGTCACCAAAAACATAATCTCCGTAACCCATAATTGCCCCAAAATGGTCATTCCCGAATCTAACTGTCCCGATAAACTTATTCATGAAATTCTTGAGCCGTGAGCGATCCTCAGTCATATGTTTTGAGCAGCCTGAATCCAAATACCAAAGGACGATTTGTACGACCTGCATTTGAAAATAGACAAAGATGGATAATTGGATCCCCACATGCAAATGGGGTCCTTTTGGTTAGCGCAACTAATCCCTGGATCTGCAGAAACCCTAGGTGCCTTAATTTTAACAATGAGGACAGCAGTAGTGGAATCACATGACTTAGTTAGAGGGCATTGTGTAACTAAAGGAATAATTGTACCAGTGGGCTTCCATTCCTTAACTCTAGGCATGGTAACCCTAATTAAGGGGCAAAGTTTGCCTAATATGAATGTTCAACCTGTGGGCTTCCACTGAAAGCCCATATTGGTAAACCTTTTCCCTGTGGGTTTCCTAGATTGCTTAATTTGTTTCGCTCTCCAAATTTTCTTAACTAGGGATTGTAACTTAGACATGAAGAAAGACACAACACATTGATCATGATTACCAGAAACTAAACATTCATTACATGTCTTGCACACAACATAAGAATTAGAATTAATTACAATACGCTTATAGCTAACACTAGAGTCAACACGATTATTTTTGTTCAAATCAAACTTATTGTTCCTACGGTGGTCTTCTACTTCCTTCTGGTGAACACTTTTAGCTTGCGTAGTCCTATCTTTATTTGTATTACCTCAAGGCTTTGACGCGATAACTTTAGTGTCATTGTTTACTCCTGTAGAAGTAATGATGGGAACATTAGTTTGTTTCGCTGCCTTTTGCTTTTCTGGTTTTGATGTGCTGGGTTCAGATGTTTTCGGGGGTACATCAAAGGTTACTTGCTTGTTCTTAGGCATCGAAGATGATGCAACAAATCTATCTCGCTTGGTACCAGTTTTAGGACATGTGCCAATGACGTATTCTAAGAGTTCCTAAGATCTTTTAGTGTACATGCAAGCATAGGCAAAGCACTATCTAGTGGTTTCTCTATTCTATCATCTTCAATGATCTCACGAAGACTATCAATGCTATCCTTAAGGTGAGTGAGATATGCTTGATAAGCAGACCTATTTTTCCTAAAAGGAGGGGGAATAGGCTTAACATCAATTGCATATTTTTTATAAGCAGAAACTCATGGACCAACGATTTCACCATTGGTGATTAGCATTTTCCCTTTCACCTGAGTCTTTAGATTCACAATCTCATTGAGTGAAGAAGTTATCTTTTCATTGTGTTTGTCATGAGTGACCTTAATTGAATCATATAACTCTTTGTAGTACAATTTAACTTTTGAATTTTCAGCTTGAAAACAATCATTTTCCTGTTTCAATTTGTTGATAATGTTTTGGTATTGAAAATTATGAGAATCCAGAAACGGTAGTTTATGGGTGCCAACCACTCCACCTATTTCACTTCAAATGAGAAATTTGTGCTTTCAATTTTCTGATCGTGTTAGAGTGAGCTTGAATCAGTTCATCTCGTTTGATTATTTCAAAATATGCATAAAATTCAGGAGCATCCAAATATGTCTTGGCATTTGAAGTTTTAATTCTTTCTTCTAGATGTTTATATTTTAATTGCAAATTAAGATTATCAACCACTAATTTAGACAAATTCCTGACCATGTTATCATGATCATCGTTTTGGATTTTCTTATGCAATCTTAAATTCTCGGCTTTAAGCTCATTGACATGAACCTGGGAAACTTTAAATGCAAGTGACAAATCATGAAATTGAAAAGCAGTTAAAGCAGAATCAGTAGCAGCATAATACACTCCTAAGCAATATATCTAGCAATCAAATTCTCATTGGTGATGTGAATATTCTTTCTCTCAATCTCATAACTTTTAAGCTTTATTGCATTTTTTTACCATGTTTTCCATATCCTTAAACATATCTTTCATTTCTTTAACTTCAGTTTCTAGAGCCTTTTGAATACCCTCAAAATGTTCTTTAACCAGTTTAAAGAATGGAATAACCTTAGTTAGATAACACCGTTTCGTTTCCTCAAACCCCCTTTCCCCTTCAGTAATAGTTGATGGTGTAATTCTGTTGGATCATACTTTTTATGTTGTTTGATGATTCGGGTGGCCTAGGATGGTGAAAAATCAAGTATGCCATGTTTAGAGAGAGAAAGAGATGAGAGGGTGTTTCTAGAGAGAGAAAGTAAAACAAAAAAAATGAAAGGTTAGATTACGAAGCACCACCCCTTCCAAGGATGGAACGGGTGTTTATAGTTACAACTAAACGTCCTCTTGTCGGACTGTGGATCATGTATACAGTGGGTAAAGACCCATCCTTCCTCCACGGTGTTACTTTAAACTAATAACTAACTAGCTAATTATCTAAATAACTAGTAAATAACAATATGTCTATGAGCTAACATATGCTAGACAATAGTTGGGGTGACCGACACTTCACTATGGAATTTCTAATTCCTAACAATCTCCCCCTAAGGGAGGTCACCCCATGATTTACATTTTGAATCCTAGCATTCTATTTTGTCTTCAGTTCTGAGCTCGTAGACTTCCATTCTTCACATCCGCAATCTTTGTGCTTTAGCAATGACTCTTCATAGTCCGATTATTTTATACTTTCACTGGAGGTTTTTAAAGTGATCCACATCTTGATGATCTTCAGGCTTTCTTTGAGATCATCAGCCACAGTAAATCTTTGGATCACCCTTTATTGTGTTGCCTTCATGTGATGTTGTGACTTTTGGACCGACATGCTCACACTTTTTGGATAATGACATCTTTTCATCAGAGTAGCGGAAGCATCTTTGTTGTTCATGATTTTCTTAAATTAAGTGTGAATGTTGTGAGCATGCGGTTATGAATTGACTCCTCAATATCGATCAACTGCAACCGTCCAATGTTCCTGCAAACAACAGTTAGCACTAAAACACACGAAAGTATCTTTGTGCACTTTCATTGAATATAGTTGCAAGAACCACGGTTCCCCGTTGATCAGTATAAATACTGCCTGTGATCAGGTAGGATTCCTAAGAATCTCCTTGACAGGGTTTCGCAGTTGTTCTAGCCGTTCTCAAACCGGAGCGTCCCAAAGTAGACAACATGGAGTGAGTGAACCAGCAAATTGAGATTTACTGATTGATTAAAAATGATTTGAAAACAATCGCGTATTGCTTGTAGAAAGAGTTTTGCAATACGACGAAGGTTTTATAAGAAAAATCAAATTTCAATCATAAATACCCTTTTAATTTTGAAAGATTAATACATAGTCGATGTGCAATAAAAAGAGTTTCAGCACACCAACCGGTTTTTCAAAGGTATCCGTCAATCCATTTCCTCGAACAAGGTTGATTCAAGAATGAATCACCCCATTGTTTCTATCCAGTTGTCACAAGTTTGATCTTTTGCAAGATCTCACATGTCACCCACCAAGAGCTTGTTTGATATTGGTTCTAGAAGGATTTCCATCTTCATCGTGAATATTTATCATACTCGGATGTTCTGGAAAAATCACAAGGATAATGCGTAGGACTCTTAATATATTCTTACTTTCCACATTGTGTGAAATAGCAAGTCTTCATTAATTTTGTGTCCTAATGAGATTTTGTTGATGATCTCTTGGCTCTAGACTCAATTGTTCATTATGGTTTCCTATGCCAGAGACTAGGGAGAGGGTCTCCTTCTTCAATATCCACAATCTCTAAGAGAAAGTCGATAGATTATGTAGGTTCCCCGTGAGAATGAAACAAGTCCTTTTAAGAGAACTTGAGTAGCTTGGGAAGTTTGGTGCAGTGCGTCACTGGGTCCATGATGTAGCAACCCGTAATTTTTCATAAGGTAAAATGACTATTTTACCCTTTGACTTTTAAAAGTTGACCTTTGACTTTGACTTTTGACTATTTGACTTTTACCGAAACGTAAAAGCAAATACAATAACCGGTAGTAACTGGTAATTTTTCTTGTGACCAACACAAGACTACGATAAGTCTTTATGTTCAAAATACTTTATTTTCACCAATAATCATAATTTATATGAACTATTACTACTTTATCATTTTTATGTAGATATGTTACTTTTTACGTAAGACGCATACTCAAACCTACGTTATTAGGTTTTAACAACATAGACGCACCCTATGAGACTTATCACACATTTAATATACCTAGTTAGAGTATACTGATAAGTTTAAACATTTTTGTAAGTATTATATTCTTAGGTTACCCGGTTTTAAGTTTCGTGACTTAAGGGCTTAACGTTAGTAATTACCGGGACCAAACTACACCTCATAAACCAAAAACTAGGTAAAAATAAAACACACTACCACCTCATAAGAGAGGTGGCGTGTATATGCAACCTCATAAGGCCATGTGTCTTTGTCTAACACTATACCCTTACAACTCCTCACCTTTGTCCCCCACTTAAGACAATTCACTTCATTCTTATCTTTGTTACATGCAAATCAACCAAAACTCTTTCATTCTCTCCTCCATGGCTGTCCATCCTTAAATTCATATCACCATCATCCATTTTGATTCACACAATAAGTTACACAAGAAAGATGAAGGCCTAAGTGAGCTCTACATAGTCCAAGTGTTGTTTTAGTGATTCCATGGTTAGATTTGGAGTTATTCAAGGTGTTAGGGGCTGAGTTAAGGGGATTATTTGGTGATTAACAAGGGTTAGAATCAATTGGGTTGAAGATTCAAGACAAGGATTAGAGATTAGAAGGGTTAAGGGTTGAATTGTTCTTGTTGTACTAGTAACTTGTCATCTTAATCGTTGTAAGATTTGAGTTTATTTTCTTGTCATTCAATATGATTGTAAAAATATTTATAATTATTTGATGTAATTTGATATAAGTATTATATGTAATATGGCTTAATTGATGTTGTACATGAGGTTGTGACCATAAAAAACAAGCTAAAACAAGTCCTAGGTAAGTTCTATGAACATGAATTCTGAAACAGTCCCAAAGTTTGATTAAACTGATCATCTCAGTAAACCTTGAGGTTAATTCAGTAAGATAGGCTTTTAGAACTATGTCTTACGGTCGTTTCTCCTAGTGGTGCACCTCATAACTCATCCCGGTGAGTAAATGAGAGCCAAAATGGCAAAACATGTCAAAATCTACACACCAGATTTCATTTGGGAAAAGCCCATGGTTCTGATCATTTCTGGAAGTCGACTCAGTTTTACGAAATGTAGCCAAGACCTAAACTTAAAGTTAGGGGAAAGCCGCATGTCAAAACAAGTTTTAGAACTCAACTTATGGTCGTTTTGGCAGGACTGAATGTGCAGCCAAACTTTCTGCAATGAAATATAAGTAAATACTTGTAATTAGACTATTGATATAAATAAACTTTGGACCTTAGTGTTAGGATTTATAAAATCCAGTCATTAAAGTGACGGTCACCTCAAGTATATGTAATTGTTAGAAAGCTCGTAGTCGTAGTCATTTATTATTGGTTAGTATTTAGTTAAGTAACACCGTGGAGGACGGACGGGTCTTTACCCACTGTATGCCAGATCTACAGCCCGTAGGTGGCGAGTCTTGTAAGAATACTATAAACACCCTCTACCTCCCAAGGTAGAGGGTTGGAGCTTCAATACCATTTTTCTTTGTTTCACATAGTTCCCAACTCTCTTCCCTTTCTCTCTCTAGAACTTTCTCTCTCTAAACATTTGTATACGCCCCATATGTTATTGGTTAGATGTGTTTGTGAAATCCTATAAGCTACAATTGGTATCAAGAGCCATGGTTTGATCACTCATATTTCATGCTCTATGTTTTGGTGGATTTCATAAGGTTTTTGGGGTTATAAGTGTTTAGAAGAGTTTGAATCATTTGGTCAATTTCTAGTGTTAAAGTTTGAATTTTGATTGTACTTTTGTGTTTAGGATCATCATATGTGTTTAGGTTTTGAATTGGAAGGCTTGAATCATTGTGGTTTGGTTGTTTTTGATTGAAAAAGTGGTTGTTTTTTAAAAGAGTACGAAGCGAGTTGAGCCACGGAGTTGCATTTCTTGGAAGCGAGTTCCTTTGTTATTGGAAGCGAGTTGGTTCATGTGACTTGGCTATTAAGCGAGTTGATTCTTTAAGCGACTTGAGTTCTAAAGCGACTTGGCTATTAAGCGAGTTGTATTGACAGCGAGTTGGTTTAAGCGACTTGGCTATTAAGCGAGTTGTATTGACAGCGAGTTGGTTTATGCGACTTGGTTGTTAAGTGTGTTGTCTCTGTATGCGACTTGGCTATTTAGCGAGTTGACTCTTTATGGGACTTGGGTATTAAGCGAGTTGTTTCTTTAAGCGACTTGAGTGTTAATGACTTGTCTTTGAAGCGAGTTGACTGTTTAGCGAGTTGATACCAAAGCGAGTTGACTGTTTAGCTACTTGTCTATTGAGACTTGTCACTTCTTCGTGCTACATTTTTACGGTTGTTCTTTTGGTTTAGTAAAATCCCGTGAAAGAATCAATTTCCCGGTTTAATCAAAGAATAGTAAAATCCCGTAGAACTTGTAATCATGTCCAACAACGTACCTACTATTGTTTCTACTGTAGCTGAGGACGTTCAAGCAGCCGGATCAGATACTCGCCCACCTATGCTTGACAGAACTGATTATGACTCATGGGCTCAACGAATTAGGTTGTACTGTTTGGGAAAGGAAAATGGGGTCAACATTCTCAGATCAATTGATGAAGGACCTTATCAGATTGAGACTATAAGAGACATACTTGAAACTGTTGTGGATGAAACAGTGATCTTAGGATTGGACAGACCAAAGACGTATGATGAGCTCAGTGATAAGGAGAAAAAGAGATATGATGCTGATATCAGGGCTTCAAACATTATACTTCAGGGTCTTCCAAAAGACATCTACAAGTGGATCAATCACAACACTGAAGCCAAGGCAGTTTGAGACAATGTCAAGATGCTTCTCTCTGGTTCTGAACTAACTAAAGAAGACAGAGAATCACAATTGTATGATGACTTTGAGCACTTTAAGATGAAACCAGGGGAAAGTGTCACTGAATATTACGTGAGGTTCCACAAGCTTGTGAATGACATGAGGAATATTAAGATGACTATGCCAAATATTCAGCTAAACTCAAAGTTTGTGAACAACATGAATCCAGAATGGCACAAATTTGTCACTTCTGTCAAGTTAACTAAGGGTTTGAGAAACACTAACTATGAGCAATTGTATGCATTCCTGCTTCAGAATGAGAGACATGCTATGTTTGAACGAATGATTCTTGATCAGTTCAAGTCTAAACAGGGAGAAGCAAGTTCGTCAAATGATTCAACAGCCTTTTACACCAATGTAGGAATTCCCACCAAAGCTTCTCAAGTCATACCCACGGGTAATGGTAATTACATTCCTGATCCAGCATATAAGCCTCCAGACTCTAACACACTCATGGAAAACTTCATCAATCAACTGTCTCTCATGGTTAGCCAAAATCTTAATCCCACTCCACACACCAACAATAACCTCATAACAGCATCCAATCCACACAATCAAGCTACTGTCAGAGATGGTAAGGTAGTGGTGCAGAATGTGCAAGGAAGACGGTATAAACAAGGGATGATTGGAGCAGGTTATGGTAATGCTGGAGCAGGTGGAGGTTATGTGGCTAATCAGAACCATGGAAGGAATACCAATCAAGGACAAGGAAAGCCAATCAAGTGCTACAACTGTGGTGGTGATGGACACATTGCAAGGAACTGCACATCTCCAAAACGCCCTCAAAATGCAGAATACTTCAGGGACAAGATGTTGCTGGTGCAAGCTCAGGACAGTGGAGCGATTTTGGATGAAGAAGAGTTGTTGTTTCTTGCGGATGGAAATGCCAAAACCTATGATGCTGATGTGGATGAGCAGCCAATTCAGGAAATAGGTCACAATCATCAAAATGCCTTTCAAGTAGCTGACTGTGATGCATTTGACTCTGATGTCGATGATGAACCTACTGCCCAGACAATCTTCATGGCTAGCATTTCACCAATGGTCTCTCCAAAGGTTTCATCACCACAGCAGGCTGGTCCTTCCAAAGAATCTATCATCTCTGAGGTATTAAAACTATACGATGAAGTTGATGAGCAAGAGATGCATAACAAAGTACAATCACATGTAACTAATGAATCAGATATGGATAATGTGGGTAATAGTAATATTGTCCCATATGATCAATATGTGATACAAAGTGAAAGTGATATTGTACCAAGTGATGCATCTTCTGCAGTCAATGATGACTACGTTTTTTATGAATACACTCCATGTGCCCCTGATGATTTTGTTATCTCTAAACTGAATGCCTATAAAGAACAAGTTGCCATTTATGAACAACGTGCTAAGTTTGAGTTAACTACCCGTGAGCAGGAAATGGATGACCAAATGCGTACAATTATTAGAAAAAAGTAATTTTAGAGAAGAAGTGTTAAAACAAGAGTTAAACTCCTTACAAGAAAAGCTTTCTAAAACTGTTAAGCAAAAACAAGAACTCCAAAATAATGTTAAAGTGCTTAAACAAGAATTTAATGCTAAGGAATCAAAACTTTTGAATGACTTTTCCAATCTGAAAACTTTGAAAAACAAGCTTGAAAATAAGTTGTGCGTACAAGGGAATACCATTCAGACTGCTTACATGATCACTAAGCATAGAGTTTTCAGCGATAAGCATAGCATTCCCCTAGTAAAGGAACCCAATCCTGAATATGGTAAAGTGGCTAGAGAAGCTCAGAAGGTAATATATGATGGTAATGAAATCCTTAAGCCTAGGCAGAAACCTAGTTGCGCTGAGTGCACTGAGGAAGATAGACAATTAGATGAAGTCACTAGGGAGAAAATGAATAAGAAGCTAAAAGATCCTGAGTGTATAAAGCAAAACATAACGTACCAACCCCATGATTACACTAAAGAAAATTGGATTTCCCTGAACAGGTTTAAGCCTCAAACTCTATTAACCCCAGAACAAGTTTGGAAAAAGGACATAGATATGCAAAAAGCTAATGCACTTGTTAAAACAAACACTCCCCTTAGGAAAATGCCTCCAGCAACTGTGTATCCTCCGAATACACCAATGCATTTAGTTCCTAGATCTATTCCCACTAAGAGCAAGACCTTAATCAGCCTGTATGTTGTTTATCAACTATTTGTTGATTTTGAGAAGACATGTAAGAAAATGATCACACCTACTGGGATAACTGAAGGGGAGAGGGGTTTTGAGCAAACTAAAGAATGCTATTTAACTGAGGTCATGCCTTTCTTTAAACAATTAAAAGGTCAATTTGAGAGTCTTCAAAAAGGGATAGACTCAGATATTAAAGAAATGGAAAAGGAATTTGATGCAATGATAGTTGAGGTCAATGATTATGAACAGGAACTCAAATACAATGAAATTGAAAGGAAGAATCTGCATATATTAAATGAGAACTTAGTATTGAGTTGGGTGGCTCAAGATGTGTTTTATACTGTTACTAAGCATTCTATTACTGCTTCTCAATTTCATGAATTAACTGTTGCTTTGAAAGTTTCCCATGATCGTGTCATTGAGCTTGAAAACAAAAACTTGGAACTAAATGAGAAAATTAATCAGGATGATCACGATAATTTGGTAAAACATCTTTCTAAACTAGAAGTTGAACATTTTGATCTGCAACTAAAATATCAACATCTCAAAGAAAATGTCAAAACCTCAAGCATCAAGACATCCTCAAATGTTCCAGAGTTTGATGCACTTTTTGAAATAAACAAACGTGACGAACAGATTCAAGCTCACTGTAACACGATCAGAAAGTTGAAAGCCCAAATTTCACAATCAAAGGGTGAAAAGAACAATGTGACTGGATCCCAAATGCCTCCTCCTTTAGATTCTCAGTGTTCTCAAACTTTTCATCTTCAAAACTTGGTTAATGTTTTACAAAAGGAAAATGAAAGTTTTCTAGAAGAAAATGAAAAAGTGAAACGACACTTTAAAGAGTTATATGATTCAACGAAAAGATAACGTCTTTACAAAAAGAAATTGAGAATCTGAGGAGTCAGGTAAAAGGGAAAATGCCACTTGTTTTTTATGAGAATGTTGCATCAAAGTCATCTGCAGACTCTAAATATACTGTGATTATTAAATACATTCCTCCTCATCTTAGGAATAACGAACTTGTGTTTCATAACTATTTCGCTCACCTTAAGGATAGTCTAGAATGTCTCCGTGAGATTGTAGAAGAGGATTTCATAAATAAGCCACTTGATAGAGAAATTAGGTTTGCTTGCATTCAGGCCAAACGATCTCAGGAGCTGTTAGAATGCTTAAGAGCAACATGTCCTAAATCCTTATGTGAGAAAGATAAAGCTGTGATGCCTTGTTCTATGCCTAGTGCTAAGTATGCAACCCACTCTATGCCCAATGTTAAGAAAGTGAACTCTAAAGTGCCTTCAAGTAGTTCAGATCCCTGCACTTCTAGTTCAGGAATGCAAAAGGTAGCCCAACCAACTAATGTTCCCATAATTCCCTCTACCGGAGTAATCGGTGACACAAAAGCAAGCGGGTCAAAGCCTCCAGGCAATACAAATCAAGATAGGACCTCGCAAGCTAAGAATGTGCATTGGAAGAGAGTAGAAGACCACCCTAGGGACATTAAGTTTAAGTTGAATAAAACGAATCGTGTTGATTCTAGTATTAGCTATAAGCGTACTGTAATTAATTCGAATTCGGCTACTTTTGGTAAAACATGTAATGATGATTGCTTGGTCTCTGTTACTAATCATGTATGTGGTGTGAATGATTTGACTAATGCTGATAAATACCCAGTTAAAATTGTTAATGCCAAAAAGCGTGCTAAGAAGGCTAGAAAGCAAAGGCGGAAGAAGGTTAGAAAACATTGGAAACCCACAGGAAGAAAATTTAGTAATATAGGTAATCAATGGATTCCTACATGCCGCAAATTTAATCTTAATGAGTTGTGCCCTAAATTTTCTAAGTCAATGCCCATTAGGAAATGGATGCCCACTGGTAGAACTATACCTTTAAAAAGTGAACATGCTTTGAATAGATTTACTGTTTCTACTAGCCCGGAATCTACCACTAATGATTTTATTGACCCTGTTTCTGATGTGGTTGTTCCAATCTCTTTGTCTAACCAAGTGGAACCCATTATTGCATGGGGTTCCCAATTATCTAGTTATCCATTCTTGTCTGTGTTCAACTGTAGATCGTTCAAATTGTTCTGTGGTACCTGGACTCAGGCTGTTCCAAGCATATGACTGGAGATTGCTCGCGGCTCATGAACTTCGTGAGTAAATTCATCGGGACTGTTAGATTCGGGAACGACCATTTTCGTGCACTTATGGGTTATGGAGACTATGTTGTTGGTAAAAGTGTAATCTCCAGGGTATATTATGTTGAAGGTCTTGGTCATAACTTGTTTTCTGTTGGTCAGTTCTGTGATTCCGATCTAGAAGTGGCTTTTAGAAAACATACTTGTTTCGTTAGAGAACTTGATGGTGTGGAACTGTTAAGAGGAACTCGTGGTTCAAATCTATACACCATCTCTATCGAAGACATGATGAAGTCTTCTCCAATCTGCTTGTTGTCAAAGGCTTCAAAAACAAAATCATGGTTATGGCATCGTCGTCTCAATCACTTGAACTTTGGCACCATTAATAATCTTTCCAGAAAGGATCTTGTAAGAGGCTTACCCAGATTAAAGTATGAAAAAAATCATCTTTGTTCAGCATGCCAATTGGGAGAAAGCAAGAAATATGCCCACAAACCCAAACCCAAAAACTCAGTAATGGAAGTTCTGCATACCCTTCATATGGATTTGTGCGGACCAAAGAGAGTGCAAACGATAAATGGGAAGAAATATATTTTGGTCGTTGTTGATGACTACTCTCGATTTACTTGGGTAAAGTTTTTGAGGACAAAGGATGAAACTCCAGATGTCATCATCAAACTTATCAAGTAGCTTCAGGTTCGACTTAACAATACTGTTAGAATTGTTCGAACAGACAATGGCACAGAGTTTGTTAACAAAGACTTAAGTCAATTCTATGAAAGTGTTGGAATCAATCATCAAAGAAGTGTTCCACGAACTCCTCAACAGAACGGTGTAGTTGAAAGACGAAATCGAACTCTTGTGGAAGCCGCAAGAACAATGCTAATTTATTCAAAGGTTCCAATGTTTCTTTGGGCTGAAGCCATTGCCACTGCCTGCTACACCCAAAATCGTTCTCTCATTCACACATCTCATGGAAAAACTCCATACGAACTTGTCCATAAACGAAAACCTGATCTCTCCTACCTTCGTGTGTTTGGTGCTTTGTGCTATCCAACGAATGACGGTCGAGATTTAGGTAAATTAAGAGCTAAGGCGGACATTGGAGTTTTTGTAGGTTATGCATCTAACAAGAAGGGTTACCGAATCTACAACAAAAGAACTCGAGATATCATGGAAACTATTCACGTCACGTTCGATGAGCTGTCCGGGCAAATGGCTCCAGGACAATCAAGTTCTGGACCCGCATCACAACCTTCATCAAGTAGTCCTATCAGTTCTACTCTTGTACTAAATCCCTCACTAGCAACTCCATATGTACCACCTTCAGAAGATGAGTTGAAGAAATTGTTTGATCCAATGTTTGATGAACACTATGAGCCAATTGCTAATGATCTGTCAAATCCATCAACAGAGGCTACTCCTATCCCTGTCAACGCAGATAATCCCTCAGTTTCTATGTCATTTAGTCAAGAAGCGCCTGCTGCTGATCACTCTGTATCATCTTTAATTCCTCAATCATCAAGTGTACACCATGGAACTGTTTCTGGCTCCTATGATGGAGATAACCCTTTTGCTACTCCTGAAGATGCTCCCTTTGAGAACATATTTGCTCCTGAATCATCATCAGAACCATCTTCATCAGGAGAAATCGACTCTGGTACTTCAGTTCCTCAACAACAACCACACGAACACCTTAGAAAATGGACACATGATCATCCATTGGACTACATCATTGGAAATCCCTCTCGTCCAGTATCCACTCGTAAACAACTTGCAACTGATGCCTTATGGTCCTTCTTCAACTCCGTACTATCCAAGTTCGAACCAAAAGACGTTAAAACTGCAATGAATGAAGACAGCTGGTTCAATGCCATGCAAGAAGAAATTCATGAGTTCGATCGACTAGATGTATGGGAATTAGTACCTGCTCCTGACTGTGCTATGATCATTGCTCTAAAGTGGATCTTCAAAGTAAAACTTGATGAGCATGGTGATGTATTAAAGAACAAGGCTCGATTGGTTGCAAAAGGATACCGTCAAGAGGAGGGTATTGACTTTGAAGAATCATTTGCTCCAGTTGCACGCATAGAGGCAATCAGAATCTTCCTGGCTAATGCTGCAAGTAAGAACATGGAAGTCTATCAGATGGATGTAAAGACGACTTTTCTTAATGGAGACCTTAAAGAAGTCGTATGCGTCAGCCAACCTGAAGGTTTTGTGAATCCAGAGCATCCTACTCATGTTTATCGCTTGAAGAAGGCTCTTTACGGCTTGAAGCAAGCTCCAAGGGCATGGTATGATACGCTATCAAAGTTCCTTCTATCTACTGGATTTAGCAAAGGAGCAGTTGATCCGACATTGTTCACCAGAAAGTCAGATAAACATTTAATTCACGTTCAAATCTATGTTGATGATATTATTTTTGCCTCGACTGACCCCAATGAATGTGACCGTTTTTCTGAGGAGATGGGCTCCAAATTTCAAATGTCAATGATGGGACAAATGTCATTTTTCTTGGGATTACAAATTTCACAAAGTCCCGGAGGCATTTTTATCAATCAATCTAAATATGCAAATGAAATTTTAAAGAAATTTGGATTTGACACTTGTGACACCGTTGACACTCCCATGGTGGAGCGTACCAAACTGGATGAGGACCACTCAGGGATCATGGTAGATCAAACGAAATATCGAAGTATGATTGGATCCCTGATGTACCTCACAGCCAGTAGACCTGATATTCTGTTCGTTGTATGCATGTGTGCTCGATACCAGGCTAAGCATACCAAAAAGCACCTTGAAGCGGTTAAACGGGTCTTTCGGTATCTCCAAGGAACCATCAACATGGGACTTTGGTACCCGAAGGACACCGGTATGTCACTAACAGCCTATGCAGATGTTGACCATGCAGGATGTTAAGATACACGTCGAAGTACGTCTGGAGGTGCTCAGTTTTTGGGTGATAAGCTTGTGAGTTGGTCTTCAAAGAAACAAATGAGTACCTCTATATCCTCTACAGAGGCTGAATACATAGCCATGTCATCTTGTTGTGCTCAAATCCTGTGGATGAGATCCTAATTATCTGACTATGGCTTTGAATTCACCAAAATCCCTCTGTATTGTGATAACAAAAGTGCCATTGCTCTCTCTTGCAACAACGTTCAACATTCAAGAGAAAGCACATCGACATTCGACATCATTTCATTCGGGAACAAGTGGAAAAAGGTGAAGTAGAACTCTATTTTGTGAGGACAGAATACCAGTTAGCAGACATCTTCACCAAAGCTCTTCCTAGAGAACGTTTTGAGTTTATCCTTCCACGACTTGGTCTAAAGAGCCTACAACCGAAAACACACAAACATCTTCAAGAGGAAGACGAGGAGTAAAGGTTTTTCTTCATCTATCTCTTGTATATATTTATTCAAAAAGCAAAATTCAAAATTTTAAAACCAACAAAAATCCATAAAAATTAGAAAATCTTGAAAAATTCCAAAAATATTGTTATTGTGTCATGTTTTTCTTAATTCGATAACATCTACGGACTTTGTGTTGACATTCAAAGAATGTCACGGGTTTTTAGATGTTCTTCGAATGTACATAAATTTCCTTAAAAAAATGAGACGGAGAAAAAGGGTGGTTTATTGTCATTTCAGGCAGTAACCCGTTTTAAAAGGAAAGAACATAGCCATGCTTAATCTTATTTTTCAAATCTCATGCTCTGATTCTTAAAACAAATGTTTATCACCAAAAAGACAAATATTTCCTTTCCAAATATTTTTCCTTCTAAATGATTCTTCTAAAAAATATTTGTCATCTAATGAAAACAAAATTGCTTTGAAAATACCTCGGACTCTATTTTTTTTAAAATCATCTGGGCTTATCATCTGTCAAAATCTCTATCTTTCAATCAACAACTTATGTCATTGATTGAGGGGGAGAATAATTTCAATCGAATCAAAAAGAGTATTTTTCAAACAATTGGCACTTAAACGAGCAAGGTCTACTTTTGGGTAATCAAAATGAACAATGTTTTATACAAGTGGTTCAAGACCTTCGCTAATGGTATGTTTTCAATAGATATTTATGCATAATTGATCAATGGAGTTTAAAGTCTCAAAGTCCGATCCTTATCAGTTAAAATGTTTTTCAAAAGCAAGTCACTATTCTCCTCAAAAGTCCTCAAAATTTAATTTAAATCAATAGAGATAACAAATCTCAAATGATTTGAAAATTGTGATCGGGGGAGAATTTGTGATTTAAACTGATAATTCGATAAACGGTTTAATACTTGATTAACATGCTCCCTTCCTTACATGTGCCAAACGATTTCAAATTTTCCATGCACATCTTAAGGGGGAGCATCCATATCAAACCAAAATGGATTAAAACGTGATTGATTTGTCTCTAAGTGCAGGTTTTCCCTAATATGTGCTAAACAAGTTTAAAATCAGATGCACATATTGAGGGGGAGCAAATTTTTGAAAACCACATTCTTTCCCAAAAATATCTTTAACTGTATGAGAAACACTGATTTTGATCGGGAAAGTGGTGTCGATATTTTTAGAAAATATTTATCAAAGAAGTGAATTCTTCCTCTTGCCTCCATGTGCCAAAATGATTTCAAACACATGATGCACATGTTGAGGGGGATCCGTTTTCTAAAATATCAAAAATGATTCAGGTACAAATTGCTTTGATAATATATCACAAGTACCTGGATTGATTTTCAAATGGTTTTCAATTGGTTCCAATGGCTGATGAATAATACCAAAAAGACCGACCAAATTTACTTTATGTATGGTGATATAAGGATGGTTAGGTTAGGTATTCGTTCCCACGATCCCGCCAGAGCCGGAGGGATCTACCCAGGGACAATCCACTAGATAGTGTAGAGTCCTTAGGTATGATGAAAAAAGGAGTAAAGTGAGATATGGGAAGAGTGCGGACTGAGATAGAGCTAGAACTGAAATAAACCCAACAAGGTTCTAGTAATGAAGTCTCGGTAAGCACTGAAGGGGTTGAAGAATGAAAAAGAAATAAATGTAAAAAGCGTGAAAAGAAATAGCCCTCCAATAATTCAACCTTAGGGCAGAAACCGGGTTCAATTCATATGCTACTGGTTGTTACCTAGGTAACACCGGTATTGAAGACAAGACGTCATGGACCCAGTGACGCGCTGCACTACATCTTCCCAAGCTACTCAAGTTCCTCTTAAAAGGACTTGTTTCATTCTCATAGGGGAACCTACATTATCTATCGACTTTCTCTTAGAGATGGTTGATATTGAAGAAGGAGACCCTCTCCCTAGTCTCCGGCATAGGAACCAAATGTGCACAATTGAGTCTAGAGCCACGAGATCATCTATAAATCTCATTAAGGACACAATCAGTGAAGACTCTTTATTTCACACAATGTGGAACGAGAGAATATATTTTAAGAGTCCTACGCATTATCTTGTGGTATTGCCAGAACATCTAAGTGATATGCAAACATAATCACAATGAAGATGGAAAGCCTTCTAGAGCCAACATCAAACAAGCTCTTGGTAGGTGGCATGTGAGATCTATCCAATAGATCAACCATGTGACAACTGAACAGAAACAATGGGGCGATTCAAAATTTTGAATCAATACTGGTTCAGGTTATGGATTGACGGATACCTTTGAAAAACCGATCGTTGTGCTTAAAACTCTTTTCTCTAGCACATCGACTGTGTATTAATATTTCAAAATAAAAAGGTGTTTATGATTGATAATTGATTTTCCTTAAAACCTTCGTTGTATTGCAAAAACACTTTACTTTGAGCAGTACACGATTGTTTTTCAAATCTCTTTTCATCAATCAGTGAATCTCAATTAGATGGTTCACTCACTCCGTGTTGTCTTCTTTGAGACATTCTGATTTGAGAACAGCTAGAGCAGCTGCGAAACCCTGTCAAGGAGATTCTTCGGAATTATACCTGATCACAGGTAGTACTTGTACTGATCAACGGGGAACCGTGGGCCGTGTACCTCAATTCAATGAAAATGATCAAAGACACTTTCGTGCGCTTTATTGCTAACTGCTGTATGCAGGTGCACCCGACGATTGCAGCTGATCAGAATGGAGAGGTCAATCCATAGCCGCATGCTCACACAACACATTCATTTCAAAAGAAATCATGATTTGTGCATCAATGACTCTGATATTCTCACTACATGCTTTTGCTACGCTGCTGCAAATATCATGAATCAACTAAAGCTTCCGCTACTCTGATGAAAAGAAAGCATGATCCAGAATGTGAGCATGTCGGTCCACTGTCACAACATCACATTATTTCAACACTACAATGGAAGAGTCAGAGATTTATGCAAGCTGGTGATCTCAATGCTGGCTCAAAACTCATCATCACGTGGATCAGTTAAAGACCTCCACTTGAATTATCCAAACATGCGAAACATGAAGAATCAATGACTACGGGCTACAGAGCAATGAACTTAAACAAGAATCCAAGAACAATCTTAATGTAATATCTGTTTGTATTCTGTGTAATTTGAGGTGACCTCCCTTAGGGGGAGATTGTTAGGATTTAGAAAATCCAGTCATTAAAGTGTCGGTCACCTCAAGTATATGTAATCGTTAGAAAGCTCGTAGTCGTAGTCATTTATTATTGGTTAGTATTTAGTTAAGTAACACCGTGGAGGACGGACGGGTATTTACCCACTGTATGCCTGATCCACAGCCCGTAGGTGGCGAGTCTTGTAAGAATACTATAAATACCCTCTACCTCCCAAGGTAGAGGGTTGGAGCTTCAATACCATTTTTCTTTGTTTCACATAGTTTCCAACTCTCTTCCCTTTCTTTCTCTAGAACTTTCTCTCTCTAAACATTTGTATACGCCCCATATGTTATTGGTTAGATGTGTTTGTGAAATCCTATAAGCTACACTTAGACTTAATTAAGCTTGAGAAGCTGTTAGAGAATCTAAAAATATGAACTTGAGCTTTTGAATCACTTAAAAAGGACTTATGGTTAAAAAGTTATGCCTAGTTAAGTTTTACTAGATGAAAATTTAGTGTGGGAACAAAAGCTTGCTGATATGATTTTAAATCACGATTTAGACCCTTTTCTAGTCCGAATCAGCAAAAGTGTAAAACACGAAAGTGGCTCAGAACCTAAAAACAGCAAAAACTAAGCTGACCTGTTGTTGACTAGAAAACAACCTTAGTGAGAACTTTAAGTGATATATTGATCAATTGAGGCTAATATAAAGCCAAGATTGAGTCAAGATTGTTGTCTTGAGATTGTCTAACTTAGACACATCCTTAATATGGTCTTGATTATTATTGCTTAACCATAACTTAGCCGCACGGCTAGTATAAGTCTAATGACCGAAACTTGTTTCAAAAACTTGTTCATTAGATTGAACTTTACTAGACTTTGACAAAACTAGATAAATGACCATATGACATATAAACTATCTAAATACCATTTTCACAAGTCTTGGCTCTTGTTTAAACCTATGAACTTATATTAACCTAAAAACTATTTTTGAAACCTTTGTATTTCACGACATTATAATATGACACGCCGTAATTATTTTCATCACAACACTCATTGAGTGAATAACATTTATACATAATAAATGTTATGCTAAACTACTTCACGGCCTCTTGATTTTGATAGCCAAACAACATTTAAGGAATACTTTAACCTAAGGATTCATGTACAACATCATAAGCCAACAAACTACATATACTTGTACACTTATAACATACAATATACTAAAACACGAATACTATGCTTTCTTAGGTAATCGTTAAAGATCGTGATCTTGTCATACTATACGTTGATAACATTATATCGTTATACTCCGCTGTTGATCACTACTGTGAGTTCATAGCCCCACTTTCTATTACTTGATTGTTTTACAAACCCTTGGGGGAAATACATGCTTTATTTTAAATCGAACACATTGCTTTGAAATTTTACTTGAATGTATTATTTGCACTAAGTACAACTATTGCCAAAGTCCCTATTATCATGAACCATTAATCACTTGCGAGTGAACGTGAATAATGTGGATAGATCTATCGGGATTGACAAATCCCATTTGTGTTGATCGGGTAGGCAAACAAACGCACTCTATTTGAAGATCCATAGGTTTAATGGCAAATTACCTATTAGGGCAATTGTTACTATTATATCACAGTTGTTAATGTTTCGGTGTCATGAGCTTAGTGCAATAATATTTGTTTTGTTTTCTAAACTATGAATGTGAGACTAATTACCTCACGTTACGAATTGTGTTCAACTGATTTCCTAAACTCTATGAATTTCACTCAACCTTTGTGTTGACAGTTTTAAGCATGTATTTCATGTCCATATAGTACGAGGCTGGCACGGAGGAGCACAGATACTCAAGAAGGCTATAAATTTTATTATCATTCGAAAACCCATTTAATGTATTTTGTAAACTTGGATCCATTTGGGACCTCATTTTTGTAAACTCTGATATTTTTATAAATCGAATGATAAATCTTTTAAAACGACTCCCTTAGAGTTCGTTTTCTATTGTTATGACTGTTGTGCCATGAGTAACACCCAGTTTGAATTCCGCTGCACATCACGAAGTTGGGGGTGTTACACATGACGTCTTGTCTTCAATACCGGTGTTACCTTAGTAACCACCAGTAGCATATGAATTGAACCCGGTTTCTGCCCTAAGGTTGAATTAATGGAGGGCTATGTCTTTTCACCCTTTTTACATTCAATTCTTTTTCATTCTTCAACCCCTTCGGTGCTTACCGAGACTTCATTACTAGAACCTTGTTGGGTTTGTTCTAGTACTAGCTCTGTCTCAGTCGACACTCTTCCCATATTCTCATTTTTCTCCTTTTTTTCAATATACCTAAGGACTCTGCACTATCTAGTGGATTGTCCCTGGGTAGATCCCTCCGGCTCTGGCGGGATCGTGGGAACGAATACCTAACCTAACCATCCTTATAAATTCAATGCATAAAGTAAATTGGTCGGTCTTTTGGTATTGTTCTTTCCGCCTCGAAACCAAATGAAAACCATTTGAAAATCAATCAAGGTAGTTGTGATATAAAATCAAAGCATTTTGTACCTCAATTGTTTTTGATTTTTCATAAATGTTTCCCCTCAACATGTGCTTTGGCTTTTGAAATCATTTAGCACATGGAGGAAGAGGTGCTTGCTTAAGTCATTGTAAAAGCTCCCCCTCAACATGTGCATTGAGTATTTGAAATCGTTTAGCACATGGAGGAAGGAGTGCTTGTTTGGATCTTTAAACAATCACCCTTTAATCAGTTTTGATATTTAAGTCACAATCTCTCCCCCTATCAAAAATTTCAAACCTGTTTGAGATTTATGATCCCAATTGATTTAAATACTTTACAAAACATTTTGGGGAAAGATATAGATTTCTTTTTAAACTTATACTGATAAAGAACATTTAATCGCTCCCCCTCAATATGTGCATCGATATACGAAATAGTTTAGCACATATTGGAGAGAACCTGCACTTTGAGTCAAAAGATCACTTGTTATCAGATTTCATATATTAAATCACAAATTCTCCCCCAATCAAAAATATCAAACCCTTTGAGATTTTGGATCCCAAGTGATTTAATTAGGTTTAGAAAACATGGGAGAAAATGTGCCAGATTTAAAATTCTCATCTTGTTTTTGGATAAATGCTCCCCCTCAATCATGTGCATCATGTATTTCAAAATCGTTTGGCACATGGAGGCAGGAGTGCTTTTGAAACAATCATCATTTAAACAGATTAGAGATTTAAATCACGATCTTTCCCCCGATCAAAAATTTCAAACCATTTGAGATTTGTGATCCCAATTGATTTAAATCATTTAGAAAAATTTGGGGAAAGACGTGGCTTGATTTACTTTTAAAATTGACTGATGAGGACCACTTTAAGACATTAAAGATTGTTACTGTCAGGTATATTAGTTTTAAGAGATCTTTTGGTAAAATAAAACAATTTCACAATCAAACAAGAACAAAAAAAATTCATTTTGAAAGATCTTTGAGTTTTAAAGAAAAGCATACCATGACATAACATTAAATCTTTAGATCACCACTTATTTAGTACAAACGGACTTGATAGATGAAATATCGTTTGAAAATATTTAATTTGAAATCACTCTCCCCCTTAATCGATGACCATAGTCGTTGATTGAGTGACTTAAGATTTGACAAAATAAAGTCCGGTTGATTTCCAAAATTATAAGTCCAATTTATTTTCAAAACAATATTTTTTCATTTTCAAAACAATTTTATCAAATTTTTTGAAAAATGGTATTATTCACTACTTGTCCTGCACAAAGATACGTTATGTGGAGAAAAACACAAGCTGATTCAGTTGTTGCTGTAGGGATGGAAGAAAAACCATCTGCTTATGCAGTGAGACCTCTAACGTATGCAGATATTATCTGCTTATGGAGCGTGAGATGATATTGCTTATTGACATCTTCTATATGATTTATGGTAGTGCTTCCGGTTATTGTTTCATGTACACAACGCAATGATGATTCTGATGAGATCGCAACCATCAGGGGAGAGATATGTGTACATCAGGGATGCACAACATGTTCACTTGATTGAGCTAATTCAGTTATTCCGGAGTTGACATCCATAGAGATGATCAGTGACTCAACATGTTACATGGATGTCATTGTCTCTACTCTTGTTGGGTACATCTGTACATTATGGGCTAATTGGTTATATGTAAGATAACTGGAATGCATTTGGTGAAATGAAGATGTTGATATATTGTTCTCCCAAATAGACAAGTGCTCAAACTCGAAGAGTAATGTGTACATCGGGGACGCACAAAATGATCATGTGATCGGGCTTAATCATTTATTCCGGTTTTGATAACTGCAGAGATGATCCGTGTTAACTTGTTACTTCGTTGTTATCGTCTTCTTCTGGTTCTTGAGCTTCATACAATTAGACTATTTGCTTCACTTCATCTTCTGGGGGAAATGGTCATAATTCAAAGATTTTGGTTTGGTGGGAAGCTACCAAAGATTCACATTGACAAGGCTCATGTTCAGACGATTTTCTTAGAAGCCTCGAATGCTTTGGTGGTGAAAGTTTAAGAGATGTTGATTTCTTTCTTCTACAACGTGCTGAACGATATCCTTATCTCGGTACACATTTCATCATCCTCTTAAACTAAATTATCCTTTTTTCCCTTAAATTATCTTCTTTGTAAATAATTTATCAAAAAGCAAAATACAAAAATATAAAACCAACAAAAAGAAATTGAAAAATATAAAATCTTCAAAAATCCATAAAAATTTGAAATATTCAGAAAATACAAAAATTAGTTTTTCCAAGGCATGTCTTCTGACATCGATAACATCTACGTTCTTAGAAATGTCATTCAATAATGGCACGGGACTTTAGATGAAGTTCGAACAGAAGTTCAAATTTTTTTCAAAACATGCCTTAATCAATCAAGTTGGTTTATTGTCATTTCAGGCAGTAACCCATTTTTTAAAGAAAGAACAGAGTCATGCTTAATATAATTTTGAAACCTCATGCTCTGATTCTAAAAACAAAAGTTCATAAGGAAAGTTTGTCGCCAAAAAGACAAATGTGTCCTCACAAATATTTTTTCGTCTACATATTCTTCTGAAAAATATTTGTCATCTAATGAAAACAAAATTGCTTTGAAAATAACTCGGACTTTATTTTGAAAATCATCTGGACTTGTCATTTGTCAACATCTCTATCACTCAATCAACAACTTACGTCATTGCTTGAGGGGGAGAATGATTTCAAACAATTCAAAAGGTTATTTTTCAAACAATTGGCACGTAAACGAACAAGGTCTTATTTTGGATAATCTAAAATAACAATGTTTTTGTACAATTGGATCCAGACCAAGACTAACGTTGTGTTTTCATAAGATACCTAAGCATGGTTGATCATTGGAGTTTAAAGTCTTATAATCTGATCCTTATCAGTTAAATGCTTTTTAATAGCATGTCACATTTTCTCCTCAAAAAGCTTTCAAAAATAATTTAAATCAATTGAGATCGCAAATCTCAAAGGGTTTGAAAATTGTGATCGGGGGAGAATTTGTGATTTAAATTGGATATAAACTGATAATTTGATAAGTGGTTTTTGAAATATAATAACAAGAACTCCTCCCTACATGTGCCAAACGATTTCAAATTTTCCATGCACATGTTAAAGGGAAGCATTTATCTTAAACCAAAAAGGATTGAAATGTGATTGATTTATCTCAAAGTGCAGGTTCCCTCTGATATGTGCAAAATACTTTCGAATCTCGATGCACATATTGAGGGGGAGCAATCAAATGAAAACCTCATCCTTCCCAAAATATTTCATCCAAAGTACTTAAAATTCATTATTTGATCGGGAAGTGATGATGATCATTTTAAAAAATGTTAATCAAAGATTGGATCTTTCATTCTCAATCTAAGATTTCAAAAGTCCTCTTGCCTCCATGTGCTAAAACAATTTCTAACACTTGAAGCACATGTTGAGGGGGAGCATTTCAAAAATATCAAAAAAATTAAGGTACAAAACGCTTTGATTTTATATCACAAGTACCTTGATTGATTTTCAAATGGTTTCCAATTGGTTTCGAGGCGGAATGAACAATACCAAAAGACCGACCAATTATCTTATGCATGGAGATATAAGGATGGTTAGGTTAGGTATTTGTTCCCACGATCCCACCAGAACCGGAGGGGTCTAACCAGGGACAATCCACTAGATAGTGTAGAAGAAGTTAGGTATGATTAAAAAATGAGAAAAGTGAGAATAAGGAAAGAGTGGCGACTGAGATTAAGCTAGAACTGGAATAAACCCAACAAGGTTCTAGTAATGAAGTCTCGGTAAGCACTGAAGGGGTTGAAGAATGAAAAATAATTAAATGTGAAAAGGGTAAAAAGAAATAGCCCTCCATTAATTCAACCTTAGGGCAGAAACCGGTTTCAATTCATATGCTACTGGTTGTTACCAAGGTAACACCGGTATTGAAGACAAGACGTCACGGACCCAGTGACGCACTGCACTAAACTTCCCAAGCTACTCAGGTTCCTCTTAAAAGGACTTATTTCATTCTCACGGGGAACATACATAATCTATCGACTTTCTCTTAGAGATTGTTGATATTAAAGAAGGAGACCTTCTCCCTAGTCTCCGGCACAGGAAACCAAAAGTGCACTATTGAGTCTAGAGCCAAGAGATCATCAATAAATCTCATTGGGACACAATTAATGAAGACTCGCAGTTTCACACAATGTGGAATGTGAGAATATATTTTCTGAGAGTCCTACGCATTATCCTTGTGGTATTGCCAGAACATCCGAGTGACATGTCAAATATTCACGATGAAGAGGAAATCCTTCTAGATCCAACATCAAACAAGCTCTTGGTGGGTGACATCTGAGATCTTCTCGAAAGATCGAACTTGTGTCAACTGGATAGAAACGATGGGGCGATTCACTCTTGAATCAACCTTGGTCCAGGAAATGGATTGACGGATACCTTTGAAAAACCGGTCGTTGTGCTCAACAACTCTTTTCTCTAGCACATCGACTGTGTATTAAGTTTTCAAAAAATTAAAAGGTTAGTTGATTTTCCATAAAACCTTCGTTGTATTGCAAAACCCTTTCTATTAAGCAATACACGATTGTTTTTCAAATAATTTTTCATCAATCACTGAATCTCAATTCACTGGTTCACTCACTCTGTGTTGTCTTCTTTGAGATGTTCCGGTTTGAGAATGGCTTGATTAGCTGCGAAACCCTGTCAAGGAGGTTCTTTGGAATTCTACCTGATCACAAGCAGTACTTGTACTGATCAACGGGGAACCGTGGTTCTTGCAACCCCATTCAAAGAAAGTGATCAAAGACACCTTCGTGCGCTTTATTGCTAACGGTTGTTTGCAGGGACACCCGATGGTTGCAGCTGATCAGAATTGAGGAGTCAATCCATAACTGCATGCTCACACATCACATTCACTTCTAAAGAAATCATGATAAGTGCATATCTTCATAAGTTGGCTCTGATATTTTCAAACCATGCTTCTGCTACATTGCTGCGAAGATATTATGAATCAACTAAGCTTCTGCTACTCTGATGAGAAGAATCATGATCCAAAACTATGAGCATGTCGTTCCAAAAGTCACAACTTCACATATTAGCAATGCAACAAAGGATGAGTCAAGAGATTTAATGTGATGATGATCTCTATAAAGGCTCAAAGAACAAAAAATTTGTGGATCAGTTAAAGACCTCCACTTGAAATACAATACATGCAGAATATAAAGAATCAAAGGCTACGAGCTACAGAGCAAAGAACTTATTCAAGAATTCAAGAACATCAAAATGTAATATCTATTTGTAATTGAGGTGACCTCCCTTAGGTGGAGATTGTTAGGATTTAGAAAATCTGGTAGCTAAAGACTCGATCACCTCAAGTATATGTATTCGTTAGAAAGCTCGTATTCGTAGTCATTTAGTGATAGTTAGCAATTAGTTATGTAACACCGTGGAGAACGGACGGGTATTTACCCACTGTATGCCTGATCCACAGCCCGTAGGAGGCGTTTCATGTAAGAACCTATAAATACCCTTTTCCTAGCAAGGCAAAGGGTTGGAGCTTCATAATATACTTTTTTTTCTCTCTCTAGAAGTTCCCAACTCTCTTCACTTTCTCTCTCTAACTCAAGTCTCATTCAAATCCTTTTATGCTTGATTATGTGTTTGTGAAAACCAATATCTAACAAATTCTCTTCTTACATGTTTTATCAAAATCAACAAATAGTTGATAAAGTACGTAAATGATAATCAACGTTTTACATTCTGTAGGAAGATTTCTGGGAACTAAATGCATGGGTGTATTAGGTGGATACACCATTGCAGCCGGTAATTTCATTAAGGGAGGATTATTTATTACAAGTTCTTCGACTTTTTTCTTTTCTATGTCTAACTTCCAAAACACTTGTTTAGGGGTCAACTGAGTTTGAGGTTTGAAAGTAGCTAAGAATTTCTCCTTAGAATAATTGGGAGGTTTGAGGTTGACCCCGTTTTCACACTTGCAGGGTCATTCATTTTCTTAGCCATTTATCTCTAGATAACTCTCTATCCTCTTCTAATAATGGTGCACTAGCAGGGACATGATCCGGTTTAGTGATTTCACTTCCATCATATAAAGCAAGTTGGGCCACTTTAGCTTTCCTAAGGTAAACTGGATTTGGGTCACCTATGATTTCTCACTATGTTCATCACCCAAGATTTTATGACTTAGCATCATGTGAACAGTTTGTATGGAGTGGTCTTGTGCGTTTAACTTGTTTTCGAGTTTATTCTTTAACGTTTTAATTCTGGAAAAATCATTCAAGAGTTTTGTTTCCTTTTCTTTGAAGTTCTGTTTAAGCATATTTACATTCTCTTGTATTTCTTGTTTTTGCTGTACAGTTTGTTTAAGTTTCACTTGTAAGGAATTTAATTCCTTTTTCAATGTTTCTTCCTTTAAAATTACCTTTTGTGATCAGTATACGCATTTGACTATCCATTTTATGTTCACGTTCAGTTAGTTCAAATTTCGCACGTTGTTCATATATGGCCACTTGATCCTTATATATGTTAAGTTTAGTGGTCAATGAGTCATCAGAGATGAATGCAGTATACTCATGCAACATATAATCATCATTTAGAACAGAATATGCACTACTAGGTACAGCCTGACCTTCGTTGTGTTTCACATACTAGTTATATGGGATAAAATTGCTATTTCTCATATTTGAAGTGGGTTCATCATCAACAACTGAGTCAAAAGCATCACAGTCATTTACTTGAAAGATGTTGGGATCATTATGTGCCATAAACCGGTTGGTCATCAACATCAGCATCAAATATGTTTGTCCCTTTTCCAGCAAGAAACGGTAGCTCTTCTTCATCCAACGCAACATGTGACAATCGGTAAATTTCCAAACAGTAATTTAATAATAAATTAATATTTATTATTACACACTCGATTTTGAGCAAGGATTAGCTCACTTGATATAATTATGAGAAGATATCCCACACACTGGAACAATTTAAACTATTTATGATTATCGGAAAATGCGAATTATTTATTTTCTGACCTTTCTATGAGTTTTCAACCTCACATGAGAAGTTATCTCATTTTATTTGAAACACGAGCTCGCGCACGAACTGACCCATAGATAGTATGGTTTAGTCTAGCAAACACATTTTTGAACCAATATTAAAGTTTTTATATTTCTTTTATGAAAACACACTTGCAAGCATATTATTCGCGTTAAATGTTTTTAACGTGTAACTAAAACGTTCTAACTCACGTCCAAACTTAAAAGAGATTCGAGAAAACATTATGGGATTGCACGTTTTAACTTCCCACTCTATTTTAAACTTGCCGTGTCGCATTTTATGTAACCAAACATGACGGGACTCGATTATATACATATACGTATATATGTTTTATATTTTTGGACTTTGACTACACACAAAATAATTATCATGTGCTGATATATATACAAGTAACAAAAATCAAAAAAAATCTTGACTATTTCTCCCCTTCATATGTCATGCTTGGGTTCTATATCTTCAAAAAAGTCCTTGTTTCCTACTTGATACCACCATAAGAGCAGTCCCATTCGTAACGCCCTAACGCCCGTTAGGGGGCTATTAACGTCGTTATCGGCGTTATAGCGATGGAAGCGGAGAAGGTTAACGCCGTTGGTCCCTGGCCGTTGCCTTCGTAACGCGCGTTAAGCGCTGAAACAAAAAAAAAAAAAAAAAAAAAAAAAAAAAAAAAAAAAAAAAATTAAAAATTAAAAAATTAAAAAAATTAAAAAAAATTTCATTTTTAGTCCCTCTAACGGCTACTAGCCGTTAACTTTTAAAAAAAAATCATTTTTAGTCCCTAACGGCTAGAATTGATAAAAAAAAAAAAAAAAAAAAAAAAAAAAAAAAAAAAAAAAAAAAAAACTTTTTTTACCACTATAAATACACAATCAAAACACCATTTTTATTCACACTTCCACTTCTAAATCCTCTCAATACTCTCAATCTTTCAACTTCAATTAACTGCAAAAAAAAACAATGTCGGGAGGCAACGACGATACTTTCTTCAATCTTCTCAATGATGGGTGGAATCCCTCAAACCCGGGTTCATCATCTAACCCGAACGCTGGTTCATCTTCAAACCCCAACCCACTAGGCTTACCAAGCGAAGAAATGTGGAAACAACAACAAACATTACTGTTTTGGCAACAACAAAACCAACAAAACACCTTAAACTCCAACTTTCAAAACCTACAATTCACACAACAGTCACAACAATCACAAACTGAAACACAAGATGTTGCTGAGACACCCACATCTCCACCAAAAAAAGGAAAAGGTCGTATTAAGCGAAAATCCAAAAAATCCAAAGACCCCGAGCCCGAACCAATTGATTCTGATGAGGAGGTTGTCGTTACCAATCGTTGGAATTCAGCAGAGGAAGCATTACTTGCAAGGTGTTACATAGCTGTTTCGGAGGATCCAAAAGTTGGAAAGTGCCAACCTAGAGATACGTTTTGGTATCGGGTCAGAAATGAGTTCAATAGACTCAACTTTCAACGGCGCACCAAGGACATGATGTCAAGCAAATGGACAACATTGAACAGGATATGCACAAAGTTCAACTCTTGTTATGTACGTGCGCAACGGGATCAACGAAGCGGTGAAAGTGAGGTGGATGTGATGAAACGGGCAAAGCAATGGTATCGTGAGGAAAACAGAGGAGCACTGTTTGGTCTCGATGACGCTTGGGATGTTTTGCGTCATTATAAGAAATGGGAGACGCCGGAACCGGTTGATTTAACCGGCGAAGTCCCAAGCCAAACAAACGAGGCTTTGTTTGGTAATGATGAACAACCACGGCCCATGGGAAAGAAACGTGCTACCAAGAAAGCACGATCCGAGACTACAACAAGTACTGGGGGAACAAGCACTGGAGGAACGAGCTCGTCAGCTTATTTTACAGAAACTATGGCAAACGAGTTTCGTATCAAACGAGAAGCCTCCGAAGCGGCGTGTCGGGCCACGCAGGAAAGAGATCTCACATTAACAAGGTTGGAAGAGATCAAGTTTTTGATGACGCCTACTGACGGGCAAGATCCAATGGTCGTGCAGTGGATCAATGACGAAAAAGATCGAATCATCGCAAAATATAACTTGAAACCTCGTCAGTAGATCGTATTTCCTTTAATTTGTTGTAACGTTTTATTTGAAGTGTGTTTTTTTTTTTTTTTTTTCGTTGTATTTTTTTTTTTTTTAATCACGTATTGTAATATGTTTTTAGTTTTAATAAAATGTTTGTTTTAGTTTAATAAATGAAGTATTTGTTTTAGTTTAGGGGTTGAAATTGAAAATATAAAATATTATTGGTGTTATGGTGTTATTGGGATGTTATGGATGAGAGTGTTTTTTGGGGATGTTAATGTTAAATGTTAAAGCTGATGTGGCGCTGACGTGGACGGTGTTATTGGTGTTATTGTGTTATGGATGGGAGTGCTCTAATACCCATGGTATTGTGACTTTTATATTACCACAAGGACAACATAAATCATACTCTTTTCTCTTCTCTTTTGTTCTCTGTCAGCGAAGCAACCCAAAACAACACACAAACACAAATTGATAAATATACAAGTACAAGAAGCATTTAATATGGGATGACCCAACAAGCAAAGTTCTTCTCTTGTTTTCTCTTTAAAACCGAGCCTAACTTGGGTAAAAATACACACACTTAACATTCAAACTCATTAGAAACAAGCAAAAGGTTTTAGAAGCAAAATGACATCGGGTTACATTTTTGGAAGCTAATAAGAAACGAGTTTTGTAACTTGGAAAGAAGGGAGGTTTAGCATTTTAAAAGCAAAAGGGTTATCGGGGTTCATATTTTGAAAAAATTTCGGGCTTTCTTTATTTGGTTCTAAGCTCTCTTGGTCGTTGCTCATTCACTCGAACACCCTTCAATCTCTGTAAGCATACTCGATTTCAACTCCTTGTTTTATATATCATGTCTTGAATGTGCATGATTTTCGTTAAATATGAAACACCAACAAAAACCTTTCATGTACTCGACCATTATGAACTAGTCGACTTTTCAAAGTGTTTGTATGCTTATGTGGTTGTTTTTAACGTAAAAAAAAATATACCTCATTGGACGTAAAAACAAGTGCTCGTGCTTATTCGAGTTTAAAAGCGAGATAAATTAAAGATTTCAAAAACTCTTGAAAACCATTTTGAATGAGTAAAATGTTATACAAGCAAATACATGAAATCTATGTTGGAAAAATAGTTTTTGCAAAATGAGTTTTTGCAAATTTTGGACACTATTTAATATATGTATATGTTATATATATTTATATTTCTTGGTAGCTTTGCGTTCTCCTTGACGAGAGCTTCGCAACGAGCTAAAGTATGTCCAAAATGGAGTTAATATGAATGAGATATCGTGTCTCAAAGTGGGACACGTGAGACACAAAATTTGGGAAAATAAACACATCCCACATCGCCTAGAAAAGGAAGTGGGAGTGTGTTTATATAGAAATCTTGATATGAACCTTCAAAATGATTTGTTGGTTTTACTCCAACACCTACGTGCGCGCGCGCAGGGGGGGTGCAGATTTCGAGATTTCTGGGCCAAAATGGGTTCGAAGCTTCTGAACTCATGCGAGCCCGCGCGACCTGCGGACACGAATGCAGCTTCGAAACCTCGCCTACGTGCGTATCTTTTTGTTGCATAATTCGTTTCCATGTTTAAGATAAATTCAAGATTTTGTCCATTTATTTTTAGAACAGATTTTAACTTTATGAACAAGTTATATAGAATCTGTTTAAATAAATGAAAGATATTAAATCTGTTCTAGAATGAAACAGATTTGCAAATATCGTGTATATTGAACAGAATATCTTGTCTTGGAGAACAAGATAAGTTTTCAGTATAAATAGAACCCATGTCTCATTCGGTTTTTACAGATTCATAAAACGCAGCTCCATTACTAAACGTTCCAGTAATCTCTTCGGTCAGAAACGCTCAGGCTTCCGTGATCTTTCAGGCAAGTGGTCTAGTCCGGTTGTGCAACAGCTACGTGCATTGTACCCTGGGAAACAGACGGCGAATCTGTTTTAAGGGAATCGTATTCAATACGAGCCTCGTACAAGTGTCTTTACTGCTTTCGTTTATTACAGTTCTATAGTGTCTGTCTTCTGCTTCTACCCCGTTCTGTCTGTTTAATTTACTGTTTTTGTTTCTGTTTATTTATATACTGTTATTGTATTCTGATTTTATTAATTAAAAGTGTACACCGTTTCCCACAGTCTTAAAACAGATTCGGTTTAACCGAATTTAAAAAACACTTTGTTAAAATCGGATTAATTATTAACAGGATTTTATAAACTGTTTTCTGTCGAAACCTTGTTGAGTTTCTTTGGAAATCAGTTTCAGTTAAACAGTTTTATACATACAGAATTGGATAACAGATCTATAACGTTTTTTTTTAAGCAGTTTATCTTATCAGTTTATAACGAAACCAAGATTGAGTTTCTAATAAACTGATTTACGTGATCCATCGAAACCAAGATAGAGTTTTGTTGAATCAGATCTGGTACTAGTAGATACCAATTTACAACAGCTTGTTTGATTGTTTGTGTTTGTTTTTCAGGATGACAAACACCAATACCCCTCCTGTGAGTACTCCTGTGAACGTAACTGGTGCGCCAGTTACCAACACGGTTGCTAATCATGCTGAGAAACCAGAGAAATTCAATGGGCAGAATTTCAAAAGGTGGCAACAGAAGATGTTTTTCTATCTGACTACTTTGAACCTTGCGCGGTTCTTAAAAGAAAACCCACCTAACGTGGAACCTCCTGCAGAAGGTCAATCCTCTAATCAACAGGCTGTTCAAGCCTTGGAAGCATGGAAACATTCAGACTTTTTGTGTCACAACTATGTTCTGAATGGTTTGGTTGATTCTTTGTACAATGTGTACTGCAAGACCAAGACTGCCAAAGAATTATGGGAGTCATTGGAGCGCAAGTACAAAACTGAGGATGCTGGTACAAAGAAGTTTGTGGTAGCTCGTTTTTTGGATTACAAGATGGTTGATTCAAAGAATGTGATAAGTCAGGTTCAAGATCTGCAGGTTCTGCTACACGACATTCATGCTGAGGGAATGACTTTGAGTGAAACTTTTCAAGTTGCTGCTATTATTGAAAAGTTACCTCCAAGCTGGGTAGAATTCAAGAACTACCTGAAGCATAAGCGAAAGGAGATGAGTGTTGAAGACTTGGTTGTTCGTCTTCGTATTGAAGAGGACAACAAGCTGGCTCAGAAAAACACGTATACGCCTGATTCTGCAAAGGCAAATATGGTTGAGCATGTTTCGTCATCTTCAAAGTCCAATGTCAAAGCTAAAGGCAAAGGAAAAGGAAAGAATGACAATAAGGGCAAAGGGAAGTCTGATTACCTTGCTCCTAAAGCTGCAATTGTGAAACAGAAGTTCCAAGGGGTGTGTTTCAACTGTGATCAGCCAGGTCACCGTGCTGCTAATTGTAAGATGCCGAAGCGGGTGACTCCACGCCAGGCTAATATGGTGAATGAAGATGTGGACATGATTGCTATGGTGTCTGATGTCATTTCCATGATCTCTGAAGTTAACCTGGTAGGTTCCAATAACAGGGAATGGTGGGTGGATACTGGGGCTACCCGTCATGTGTGTGCTGATAAGAGTATGTTTCACTCTTTCAGAGCGGTTGATAGTGGAGAGAAGCTGTACATGGGCAACTCTGCAACTGCTGAAATCAAGGGTGAAGGAGATGTAATCTTGAAGATGACATCCGAGAAAGAGCTCAAGTTGACTAATGTCTTGTATGTTCCAGAGATTCGCAAGAATCTTGTGTCTGGTTGGCTGTTGAACAAGTTTGGTTTTCGTCTTGTTTTTTAGTCTGATAAGTTTGTTCTTTCTAAGAATCAAGTGTATGTTGGTAGGGGATATGCCCTGAATGGTATGTTTAAACTCAATGTAATGGTTGTTAAGAATGCTATCAATAAAATGAATTCTTCTGCTTACTTGATTGAGTCTTCTAATGTGTGGCATGGCCGTCTTGGACATGTAAATTTTAATTCAATGCGACGTTTGATTAAATTTAATTGCATACCTAATTTCCATATTGACTCAAAATATAAATGTGAAACTTGTGTTGAAGCCAAACTTACAAGAGCATCTTTCAAATCGGTTGAACGAAAAACCGAACCACTTGATATGATACACACTGACATATGTGATTTGAAATCACTACCCACAAAAGGTGGAAATAAGTACTTTATCACGTTTATTGATGATTGTACAAAGTATTGCTATGTTTACTTACTGAAAAGTAAAGATGAAGCTATAGACAAGTTTGTTCTATACAAAAACGAAGTTGAGAATTAACTTAGTAAGAAAATCAAGGTGGTCCGAAGTGATAGAGGAGGTGAATATGTGTCTCCATTCGCTGACCTATGTGCGAAACATGGAATTAGACACGAGTTCACTGCTCCCTATTCACCTCAGCAGAACGGTATTGCCGAAAGGAAGAACCGTACCTTGAAAGAAATGGTTAATGCCATGTTGATAAGTTCTGGTCTAAGCCAGGACATGTGGGGGGAAGCCATTTTAACGGCTACTTATCTTTTAAATAAGATACCTCGTAAGGAAAAAGAAGTGACCCCTTATGAATTATGGATGGGAAGAAAGCCATCATATCAGTACTTACGAGTGTGGGGGTGTCTAGCAAAGGTAGCTATACCGACTCCCAAGGCCCAAAAGATTGGACCTAAATCTGTGGATTGTATATTCATCGGATATGCTAAGAATAGCAGTGCTTATCGTTTCATTGTACATGATTCGAAAAATCCGGATATACAAAAGGGTACATTAATGGAATCAAGGAATGCTTCATTCTTTGAAACTATATTTCCTTGTTTAATGAAGGAAACTGGAAGTTCATCTAGAATAGATGACGAAGTTGTCCAAGATAAGAGACAACGAGATGATAATGATCTCCAGGATGAGAGACAAGATCAAACTGAGGAAGAAGAAGTTGAACCTAGAAGAAGCAAAAGGGCAAGAACCGAGAAATCGTTTGGACCCGATTTTGTTTCTTTTATGGTTGAAAACGAACCTACTTCATACCGAGAAGCGGTTACTTCCTCAGAAGGGCCTCAATGGAAAGAAGCCATTAAAAGTGAAATAGATTCTATTTTACAAAACCATACTTGGGAGCTCGTGGATTTACCTCCTGGTTGTAAACCACTAGGCTATAAATGGATCTTCAAGAAGAAGATGAAAGCCGATGGCACCATTGACAAGTATAAAGCAAGATTAGTAATCAAAGGATTTAGACAACGAGAAGGTCTTGATTACTTTGATACATATTCGCCTGTTACGCGAATAACCTCGATTAGGATGATACTTGCTATTGCCGCTTTAAGAAATTTGGAAGTTCACCAATTGGATGTGAAAACGGCATTTTTAAACGGAGATTTAGAAGAAGAAATCTACATGAATCAACCTGAGGGTTTCATGGCTCCTGGACAAGAGAACAAAGTTTGTAGGCTTGTTAAGTCATTGTATGGCTTAAAGCAAGCTCCCAAACAATGGCATCAAAAATTTGACCACGCCATGCTAGAGAGTGGATTCAAAATTAATGAATGCGACAAATGTGTTTATGTCAAAGACACAAATAGTGGATATGTAATCTTGTGTTTATATGTTGATGATATGCTTATCATTGGCAGTAACGACAAGATGATCAAATCTACTAAAGACATGTTGAAATCAAAGTTTGACATGAAGGATATGGGTTTGGCTGATGTGATCCTTGGAATAAAGATCATACGAACTCAAAATGGACTTGTGTTAAGTTAAGCACATTATGTGGACAAAATTCTTAATACTCATAATGCGGGGGATTCCGGCCTAGCTAGAACTCCAATTGACACCAGTAAGCATCTATCTAAAAATAGAGGCTTAGGTGTTGCCCAATTAGAGTATTCAAGAATTATTGGCATGTTAATGTACTTAATGACAGGTACCCGACCTGACTTAGCATATGCTGTTAGCAGGCTAAGTAGGTATACTAGTAACCCAAGCTATGCACATTGGGCAGCTATGACTAGGGTACTTCACTATTTGAGATACAGTCGCGATTATGGACTGCATTATGATCGATATCCAGCTATTATCGAAGGATACAGTGATGCAAATTGGATATCTGACATAAAGGATTCTAGATCAACTAGTGGATATGTGTTTACACTAGGAGGGGCGGCTATATCTTGGAAGTCTTCCAAGCAAACTGTTATAGCTAAGTCCACGATGGAATCAGAATTTATCGCGTTAGATAAATGCGGACAAGAGGCGGAATGGCTACGTCAATTCGTAGAGGACATACCAAGGTGGCCTAAACCGGTAACGGCCATTAGTATACATTGTGATAGTCAATCGGCAATTGGCAGAGCTCATAGCATAATGTATAATGGAAAGTCCAGACATATCCGTCGTCGACATAATTCGATACGACAACTACTCTCAACAGGAGTTGTCTCAATTGACTATGTGAAGTCAAAGGATAACATCGCGGATCCGCTTACGAAAGGCTTAAGCAGAGAGTTAGTAAGTAAGTCGTCTAGAGGAATGGGACTAAAGCCCTTGAAGGAATGAGTTTCTATGAAGGAAAACCTAACCCAGTTGACTGGAGATCCCAAGATTTGGGTTCAATAGGACAACCTAATCATAGAAATGTGGGGGAAGTCACGTCAATGTGGGGGAGTTACTAAATATTGTAATTTCCTAGTCCATTCCTATAACAAATGTGACTTGTTGAGAGGTTAAACATATGGCTATAATGATTTTGGATGAAATCATAAAGCATAATGATTCAAGATGAAATCACAAAACATATGTTTTTAATGATTCAAGATGAAATCACCTATGTGAGAGAGAAGTGGGGTCGCTTCGAAGGGAAATGTAGGGGCGCAATTCCTAAGAGCTCTTGCAGAACCAGGCTAGTGTTCATGACCATAACGAACACGACTATGAGGACTTGACATTGTCAGGGAGAGTCTTGTGTGAAGTGTAATGTCGTCTACGTAAATGGATGATGAGTTCAAGGACATCGCGTCTACTCAGATCTAGGAGACTAAGTGCATCTCACAAGGGAAGGTTCAAAGGGTTACACCTACCTATCCTATGCAAGACTTAACCGCAGAAATTTCACCGAAACTTTCGTGTGTTTTCGACCGATTTCCATTCATGTGGGGGATTGTTGGAAAAATAGTTTTTGCAAAATGAGTTTTTGCAAATTTTGGACACTATTTAATATATTTATATGTTATATATATTTATATTTCTTGGTAGCTTTGCGTTCTCCTCGACGAGAGCTTCGCAACGAGCTAAAGTATGTCCAAAATGGAGTTAATATGAATGAGATATCGTGTCTCAAAGTGGGACACGTGAGACACAAAATTTGGGAAAATAAACACATCCCACATCGCCTAGAAAAGGAAGTGGGAGTGTGTTTACATAGAAATCTTGATATGAACCTTCAAAATGATTTGTTGGTTTTACTCCAACACCTACGTGCGCGCGCGCAGGGGGGGTGCAGATTTCGGGATTTCTAGGCCAAAATGGGTTCGAAGCTTCTGAACTCATGCGAGCCCGCGCGACCTGCGGACACGAATGCAGCTCCGAAACCTCGCCTACGTGCGTATCTTTTTGCTGCATAATTCGTTTCCATGTTTAAGATAAATTCCAGATTTTGTCCATTTATTTTTAGAACAGATTTTAACTTTGTGAACAAGTTATATAGAATCTGTTTAAATAAATGAAAGATATTAAATCTGTTCTAGAATGAAACAGATTTGCAAATATCGTGTATATTGAACAGAATATCTTGTCTTGGAGAACAAGATAAGTTTTCAGTATAAATAGAACCCATGTCTCATTCAGTTTTTACAGATTCATAAAACGCAGCTCCATTACTAAACGTTCGAGTAATCTCTTCGGTCAGAAACGCTCAGGCTTCCGTGATCTTTCAGGCAAGTGGTCTAGTCCGGCTGTGCAACAGCTACGTGCATTGTACCCTGGGAAACAGACGGCGAATCTGTTTTAAGGGAATCGTATTCAATACTAGCCTCGTACAAGTGTCTTTACTGCTTTCGTTTATTACAGTTCTATAGTGTCTGTCTTCTGCTTCTACCCCGTTCTGTCTGTTTAATTTATTGTTTTTGTTTCTGTTTATTTATATACTGTTATTGTATTCTGATTTTATTAATTAAAAGTGTACACCGTTTCCCACAATCTATACAAGTTTGGCAAACTTTAGAAAACACTCGTGTCTTGGCTTATTGTCTAGCTTCGCAAGTATTTTGTTTCTTTCATAAGCTTTTCGAGCTTACTTATCACCCACAATACTCGACCCATTCGTTTTGATTAAACCCAAATCCCCACCGAGCCTATAAGCCCAACCCGCGAATCGTTAAGCCTACCCGAGTGCTTGTTGGTAATGAGCACTCGACATTAAAATAGACTATACGATAGTTACTTGATCGACCTAGGCTTATGTGTGTTGTAAAACTCTCATCAGGCCTTAAGGCCCAAGGCGAACTCGACTTGGTCTCGTTTTGTTGTTGAGTCGCGAGAACGCCGAGCTTGCCTTGGTGTTTTTTTTAAGCTTTCAAAACAGCGTTAGAAATGAAGAAGAAACACAAAATATATAAGCACCATGCACGAATTCAAAACTGTTATGTACATAACAAATTTTAATCAGTTAAGTAACCATTTATATACTTGATTTGTGAAATATTCCATAAATGGTCTTTGGCTCAATTGGCTGTGTCTCAGGTTCCATTCCTGCCTATGGCATATTTAACTATTTTTCTTATTATTGCAACTTTCTCCTCTTGACAGATTCAACCCTCCAATTTCGAATCACTTATAAAGTTTGTAACACATATTGGTAATTTCAGTTTCAGCCCCTTGATTTTAGACCACTCAATATTTTTCTTAAAACTTTTTACAAGTTTAAAACTTGTATTATTTTTACAACTTCAGGCCCTCAAGGTTTAATACTTTGACATTTGTTTACCAACAACTTTATAGGTTTATTAACTTATAAATTGTTGCCACTTTTCGTCTAAATAAATATGTTTAATACATATTTTTATTTGACGACCACCACAAATAAAAACTAAGTAATATATTTGTCCTGATATATTATTTAACCACAAATTCTATAAATATACCTTTTATATATATTTTTACAACTCGAAACCAAACAAACTTAATAAATACTTATTGACTTGTATTTATTCCCACTTCGATCATACTTAAGCCAATATTCGGGTCATCTCTTATGTGAATATATTGTCTATATTCTCATACTTATTCCAAGAGCCAATACTTATAAGCATTTTTGAAATTACATTTTTGTACACAATCAAGAATCAAATTAACTTGTTAAACATTCACATAAGCTACAATAACTCAATTTATTTGAAAACATTTGTTTTTGAACTTTAAGCTTTTCAAAAACACAAACACTTGTAACTTACAAACGTTGTTTAAACTTAACAACATGAATTTCAATGCAAGACTTAGACTAAAAACCATATCATACTTATCTAGGTTGCGTGTCGGAGCCGTGCACATTTACTATTTGATTATTTTTATCCAACGGCTAACGAGGTGAGTTCATAACCCCTACTTTACCTGTTTTATAATTGTTTTCGGGTGAGAAACATGCAAACTCTTTATGAATGATAATTGTTTTTATGCAAACACTTTATAAATAACCATCGCTTTTATGCAAACTATATATGGTTAACAACTGCTTTTATGCAAATACTTTATGAATGATATTGCTTGTATGCAAACACCTTATGGACTATTGCTTTCGTGCAAACCAGTTTATGAACTATTGCTGTTACGCAATACACTTGATGATTTATTGCTTTTACGCAAATACTCTATGGACAACCACTACTTTTATGTACTGAAACTGAAACTCTTGTGTAAACCACTATTACGAGCGTAACCTAAGGAACTTATTTCCCACTTGCCCGCCTATCATGTACCATTAATCCCTGCGGGGAGAGCGAATTTTATAAATAGATCTATTGAGGGTAACGCCTCCGTTTGGGTTGGTAGCGCGCCAACTTGTCTCCGAACGTATACCATGTCGGAACTTAAGTGTTAATGGGAATACACACTTGCTAAGGGCAACATAAACATATTGACATGCTACTTACACGCATGCGGAACTGTTGTAGCTTGGTAACATGAACTTAGAGCTCGAGTAATAGACAAAACCACTTTTTTTGGAAGACTCCTTACACGCGGTGTATCGAGCACACTTTGGTCCATAAAACATACTTAATTACTTTAATGCTTTACTATAAACTTATGAACTCACCAGCTTTATAGATGACATTTTTAGCATGTTTTCTCAGGTATTTGATTTTGAAGTGTGACGATCTCAAGGCAGGGCTTGACATGGCATGGTCATAGACTACATTGATGTAATTATGATCATCTTTTATTAATGGGCCATATTTCCGCAACAATTAAACTTGTGTAAACTTTATCATTTTATTGATAAAAGTTCTTAAACGGGTTTTATTATTCGTTCTTTATTACTTGTGTTATGATGCCAATTGAGTGGTGCCCTCGGTTTTTTGGGGTGTTACACAACACCATTCTCTTGAGCTTGCATCAAAAGCATCTTATCCTTGAAGTAATTTGAATTTTGTGGACGCTTTGGCTGAGTGCAGTTTCTTGCAATGTGTCCTACGCCACCACAGTTGTAGCACTTGATTTGCTTTACTTGTCCTGGAATAGCATTCCCACCTCTATTTTGAGCACCACCATTACCAGCTGCACCATTGCCCTGAGCAAAGTTTCTTTGGTTCATATTATGTCGCCCTTGAACATTCTGAACCACAACCCTTCCATCCTCCACAGTTGCTTGATTATGTGTATCTTATGAAGTTTGAAGTTGGTTGTTGGTTTGAGGGAGTGTTGCTCTGAATTGTTGAGCAAGTAATGCGACTTGGTTGGAGAGATTTTCAATCATCTTATCAGTTGGAGTGTATCCTGAATCAGGTAGGAGTGTCTGATTCTGTGAAGAGGATGGGTATTGATAAACTTGAGTTTGTGATGATTGGGTGAACGGATGAACATTCGCAACAAGTGCAAGTGGATCATTTGTCGTTGTTGGAGTGAGTCTTTCCATAATCAGAAGATCATATGCAGCATGCTTTTGATGTTGTTGTAGGTATGCATACAGCTATTCATAGTTTGTGTATCTCAAACCTTTGTTAAGCTTAACTGTTGTTACAAACCTATCCCACTCGGGTGTCATGTTATTCAAAAACTTGGAGTTGATTTGAATGTTTTTGCATTGTCATCTTGATGATCCTCATGTCATTGACAAGCTTGTGAAATTTAACATAGTATTCATTGATGTTCTCACCCGGTTTCATCTGGAAATGTTCAAACTCATCATACAACTGTGATTCTCGATCTTTTTTAGTCAATTCAGAGCCAGCAAGAAGCATTTTAACATTATCCCAGACTGCTTTGGCTTTAGTGTTGTGGTTGATAAGTTTGTAGATGTCTTTGGGGAGCCCTTGAAGCACAATGTTGGAAGCTCTTATATCTGTATCATAACGCTTCTTTTCATTCTCATCAAGATCATTGTAATTACGTGGTCTGTCCGTTCCAAGAGTGACAGTTCCATCATCAACTGTAGAGATTGTGTCTCTGGTAGTGCCCATCTGAAAAGGTCCTTCATCAATAGATCGAAGAAAGTTGATGCCATTATCCTTCCCCAAGCAATATAGTCGAATTCGTTGTGCCCATTATTCATAATCCGTGTTATCAAGCATAGGAGGGCGGGTATCGGAACCTGCAGCTTGAATGTCATCAGAAACAGTTGACATAGTGTTCACTTACACGGTATTTTACAGATCTATGATTTAAACCGAGAAATAGAATCTTTCGCGGGATTTTACAAAATCAAGAAGAGAACGTGAGACAATGATCAATTGAACGGGTTATGATAACTGATGGATAGGTACAATGATTGAAGATTGTGTGTTAATAGTGATGATTGTTTGTTGGATAAGCTGAGATGTTGTTTAGTTGTGATTAGGTTTTATTAACAAGTGTTTATGTACTGATGTAGACAATACTCAAAACGCAGGACTTGACAAAATTTTGGCAGCATAACGTTTAGTTTGACTTGAAAATTGGTCTTTAAAAGGCAAAACGCAATACCAAAACCCAATGTCAAATCGCAGTACTCAGAAGCAAAAGGCAGCAGCAAATCGCAGAAGCCAAAACGCAACCTGCAGAAAATGACAAAAATGTAGTGACTTGAACTAAAATGCATCAACCAAATCGCAGAACTCAAATCGCAATAGCAAATCGCAGATCTCAAATTGAAATAGCCAAAATGCAGAACTTAAAATGCAGGGCTACAAGACAAAACGCAGTGTCACTTTCGTGCAAGTACGCAAGTCACTTTCACTTAATTTTGTCCTTATACTCCTTTTGGCTACCAATCAAACCGCAACACATACTTCTGATCAACACGCAGTAACCTTTTACCCTTTTACACTCAAACTGCAGCCAGGAAGAAACCAAATTGCTGTCAAGAACACACCAAAATGCAGTCAAGAAAAAACTTCAAAACCTTTGAATGCTAGCCAAACTTCTAATAAACTAGTGAAATAAGCTAACAAATCACCAATCTAAGCTACTACAACAAAGCTAAACACAAAAGTACCAACTTATAACAAGTATGACCACAAACAAAGCTCACACAATGATTTTTCTTTCTTTTCTTTTCGAACCAAAAAAGAAGAAAAACAAGAAAAAACATAAACGAGCCACAAATCCGAGCACACACAATCAAGCTAATCAAACCATGGCTCTGATACCAATTGTAAGATACTAGAAATCATAACACCCTTTACACTTTGAGGTTAGGCCGAATTTAGAGAGATAAAGAAATGGGAGTTCAAGTCTACAGAGATAAAATGAAATTTATTAGGTTAAAACCAAATGAAGCTTTCACTTGGAGTGAAAGGGTATTTATACTTCTTACAAAACACGCCCCTAACGGGCTATGGAACGGGCATACAATGGGTAAAGACCCGACCCGACTTCATGGTGATATAATAACTTAACGTTTACTAGTAAGACTACGACCTAACTAATGCTAGATGATACTCGGGGTGACGACGTCTTTAATATGGATTTTCATAATCGTAACATAGAGGTTCAAGCAAAAGAGGTGGTTTCAACAAGCATAGATATTTTCATACTAACTTATCCTATTTTCACTTTTAACAAATTTATGCAATTGTTATGACTCATGTAACCAATTATTATATTATCTAGGAGTATCAATTCAAAATGGATATGGAGGTTGTGTATGACATGGAAAAAAACAAATTGCGTATGAGTATGAACATGAAAGGATAAGAAAGATGTTGGATGACAATGATGAGGATGACTAGTTTTCAGAGGACTGTGCTAAGAAATTTGATCATGAAAAATGGATACGCCATTTTGGTGCCCATTTATTCAAAGAAATAATGATGAGCAAGGTATGCCAGAAGAAATGACCCATGAAAAAGAAGATGTATCTTCTAAAACAAACCATGATTGAAGATGACACATTACAAGTTAGATTAGACTTACCCACAAAGGAAAGCATAGTTGAACCCAACCTAAGACCTACTAGATCCAAGAAATCCAAGCCAGCTCAATATCCAAATGAGATGAGGATTTTTCACAAGAACAGAGGCAGATCTGAAAGAATCTTAAATCTGAAGATGAAAAACAAGTTTTATGAGCATGGTACTGGATCTACTCTAGAAAAAGAGCTAGATGTTGAATGATGTTGTTTTATTTATGTATTTGAAGATTTTAGTCTATGTAGATGTGATTAACCTATCTTTGGTGATATGTAATATGGTAGATGTCACCCCCCCCTAAAATTTCGTAGCAGAAAATTAACTGGGCATGACGTTCATAGCACGAAGACAAGAATATAAAGAATGACCACTATATGAGCCGTTTTAAAAAGATACATTCTATTAGGTAAATAAGTTTTGACGATAATATGTTTCAAAAGGTACACATCACAAACGAAAAATAGTTCAAAGTTCACATAGAATGTTAAGACAATGCTAGAAGTGACTGCAGGATGTGACTCTATGGATGATGCTCCAATGCACCGCATGAAACAACGTCTACTGACCTGAGAAATACATGCTAAAAATGTCAACAATAATATTGGTGAGTTCATAGGTTTATGTAAATGTAATATCAAATGCGGGCCACAAAATTTCCATGTATGACTATTATAACAAATACAATGTCATACAAAAAGTATTACAATGCACTAAGCTCATGACCCCAAAGCCTTAACATGTTCTATATGCATAATTGCACATATGTATGTATGCCCCTGTAGGTATCTTGCCAAACACCCAAAGTTCTACAAATGGCATGCGTGCGTCCGTTTGATTGGTACCTCTGTTCAAGTAAGCACTACTTATCCGGACGGGGGTGTCAACCCAATTGATATATTCACAACATTCGTGCTTACAAGTAATAAATGGTTCATGATAAATGGGGACATAATAACAAATGTGGTAACTTAGGCAATTTCGTAAATGTTTTATGCACTTGTGTCCGTATGTAAAATCAAGCATTGTATTCTCACCCCAAGCATTTCAAAATAAGTATAAACATGTAAAAAGGGGCTATGAAACTCACCTTGAGTAAGTAATGTGTCGGAAAATTAATACAGGAGTATAACGACAAGGAAATCCTAAACGCGACCTAGAATAATAAGTCGTTTTAGAAACGATGCAACATGTACTAAATGTGTATGAGTTTTACAAGTTTTGTCACCCTTATACACTTGCAGTGAGGTTTTATAACGTTACGTAAGTCAAAAGTTTAAGGAAAATAGTCAAAACGCTTTTTTAGTACTTAGAAACCCTAAAAATAAAGTTGTGTTGATTATTAAGTTAAACTCGGCTTCAAATGAACGTATCTACTTCGTTTTAAGCTCATTTTTATCCGTTGAACTCTCTAAACGTAGGTGAATATGTTTAATTTCATTAGTTCAAGGCCTCGATTCGTGAAAACATGTTTTGGGTGTCGGTTTATACCAAATCATTTTCGGATCTGCTGCTACGGTTTTCAGACTTCGTTGGGCTATATCTCACTCATTTTCTAATGAAGTCATTTGGTTCAAAAGCCTAAGTTGATTGTTTATTAGTCTACTTTCTAAAAATATAAGCCATTTGTATCAGTTCTACACCAATAATTCCAGGAAGCTAAAATAATACAAAGGTGTCAGGTCTGCCAAAATCCAGAAGTCATAACCCAACTTCATTTGTTCATATCTCCTTCGTTACTTATCCTCACGACTCGATCCAACTTGCTGCATTTAAGTTAGGGTCTTGTCTACAAAAAGTTCAAAAGGGTCGATCTGCCAACTGCACCTAAGAGGCTGTTTTATAGGCTTAATGTTTCTGACCCAGATTATGGCCGGCTTTGACAAACGATTCCATATCATTTATTAAAAATACCAAATCGACTCCATAAATTATATGTTTTATAGGCTCAATGTTTCTGACCCAGATTGTGGTCGGTTTGGACAAATAATTCCAGATCATTTACTAAAAATACAAATTCAACTTCAAAAAATTATGAAATTCAACGGGGAACTACCTCAGACATGTATTTAAGTGTGTCAAATGGCCTTGCCCAGAAAAATTTCAAAGATGGTTTTCTATAGTGATATATTCGACTGAAAAACTGGATAGCAACTAGGGTTTTCTAAACTCACTTCTAAATTCAATTTCAACACACAAGGCATATATAGTTAATATGAAAGCAACATGAAATGATAAATAAGAGTGCAAATGAGTATGGAAATGAGTTGTGAGTACTTACTAAGTGTTGGTGAAGATTAGTGAACAAGAACCCAAAGAAACTTATGAAAACCCGAAGATATGAACTCCAAAACTCAACCCTTGTTAACCCTTAACCAAAAACCATGCAAGATACTTGAACTAAGTTTGAAATACCCTTGATCTTGGTCCCTTTTCTGCCGTGGTATTTGAGAGAACAAAGAGAGGTGTTTTTGTTTTGATTTGTGATGAAAAACTAGTTTGGTAGAAGGTCTTTATATATAATTAGTTTAGGAATGGTCTAAATATCATTTAGTAACAAATTAACTAAAAATGGATGGTTTGTTCTTGGTTCTTTTTGTTTTCGTGTTCATGGGATCAAGGAGAAGGAATCAAGACGAAAGTTGCTAGCTAAACATTCACATGATGGCATATGTATGAGTTTATCACAAAAATGGTAATGTAGAGTAACCAAGCAAGCACAAAATGTTGGGACTTCTTCTTTTGGTGCGTAGTTGTATGGCAAAAGGGCGTGGGGTTACCAATTTGAATTTTTATGTTAAATGTATATATATGTATGTGTAAGTATGTATAGAAAGGTGGTGGAGTGTAATGCATGCATGAACGTAAATGTGAAACATAAACATTTAAATAAAACTTGTAAAATCAAATGCATGAACTTATAAAGTCCTATCACACTTAGTTGACGTAGACTAAACTTAGTCTAGTGCCGGTTTACGTTTAAAGTCATTTTCTGGTTCACGCGATTTAACCTAATGGTTATAAGTAGAAGTATAATTTCAAGTATTCAAAGTAAATTATTTTGAGTTTATAGTTGAGTAATGACCTGAAAAATACGAGTTGTTACAGTAGATGGATAGGTTTGCAGCCAATGGTTTCTTATTTTTTAAGACAAATGCTACCCTTTGTACCCTACCATGTGGTACCAACAATCTATGTAGATAACTTATTAAATTTCCTCCTCTTGTTTTTACCCATTTTATTACTTTGGTAGTTAAGTTTCTTGTCTGCCATTAAATTGGCTTTAGTGTTATCTGCATATGCATGCTGACTATAAAAGTGCAGTTAACAAAACTGGACTTTAATAATTCATGTTGTGTCCTATATAACAAAACTGCTACCATCTTCTTGAACCCTTAAACCATTGTATTGGCTTTAGTGTTGTCTAATCTTGAACCTATAAACCAGAAAGAGCCGTCAACAAAGCAATGTAAATCATAAAAGTGTACAAAACTGCTATTGAAATGGCTTCCATTAACAGCTTACAAGAAGATGCGGAGATTATCATCCATTACAACTCAAACTTACAAAACCTACAAACGACATAGGGAATAACATAAACACAACCTAAAAACTACATCTTCATCGCCATAAGAACCACCACCATGCAAGCAATCATGATCTTCATAAACCTACAACTTTTTCTACTTTGTCAAACTTTGACACCAACCCATCATGCTCAATTTAAAGCCTTTCCAACTGATTTTGAGCCCTTAGATGCTCAACACACAGTTCAAACATCTGATACTTGTACTATGGACTGCTAATATCAGGATCAATCCAAAAGAAGTCACTACATTTCTTCTTATCAGGAATTTGAATAGGAAAGGGTAAAGGGTAAAATGTTTATAATACCAAATCATAAACTTACATTTATAACACCAAATCATAAACTTACCCAATAATTGTAACACCAAATCATTTTATATTACGCATCTACTTAGAGTTATACTTACAATAAAATTAAGAACATTTACTACATTCAAATCTGTCCATGACACGCGTTTAACCAAAGGAAATCCACATTTGCAATTTGTTGGTAATCTATGACGAGAAGTTGCTGATGATGATGACATTTGCTATTAATTTGGAAAAGAAGAATTGATTAATTAGATTTTGGTTATTTGCAATTAGGGTTCTTATTTTGGTTTCCGTAAAATAAGGTGAAAAAATGGGGTGAAATGGTGTTATGATTTTGGTATATGGAGTAAAACCGGGTGAATATCCAGGTTAAACAAATCGGGCCACCCATCATACATGGACATAACTGGCCACAGTGGATTATATAAAAATAAATAAATAAATAATCAATAATTACGCGAACATAACCGGCTACTAGTAAGTTTGATTGTTTATAATGGGATAATTTTGAGTAGAATATGCATGATGAGACATAGAAAAAAATAGATAGGTTCATAAATGGTGTTTAGCTTTTAAATAATTATTAATTTTATCTCTCATCACTTTCTTACATACCAAATCCAAATCCAAACCCAACTCCGACCCAGCTACAAACCAAACGCACCCTAAGCAACAACAAATCGAAACAGATCAACACAATCAATTTTAACTTACCGTAAATTGAAATAAAAAACAATACAAGTTACAAGTGCATCACTAAATAAAAAAATCGCAGTTTTAATGGCTAGATGTGTCGAATATCACATAATCCAAACCAAATTTCATAGAGCATAATAAAATGATTGCTAACCTAATGGAGTAACAAGTTTTTCAAGTTTCTTTTGTTTCACTTTTTTGATGTCTTCTTCAAGCCTTTTCGTATCAACTTCTTCATTTCATTCCTAATAACATCCATGATCATACATCTCTGGCGTCTAAGAATCCACTGAACCTGAATATGAACAAATAATCCGGTCAGTAAAAAGAATGGACCACATTTAAATCTCCAATTTGGAGATAAGGTTTTAGCGTTGGTTCATGTTTGGCTCAGACATGTTATAAAATGAGCATGGAAGGAAAAGGTCCCAATATACTCGTCTAGATTGCTTATTGTACAAATTTGGTACACAAAATATAAACACACGAAAATGGTGTACTCACATGTATTTGATGCAGCTTCTTTAACTCAGATAAATATCAGCCCGTTGATTACTCATTGGCATCAATTTTCACCTTCTTTCTTTTAAACTTGTTAGCATCGACGGGACCATAGAGACAGATTCGGAGACTGCCATCTAGTAGTCGTTGATGAAAGTGAGTCGTGTACAGTTCCCAGAACTCATCTCTGTAAAAATGAATTATAAAAATATGATACAATTTCATCAGTACTTCAAAAAGGATACATAAATGTTGATAAAATTCAAAGTTGATAGTCCAAAACTTTTCAGTAACAAACGTAAATTTTTGGGTCAAGTGTTTTCACAAGTAAGCTTTTGTATCTAGTAGCATGGCATGCTAGAAGGTCGCCACCCCACAAATAAGTATTTTACTGTCAGATTATTCATATTATAACCCCAGTTAGGCCGCGTACATATGACCCTCCCAGGGTAACCGAAACAAGAAAAACCTCATCCGTTTACCCGTTTAGATGACTCATATTATAGTTATTACCTAGGACCATGCCTACGGTTGTTATACTACTATCAATATGTGAAAGTACACATTTCAATAGATTGTACAAAGATGATAATTAACACTATAAAGTAACATAAAATGGGAGTACTTAGACATAATTTAACCTGATTTGAGGGATGCTAAAGAGAGAATATCCCTTGACATCTGTATACATATCAAGCACAACAACGGATAATCGTGACAGACCCAACGCTTCCATGTCAATTAGTTTTTTGATCCTGCAACATTTGGGCATTGATGTATTAAACAAATGAAACTAATATAACACCATAAATGCTTGAACAACCAATCCAGAATAGTAACTTTTGGATACTAAAGGCCTGCTTTAGTGGAACTAACTTCTTCAAATCAATAGACTACAGTGGATAGTTTAAACCCAATCAAATAAAAGATTTAGGTCAGATTGTACTGTAGTTTGGTGATAGCAGATTAAAAGGGTAAAAGAAATAGTCAAAGAAGAAACAGATCAAATGGTTTAGAAGTCCCTAGATTTACTCAAATATTTTAAACCTCGTGACTTGCTTTATTCATCGAAATTTGTAATATTATTTTAGTAATAGCGATTATAACTCTATTATACTAAATCTTTATGATATTAAAAATAAAAGATGAAAAGATGTTGGGGGGTCAATTTGACCTGAAGCCTACCTGCTTGGTGTGCCACAAGCAATGTTGACATGATCTTTTAAACAGGATACCTGAGGCAAGAAATAAATTCAATATTCAGTACTCAGAAAATTTAGTGATGATTCTTCAAAACAAGTGTCCAGGTTAAACCTACTACTCAAATTTCAAAAAGATATATTCTAATTGATTTATGATATGCATAGGTACAAAACTTAAATACACAAGAAACCCAACATTTTCTAAAAAAAAACACGGCATATATATCCAGTGTAACTTTGAGTAGAGAATTAGGGGCTGTTTACATTTTTTACATCAAGTCAAAAAATATATATAGTATATATGGATATGGAGAGCTGTAAGAAGTAAATGGATAGTTGATGTTTCCTTTTTTCGCTTAATAAAGTGACTAATGATAGAAAATGACTATTTTACCCTTGTCAAAAAAATTGTTGTCTGTACTTTATGTTTTATAAACAACGACAGTAAAAGCAGTCAAAACAAATAACTCGAAGGATATAAAACCATCTGATGAATAATTTGTAGAAACATCATATATAAATAATTTTTTCAATTAGACTAACCATCACTTCATCATAATTGGCATCTTTTATTGCCGCCACAACCTTCTCCCTAATAACTTAGGTTAATCTACCTACAAATCACGATGAGATAAATTGACGCCATAGATTATCACCTTAAAAATATTATACAGTGTTGTAAAAATCGGTCATGGCGGCCGATATGGCGGCGCCATGGCGGTTGGCGGTGGTCCACCGCCACGATATTTCCCAAATCGGACTACCTTATCGTTTTTGGTCAAAATCGGTCAAAATCGGAGCATGGCGGTCAAAATCGGCCAAAATCGGCCGTGGCGTCGTGTCGGTCAACGGTGGTCAACGCCGGTCAACTTCAGATCTAGGGTTTTTTTTTTTCAGATTCGCGCCGGTCAACGCCAGTCAACTTGTTTTTTTTTTTTTCTTATTCATGCCGGTCAACTTCAATTTTCTTGATTTTGTTTTAATTTGGAGAACAAATCAACAAATTTATAGTTATATAATAGAAGATATATAATTAAAAATAACAAAAACATTAATATTGCTAATATCTATTTATTTTTAAATAAATTACTTATAATTTATGGTCTCCGCCATGGCGCCGCCATATAGCCGCCAAGACCGATATGGCGCTTGGCGGGGGTCGACCGCCGAGCGATATTTACAACCTTGATATTATATGAAACAATGTCTGAAATCACCATTAGAAACTTTATCATATGAAACAAGGTTTAAAAGTTGAAGATCAACTTTCAAAGCCCAAAACCAAATCAAACATTCAATTTCAAAATCAACATATAGATCACTTAACAAAAAACAAGAAAAACAAATAATAAAAGTTGCAAACGAAAACCGAAGAGGGAAGATGACACCATACAGATACGGAAAAAAAGCACACATATAGTGAAACCATGACGAATAAAATGACAGTGTTGCTGTGATGCTAGCGGCGGTCTCGCAGTTTCATTAAAGCGGTGGCGAAGATGCTGACGATCATTGGTCAATTACTTTGGAGTTGGGTTAGATGAGCAATATTGTTTAAACATAGGGGCTACAGTTTTGCAGGTGTTGGAGGGGTAATAAGGTAAAGGGGTTGACTATATTGGGAGGACACTACAATTTTAGCTGACCGAACAATCTCTTGGTACAGCTGGGTTGATTAATTAAGTCCTAAGTGAACAATTAGAAATAGATGAGCGAATGATCACTTTTAACAACTCAACCCAATTAAGCCCAAAGTAAACACCGCCTTACTGTATTTGACATTTAAACAGGGAAGGGAAGGTGCATACTTATAAATCTATACTACTTTATAATGTATTTAGGACTTTTATTTTTAGAAGTCTTAAAAATTTTAAGCTTACACACTTGCTATTATTAGAAGTCCTTTTTTCAAAAATTAAAAATAGAAATTCAATTTAACTAAAGAATACAACTACTAATGCAATATGCACAATGAATTGATGCACTAACATATACTCTATTGATTGGTCAACACCTACAATTAATGATGTTATTTAAAACACCCCCTTTATGAAAAATACAATTAATAAAACATATTGTACAAACCAAACAAGCTACTTGACACAATAAACAAACAAAATAATATAAACCAAGCAAAGCTCCATCACACTTAGTAATGTGTAGATATTTGTCGCACAAATTTAATGAAGCATATCATACCATCTCCTACCTACTTGCGACTACAAGCTAATGTTAACTACTATGATCTTTTACACCCATAATATTAAGGACTACCGTATTTATATTGTCGCAACATCGCGTGGTTATCCTACTATTAGTATATGAAATGGTTTGCCATGATTAAAGCTATTACATCCTAAATTTATCGACATACATAAATTTATTATCATAGGAAATGTGTAATCGAAAGACATTGTTTGCTAAAACGTTTAAATACAGGGTACCCGCCGCCGCAACGCGCGGGTACCCTGCTAGTTATATATGAATGACAGAGTGATTCTTAATTAACGATAATCTTGGGTAAAAGAATCCACAATTAAGGACCAGAGTAGATAACTAGCAGTCATTTCATTACCTGCTCTTCGACCTTCAAATGCTTTGCAAAAAGTTTTGCAGCATGACAATCTTTAGTAAAGGGCTTCAAACTCCTGCAGGTTTGCAAAGAAGATAATCAATAGATGGACAAATAAATTGCTTGAGAATCTTTGGATATAGCTTTAGGGACAACCAAAATTGACCCTCTTGTGTCTCAAAGTACAACTACAGTAATCAGGTAACCATATTATAACCTGTGATACGTAATTTTGTTGCAGCTACTGTGCAAGTAATAATGAAATCAATAGCCGATCCAAAAACCCCACAGTTAGTACAATGGAATCAAGGAGACAGTATAGGGAGCAAATATACAAACATACGAACAACTAAAGAAAAACAAATGTATCTTTCATATAAGAAATGTGTTTGAAGGGTACATTTGAACAAAGATTATGACATGAACCACGTACCTGAAAAGTTCGAGTGATCTTAAGGCAGATAAACTAATTGTAAGTAATGTTGGACTGCCCGGTTCAGAATTTCCAACCTTTTTACACAAGGCTTCTTTCCAAGATGATCCAAATGAGGCCTTCATATGTTCACTCAAATTATCCATATCCTGAGGTATACTTTCAGATAGTTTCAGAATACATGTATCTGCACCATTCATTAAAACAAATTTAGTATGGATATGACAATGACAGTTTTGATATCTAAGCAACAAACAATAATTTCAAATACTTAAAGACAAGATTGTTATTAAGATTGATAATGGATATAAATTGTCATTGTACTACTATGGTTGATTTACTGGTATACTTGTGTGCTTTCACTTTGTGCAAATTGAGTATCATAGTCGATTTCTAGGCTAGCTAGATCACTAAACTGACATTTCTAATTTTACACTCCGTAATTCATTAAACTTACAATAGCTATGTATTTGGGTCAATAATCAGTCAGAAGTTTCAAAACCTACTATTTTACCAATCAAGTCATCTAACTTGGAGACTCATATAGTGTTTTACTTTTACTTTGTTGCCAAACAAGTAACTAAGGGGTTTAATGTACATATGTATATGGAACTCGTAACTGGTAACACAAGTGCTTTAAATAGCAAGAAGTTGCTAATGACCTACTCGCAGATTGGTAACATATTAGCATGATAGTAAGATAACTCAATTAACCATACATGATTTCCTAACTACATCTCCCAATGTTGTTGTCTCATGATATTATGTAGCTTTAGGACCAATTCCAACACGTTTATTATATGATATGGATTAAAGATATTTGAAAGTCCACTAATTTTCGAAGACAAAATAAAAACACCATACTAAGACATTAGTGTCAATATTAGAGTGCGAAAAATTATCATGGTGAGTACAGCTCTTTAAGAAAATGGAATCAAATGGTCCATCTCATTGTCACATTCGTTACAAACGCCACAAATTGCGAACCAGTTCGTGCGTTCCCAAAGGGTACGGTTCAGTCGAGACCAGAAAAATCAACGATCCGAATTGGGACCTTCCCAATCATGATGTGATTTTTCGTTAATGTTAATACATGACTTAAAAACCTCATATATATGTAACTATTTTTATATCATAAAAAAATTATTAGTATTAAACTATTTTTATATCATAAATCCTTAGGAATATATTAATTATTGGGTGCATCATACCGGATCAACCCCAAATGAACCTACCTCCCATTGAACCAAATTTTTGGTACCTAGCAAACCGTGATCCCGATCCTCGACCCCGTAACAGAACGATCCAGGTTCCATGTGACTTTGGTCCATCTCATTAGTATAAAAAAGTTATTTCTTTCATCTAATGGAATTGAATGGACGATTAAAAAATAAATTTCAAAATTTAACAAAATTATTGTCATTTTCGAAGAATAACAATAGTAGATACATTTTCAATAGAATCTTATATGATGTTGTATTGAACCTTTTATTATGTTCAATAATATTATTGCACATTACATAGTTGAATCAATACCTTTGGTAATTTAGTATAATCATAACTTCATAAGCAACATATTCCCAATGGGTCAATACATCCACATTGGGTTACTGTATTTTTTGTTCACTAAGTCACTCTACACTTTTTTCGTTCACTATGTCACTCAACTAATTAAACACGATTTATAGGTTACTTAACTTATTAAAATAATAAGTTGAAAGCACTCTTTCAACATTTGCGTTTTCAAAAGTGATATAACCATGATTAGCTTATTTTATAACTAACAGGCTTATAAAAGCGTATTATGACATAAGTGAACATAAGGCAAAGTAGTATACACTAATTAAGCATAAAAAAAAGAAAAAGAAACCGACCCTTAAAATTTTCAAGTTCAACGGAGGAAAGTTGAATGCCATTTGCTGATTCAAATTCTTTTATGAAAAACTCCAGCTGCTGAAATGGGGTGGTCAGGAATTCCGGCGCCGCCGGAAGTGGTGGCGGCGGAGGTAGGTTACTCTGTGGCTTTGTTTTCTTAACCTTTTTTGATGATTTTTTGGGTTTGAGCTTGTTATGTTTTCCATGGTTTGGTTTTGATTTGGAATGTTTCTTCTCTGGTTTTGCCATTGTTAGTTTGTGGCGTCTAGGTTTGCAAATATACCAGGGAGGGAGGGAGGGAGGGAGGGAGCCAATGAAACCACCAAGGGTTGTTTTTATTCCTTTCACAATTGTTAATTTCTATTCTCAAAAGATAACTAGTAGCTTTTTTTTTTTTTTTTTTTTTTTTTTTTTTTCACATTTTTCATCAAAATTATACATTTTTAGAAAAACTTTCTTTTACAATTTCTTTATTCATCAACGTCTCTTGTAAAAAAATTTGATAATTCTTTAAGAATATCTTATTTTCAAAATCTTTATTTACGCTTCTCACATATATTTATTTTTTTATTTTAACCACGTCCTAAGTATATAACAAAAAAGAACACTCGTTAATTAAGAAAAACAAATTTTTAAAAGATTTAAACAACATTCTTAGAGTGGTCAATCTACCAAATAAAAAATAGTTCTTTGATATAATCAAGTCCATTAATTAAACGACTCAACTTACTAATAAATCATTTCAGGGTAAGTTAAAATCTAAAAGACTGCAAACAAAATAACAAAATATATATCCTAAACAATAATAACAAGAACTTTACATATTGTATTTCGTTGCGATTTTTGTTCTTTTCTCTAATTCTTAAAGTGTCACATCATGACAAGTAATATTCTAAAAGTTCACTTCACAAAATAATTGTTATACGTTTTATAGGTATCCATACGTAGCGACGACGTGTATATGTAATTATAATTTTTGGCGAGCGTTGTTTCTAAATTTTAAGTTTTTCGTTATAATAACTTTACAAATGACAAGCATTTCAGTAAAAAGAACCGTTAGTAATGATAAAAACTATTTCATACAATATAAAATTAGTATTGTACCAACGCGAAGTTGCGACAACATACATGTTAGGCCATTTAAGTACTCAATGGTCTCAAGAAGACTCGTTGATAATTAAATCAGGGAGCATCTCAAGAAGACTCGTTGACAGTAAAGTCAGCGAGCAGCTCCAACAGAAGTTCAAGTCTTAGACTTCGTCAAGTTTACTTGAAGACTATTAGGTCACCATGTTTGTAACACAAGCATCAATATGAACAAAAGATGTAAGAAAGGATCGGATGAACACACACACACTTATGCGTATAATATGAGAGAAAGATTATGCATAGAATAAATGTGAAAGTGAACAACCAACTCCCAAATGGGAGTTTACTAGGTATTTATAGGGAAGGAGCTAGGGCAACACTCAAGCTCCCTTCCTTTACTTATTGGGCTTTTGGATAGGATCATGGGCTTTCTACATGAGTCTAACCTTTATTACTAACTTAAAAGCCTTAATTAAGCTAACTATTACATATTGATTACAAACACTTGAAATATGATTTAGGAGTGATTCCAACAATCTCCCCCTAAGTGTTGGTAATTGATGATATGAGTGAAAAACGTTGTAGGTGCTGATGTAATAGTTGCTTTGACGTCTTCTGACATTCTTCTTTCTTGTGAGAAGAAGTGTCTTGATTCCAACAATCTCCCCAGTGTAGGGATCTTGTTTTCTTTGAAGTTTTTCAGCTTTGACGTCTTCATTTTCTTTGTTCTTTGATCTTTGTTCTTTGTGGTGGTAGTGATAGTAAGTTGTGGTTATCTGCATCAGGTCTGCTTCGATGCTCCAGTGTCTCCACGTCTTTCTCCAACATGCTCACACACTCTTTAACGTTGGATTTCAGTACTGATGTAGTTCTCTTAGTCTTTAAACTTTGTAGATTCTTTGGCTTTGACGAAGAATCATTCTGACTTTGTGTTGCCTTTTGAGAGAACTTCAATTAGTGTTGATGTTGGTATGAGCATGTGGAGAATCTGCACGATCTTTTCCACCCGCGAGCATCCATAAGAAGAAAACATAAAACATGGGTTAGAAATAATCCAACGCTTACAAGTTTGAACTTCGAGTATGTTAACAGCATAGTGTGAAAACACATCTCTAATTCTCACAAAGGCTGTTCCTGAACTGGATTCCCACAAGTGAGATAACGCGATGTACCGAAGTACACCTACAGTTCAGGTGAGTCGTTGAGGTACACCGAAGCATCACCCCACGACTGTAGACCGTTTGAGACACACTAAGCGTAACCCACAAGGAGTTACCGAAGTGACCTGCTGTCAGGGCTGTTTGATGTTGACCCTGGCAGGAGTTTCCATTCAATCACTGAGGATCACAGTTGTGAACCCCTCATAAATGTTCTCGACAGATTGCTAAGATCTGTGAAGGACACGATAATGTATCACTTGTGTTCTTATTTTTGAACAACAAGCGATGAATTGTCAAGTGTACCTAAGAGATCTTTTGATGAATCTCGTGGCTCTAGACTCAATAGTGCACTTTGGTTTTCCTGAGCGGAGACTAGGGAGAGGGTCTCCTTCTTCAATACCAGCAATCTCTAAGAGAAAGCCAATAGTTTACGTAGGGTTCCCTGTGAGAATGAAACAAGATTCTGTTGAGAGAAACTTGAGTGGCTAAGAAGGTTTAGTGCATGCGTCACTGGGTCCATGACGACTTTGATCTTCAATACCGGCGTCATCAAGTGACAACCAGTAGCATATGAATTGAACCCGGTGTCTGCCCTAAGTTGAATAATCTGGAGGGCTATTTCTTTTCACCCTTTTCTTTACTTTTCTTTTTAATTCTTCAACTCCTTCTTTCTCCAATTCTCATTTTCTCCTTTTTAATAATCATACCTAAGGACTTCTAGATTCTAACTATTGGTGGTGTCCTTGGGTAGATCCCTCCGGCTCTGGCGGATCATAGGACGGTTATTCCTAACCTTAGTCACCTTATAACTCCATGACTAGCCTATGTTGCCGTAAACCATTTTCATGTAAAAATCTCTCAAAGTGTTTATGAGTAAAAGCATTTTGTACCACTGTTGAGAGTTTTGTATTTTGCCGAAATACTCCCCCTCCACACGTGCTTAAGTATTTTGACAGAAATCTGCACTGTGAGGGAAGAGCGCGCACTTATGAATTGATCAACTCAAGATAGACAATTCCCCGCGAGACACGGTTACGTTGCATAGTTAAAGAGTTACATTGTCAGCTTTTAGGTGACAACTAGCTCTAATAACTACCTTAAAGGTGTGGACAAACCTCGAAAGGTTGTCAAACCCGTCAAAGTTCATGTCTACCAAGAGTTTCTCGAATGGTACATTCTATTAGGACAAGTCCTTTGCGAGACATGTTTACATCACTAGCGAACTAGTTTGAAATTATTACCCGTCCCGGACAAGTCTTTTCGAGTTACTAACATTTAAGATCTCGTCAATTCATTGGTTAAGTCTTTTAACACGAAGATTCAATAGCAATTCACAACATATTTCTTATCACATAATTTTCTCCCCCTCAAAAATGGCATATAAATGTTATTTTTTACGAATTTTTGATATCGAATATCACCATTTTGAGTTTTGTGGGAAGATTACCACGAAGAAAAATTTGTGAACAAAGTTTTAAGCAAATACTCCCCCTCAAAAAATGATATTAACTTTTGAGGTTTTGAAAATCATAAGGGGAAGTACTTGTTCTTTTTGAGCAAAACTTTGAAAAATGAAAGTTTTGATGAGTTTTACTCAAAAGTAAGAAGCTTTCGCTCCTTTTATAGGATTGTGGCACTGAAGTGTACCACAGGGTCCTTTCATGACACGTACGGGTTGTACACTGTTATGTGTGCACAAGCCATAGTTAAATAAAAATCACACATCCAAAATATGATAAGGAAACAAATCAAAGGGTACCAGGAGTCTCAGGTATTCCAGCAATAACTCCGGGAATTCGTTCTGGACGTTGGTAGCCCGTGAGAGATATGCTTGGACGACCGCCTACGAAACTCTCCAAAGTTCTGATCTGATCCCTTCTGAACAACCTTTCATCAATCCGCGTGATGATCTTCTTTACATCCCTTTTATCCCTCGAATTCCATCTCTTCGGTGACCCTATGCCGTCATGTATCTCCTTTAACTGATAAGCTAATCCGTCCCTGACTTTCTTCAATTTAGGATCCCTAAACTTGTGAAGCTCTTTGCACGCCATGAAGCAATTGTGGTGTCGTTCACTTCTGTAGACTACCCCAAATGGTTTCTTGATAAGGGTGTATTGAGCAAGTTGGTTTATGTCGGGAAGATCGAGCTGAGGTTTTGTGAGATTAACACGTTTCTGATAGGATTCCACGGCAAGTTGAATGTCTTCTACACGTTCTTGGATCACAATGCTTCTGATGAAGATTAACAGTGACTTGATGTACTCACGTTGGATAGTTGTAGAGAAATGTCGCATTCGTCCTTGTACCTTGGCAAGATACATATCTTCAATGTCATCTAGCGACAATCTCGGAAAATCTGCTTCACAGAAGTCATATTCCTCTTCGTCTTGTCGTTTGACCACTATTTTCTTAAGGAATGTGTAGTCCCACTTTGACGAAAGAGTAACATGTTGAATTGCAATGATTTGTTTTTCACTGAACACTTCCTTCTTCGACTTAAGAACTTGGTAGCTTTTGTAGTAGATTCTTCGGCATTCAGGCGAATGATGAATCCCATACAATGCATGGAGGTCATACTTTTCCACTTTGTCAGCAAACATGTGTGTGGCGTCTTCCTCGATGGCTATGTTGTTGGAGTATATTGCTGCCGGGAAAGGGAGTGTGAGTGATGTAGCGTATTTCTTGGAGACATCGCTACCGTGTAGAAGAAACTCTAGGTCGTTGTTGAAGAAATAGCGGAATGGAATCTTGGGTTGATCCGGTCGGCCAATGGTAGGTAGAGGTTTGTCCAATAGTCCAAGGTAGTTGTGAAAAGTATCGTGAATTTATTAACTTTTAGTTTTGAAGTCCAAGTTTTCACATATTATCACAACATATTTACCATTTAAGCTTATTAGTGACATTTTGGTTTCGTGATGTTATGATTTATTTGTTTACAAGTTTGTACGTGTAACAAATCACAATTTTGGTTAAAAAAATTAGGCTTAGGCGTAGGATTTGCAAACTTATGCGTAAACAGTATATCATACGTGTAGGCATAAGCTTATGCGAAGGATCTTGACTTACGCATAAGGAATGTTACGCGTAGGAAAAGAGAGCTTTAGGCATAGAGCTTATGCGTAAGCATATATGGGAGCTTACGCGTAAGGTTTACTCGTAAGAGTGAACCTTGTGCGTAGGCCTAAATGTTTACGCATATCCTTCACAGGATACGCGTAGTCCCTTTGTAGAACCTTACGCGTAAAGGTTACGCGTAAGATTTCTCTTACACATAACATTCTACGCGTAAGGTGATCCTTATGCGTATGAGCACACTTAACCTTGATTTTGAATATTTCACGCGTAAAAACCTGAAACAAATGAATCATGACACTTTCATTAACACCACAATCAATATCTTTCAGTCTAACATGAAGTCTCAATCAAAACTGGTTATGCGTAGGATATGCTTACGCGTAAAACTTAAACCCTAGGATTCAAAAATTATGAGTAAGAGTTTTAGCCATAGAAATTGCACCAAACTTTTTCTGGGATATCTAAGAAGCCTAATGAGTTGTTTTATCCAAGTTTTAACATCAAAACCCATGCGAATCAAAAATACCCAATTCCTACGAGTATAAACCCTAGTTTTCAATTTCTTAAGATTTATTGTTTCTAGGCAAGATTCAAGCAAGGTTTAGGTCAATTAATCATGTATATAACATCATAAGAACAACTAATAGACCAGAAACACTCTCAAACGAAAACACCCAATTCCACGCATAAACCCTAAAACTTGAAAGTGATTCAAAAACGTTTTCTAGGTAAATTTCATGGTTGGAAATGTTTATAAAACTTGTTTTTAAGCATTTTGACTCAATAATAATCATCATAAACGTTCCATTATGATCTTGTGTTCAAACGTATAAGCGTAGAACACGAAATCACTCCAAACTCAATATCCAACCGTTGGATTTGTTTAAAATTCAAAACCAATTTTTAGAAAAACACTATGAATCATAAAACACTTACAAGTTCGAAGATTAAAGCACAGATTTGAGGATGGTATGTTAGGCGTAGGATTTGGTAGATGAGATATTAAATGGTGTAATAAATGATATGAAAAAGTTGGTGAAGGGTTTTGTTAAAAATAGTTTGAGCTTTTTGTTAATACAAATAAGCCGTAAAAACGTTTATTTATATTTTACGATCTTCTAATGTTTTGTCGATAACAAAAGTAAAATCATATTAACGAAACAAATAAAATACGTAAATGGTTTGAACTAATAGTTTTCTAACATATTCACATTTTCACATAAAATACTAAAACAAGTATAAGTGACTTTATGATCTAGATATATATGTACAACAACTAGTGTTTACATATTGGCTTAACAAGTATAAGTGATTTTGTAATCTAGATATATATGTACAACAACTAGTGTTTACATATTGGGTTAATACATACTTATATTAAGTATACTAAAATGGGTAAAAACAAGTATATACTAAAATGGGTAAAAGCAAGTATATACTAAATAGATAAAAACTAGCAAATGGTTTTGACCCATAACCCATGGTTTTATATATACCACTTACACAAGTTCAATGTATCCTTAAGGTACATTGTATCTAGATAGAAAACCATGGATCAACCTATAACCCATGACCCATGACCCATAACCAAAAATACCCATGGGCAAAGAGGAGCGTTCCACGGATCCCTAGCTTTGTGCTAGCCGGATCCCAAGTGGAAGGGATCCGTGGGATCCGGGGAAACAGTAGAGAATTTTCTCTATAAATAGAGAGCCATTTCTTCCTTTCTATTCATCCCTTTACACACATACTTCCCCCAAGTATTCTAACCCTCTAACCTCAAATCCAAGAGATCTATGTAGCTTTTCTCTTTTGTTTTTGTGTGATCTTGTAGGTTCCTCTTAAAGGAAAGATCACCACATCTTGAAGACGTGCAAGCTCAAGTCCATGAGTTGCCATGCTTCGTCATTATCAAGACAACGAAGGTTCTCTTGTTGATAGTTCTTCCTTTCTCCATAGATGTTAGGTTGAAGGCATTAGTGAAGAATGCCGAAAGTGTCAAGATGAAAGCATTAGTGAAAGGTGCTCATCATCCGAGTCAAAGCATTAGTGAAGAATGCTTAAGGTGTCAAGACGAAGGCATTAGTGAAGGATGCCAAGCGTTGTGTCAAAGGCATTAGTGAAGGATGCCGAAGAATCAAATCAAGTAGCATTTGGGAAGAATGCTTAGGTCGTATAATCGATGAGGTGCATCGTTATACATATAAGTGTTTATTTATTCACAAGGATGGTGATATCCTTGATGGTGTTGTAACAAGGAGTAGATCTCCTTGATAATAGGTGTTGTGTCGTGAAGGGTAGTAGTTCCTCCATAATGGAACTAGGTGCTTAGCCTAGTACCTAATAAAGGGTAGGCGACGTTGTGATAGGATTAGTTCTCCTAAGGTGTGAAAGAACTCGGTGGTTAGCCTAGCACCGTAAAAAGGGTAGGCGACGTAGTGTTAGGTGTGGTTCGCCTTGGTGTGAAAGAACTCGGTATTTAGCTTTGTACCGAAAAAAGGTTAAGCGACGTTGTGAAGGCTTCTCCGCCATAAGGAGATTTGGTGTAGTGCTTACGAACTCTCGAGTAGGTGACTCGGGGAGTGGAGTAGGGCAAGGAAGGTGTCCTTGTAGCCGAACCACTATAAATAACTTGTGTCGTGGTGATGTGCTTCTTACTCTTTATCTTTCATTTTACGTTTATATATCTACCTATCAACGTCCAACATAAATAACCAAATAGATTGACATAAGTCGATCTAAATATTTAAAAAGGAGTTTTAAATTGGTAAAACTATTCAACCCCCCCTTCTAGTTTTTCACAATTGGCATCAGAGCTTCATAACCAAGTTTCTTAAAGTATATTGTACTTTAAAGACTTGATACGATCCGTGTATGTTTTAAAACTACGAAGAAGGATTTTTTTTTGGGATCATATTTTCTGTTAAATCATTTTGTTGGACATTGATAGATGATTCTAACAATATTCCGTTCTCGAGTAATTTTCATGCTAGAATTTTCCAAAATCTTCATTCAAAGATGAAGTCAACATTCAAGGAAGGATTCTTAAAGTAATCACAACTTAAGTACATCAAGTACAAAGGATTACTTTAAAAGCTCATGAAGTATTTTTGGTTTTATACCAAATCAAGAAGCATAAAGGTATGTTCTACTTTTCATTAGATAGGATACTTGAGTTCTACTTATTTTCACAAGTACTACTTTGATTATTAAATCACTAAGAGCGTTAGAAGTCTCTTTCGTCACTCTTCCACCTTTCTCGTCATCGGGAATAATTTCTTTTTAACGCCGTCATCACATCCTCGATATGAGATTCATCAAAAGCCGTCATCCAAAAACAATCGTCATCTAAAACCTCCGAACTATTTTTTTGGTAAGTTATTCCATAAGCATACTACAAAAATAATGTCAAACAACCTCTTTTATGTTCATAGTAGCCGGATCCCTCTAGTTGTACTAGCCGGATCCCAAATACAAAGGATCCGGGGGAACCGTGGAACAGAACTCAGCTATACGCTTTCAAAAATCACCACTGATCTTTTTCCCTCTATTCTTATAACACAAAAACGACCAAGCTACTGAATCCATCCTCATTGGCTTCCATAACCTCAAAGTATTCCTTCCTAGAACACCATTGTAAGTAATTACATTAACTTGTTCTAATTTCTAGGGTTTATGGTTCCTTAAATTATAATCAAATTAATTTAATTAGGGTTTTTCAAATTAATCATGAAAAGGGGCTTTTTAACTAAATCACATTGTGTTCACAACATTGTTAATACAAATCAAAAACCATAAACCCATTTCCAACTAATTTTACCTAATTGGAAAAATTTGTATTTCTAGGACCAACCATGCCCAAAGCCACTCAACAAGATCATCATGACACCGTCCACTATCTTACTCACTACTATCGTAAAAGGGGCCTGACCAAAACTAACCGTAAAATTTTCAAAAGCCTCACAAAACGACTTATTCACGAAGGTCGTGTAGTCAAGGAATGTTTCCTTGAAGATACCGACATTCGTCAAGTTTTCTCGACAATCAACTTTGATTGTCTTCTTGACATTGATGAACAAATTTGTCCGGTTTTTATTTTTGAGTTTTACAAAAGCTTTAGGATCATTAGAAACACCGATAATAGCATCTCAATTGCCTTTATCATCAACACACAAAACTTTACTCTTCCTCTCAATACTTTTGCTCAAATTCTTCGCATTCCTTGTGAAGGAATTTGTATGTACTCTCAAGATTGGGCAATTAACGCTCAAAACCTTGCACTTGATCCTAAGCCTCTTTACAACACTCCTCTCGACAATCCCGAAACCATTCGTGATACTATCTTTAAAATTAGGACCAACCAATCCCGTTACGATCGTAACAAAAAGCTCATTCACCGTGATCCCTTTAAAATGGAACTTTTTGAAATACATCCCATGTTTAGAAAATGGGAAGAAATCCTTAGGGAAAACATCATTAGCCTAGTTGGAAACAAAGATCATCCAAACGCATGCCTTGTGCAAATGATCTATTGTCTTATCCACCAAAGGCCATTTAATCTTACCTATTACATGGTAAGGAGAATGGCTGGGGTATTCAAAGCTTCCAACATGGTACTCCCATATGGTATGCTCCTAACACGACTTTGTAAGTACGTTAGTGCATTGCAACCATCCCCTATCAACGATGACCATTACCTTTCCGATCACGTCATGGTACCCCTTACCAAACAACCATCTAAACGGTTCATGGTCAATGGAGAGAAACCCGAAGCTCTCTCGGACTCCTCGGCCGGAGAAGAAGAAGAAGATGAGGAGGACATCGACCCCGTATCCAACATCAAATTGGACATTCTTGAATACCACGAACAACTTCCAACCATTCCAAACGAGACCGCGGAATTCAAACAAATAAGAGGCATGATTCAAAACCTCGCTTACAATCTCACTAAGCCGTCAAAAAGAAAAAGGAAGAATTGACGAAAGAGACAATAGGAATATGCTTATTTTCATTTATCTTATGTTTGAATGATTTCTTTTTAGCATTGTTGGTTTATGGTATTTTGGATATTGTTTCTAGTGCTATATGATGGCTTGCTTGTTCTTATTGCTTGTTTTATAGACGTAATAATGTGCAAAACCTGCACATCATTTCTGAATAGGTTCTGATCTGCAGATGCCGGATCCCTAGGAATAGCCTAGCCGGATCCCCTCCTTGAGGGAACCGTGGGATCCGTGTCAGCAGATAAGCAATACTGCATTTCCTACATCAAGATTGCTTTCTAGATAAACTTCACATTAGCTAAGCATCTGTTTTAGAACCCAACTAAGTCTTATTCCATGATAAGAAAAAGCTTAGACTCACTAAAGGCTTACTTAAGATCTTAGTCTAAATACGTCCTGATTTTACTAACACATCAAAAACCACCATATTTCCGCTCCATTACTCACAAGCCAAATTTTCATCTTTCAAAACACTTAAGTAGACAAATTAAACATTTTTAGAAAATTGTTTCAAGTCATTCTTATTTCAAAATGAGTCAAAAATTAGTTTTTCAATTCCTATAATTTTTAAGGATTTTTCAAATTTCATCACAAGCTTAAATCTGATCACTAGGATCATTTATTATGACTTAACACCTCCAAAACACTTAGTGTTAACCTTGGATATCCATTGGTAGTCATCTTGTCCTATCCTCCTTCCATAAGAAACAATCATTAGCTACAAACACTTATTACTCATGATCATTCAAGTACCCTCTCATCCTAAAACACTTAGGAGAGCTGAAACACCCTAATCAAGATAGGCTTTAGCTTCTAGAAACCTCATTTCAAATCTGTCATAACTGCTGAGAGCCGGATCCCTAGGAATAGCCTAGACGGATCCCTCCAAGGAGGGAACCGTGGGATCCGGGTGACAGTATATGTCTAACATTGCTAACCCAAACACTCCATCTCATCTTAAATGAGTTCCTAGATCAGTGTAAACTCTGAATCTCAACCTTGTGCATGTCAATCATCACATTTCCATGAACATTAGTGGATTAAGTCTTAAATACAAATTGCCAAGATCTTCTCTTTATAAACCACATTGCCTAGAACAATTTAGTCATCTCACACAAATATCAGCAATTGCAACCATTTCCCTTAGTCATTTCAATATGAGAAAGGCTCCTAGTGCTCACTCATCCACCCAAGAACCACCCAAGAAACTTGCTAGAATCATACACGAAGTTTCTTCAACCGAATCATCTCCGGTTAAGTCCACCAATGCTAGGATTTCTCCCACATCAAGGAAACCAATCAAACTAATCCCCAAGAATAAGATTCCCACTAGGATATCTTCACCAAATTCTACCATAGCAAACAATCCCCCCACAACTCAACCAACATCATTAGTACCTAGAGATACTTCACAATCATTTTCACACTCTCACAATGTAGAAGACTTACCCTCTTGGCCATCTCATCTTTCACCATTACCATCCAATTCACATGAAAAGATTGAGCCACAAAATCAAAATATTGAATCAACACTTGATCCAAAAGCAAACTCTATCATCCCTCCCAATAGTCCATTTTGGATTATGAGAAGACATCAAAAGCAACCACCTGACCAAATGGAAGTTGATGTCTCTTTACCTCTGGCCACAAGCATTATAGAGCCACCACTAAATGAGTCTGAACCAAATCCTCCTTTATTTGAAGAACCTCAACCCACTTCACTTGAACTTTCACTTCAAGAAATTCAAAACCATAACAAGGATTGCTATCATTGTAAACATGTTGAAAGGTTGATACATGAATTACACGAAGAGCATCGTTTCATGTTTCATCACCTCCTCGAACGTTTCGAAGAGGTTAACAAGCCTAAACCACAATGAGCATAATAGTCGTAAGCTCAAACCTAGAACGTTTAGGACACCTTTTTCGTAATTAAGTTCTTTAGTTGAATCACTAATTTGGAGGAACTTATTAGCATTATGAGTACTAGTTTGGTTAAGCTCATTCTCTTAGTTTTAGAGATTTAGTTGATTATCTCTTGTTTTATTGAATGAACATCTATTTGCTATGTGTTGTGTGTTGTGATCTGTATTGCTCATATATATATCATCATCATAGTAGCATTACTTGACACATCTTCATTGATGAATAAACTGTCAACAGACAGCCGGATCCCTCCATTTTGCCTAGACGGATCCCTCCAAGAAGGGAACCGTGGGATCCGTGGTACAGGAGCACAAATTTCTACTAACTTGAGTCTCGTTTGCAGGAAATTTATGCACTATACTCTTGTTTTTCTAACCTTTACTTTGTAGATTTTCAAAATAACACATGAAGATTTTGACACCATAAAAGCTAGGGGGAGCTTTGTGTCAAACAATATTGCAAAATCATTTGCAACTTAATCCAATTTTGGATTACACTTCATGATACCCCATTGCAACTTTGCAATATTCGAGGGGGAGCACGTTTTCGTCACTTAGACGAACCATTTGCAAACTTAATTGCAAACACAAGTAGCTTATTTTACACTATGTCCTTGACGCCCTTTTTCAAAGGGATGGACTCGTCAAGGGGGAGTTAAGACGAGTACCATTCCCGTCACTTGCTCTCGTTATATCTTTTATAATTTTTCTTATAAAAATTGTGTTAGTTTCTTTTAACACTTTTTGTTTCGACAAAAAGGGGGAGAAGAAAGTAAAAACTACAAATTCAAACGTTTACGAATTTTAGCTTTTCCTTAAAATAATTTTATGTTTTGTCATCAACAAAAAGGGGGAGATTGTTAATACAAATAAGCCGTAAAAACGTTTATTTATATTTTACGATCTTCTAATGTTTTGTCGATAACAAAAGTAAAATCATATTAACGAAACAAATAAAATACGTAAATGGTTTGAACTAATAGTTTTCTAACATATTCACATTTTCACATAAAACACTAAAACAAGTATAAGTGACTTTATGATCTAGATATATATGTACAACAACTAGTGTTTACATATTGGCTTAACAAGTATAAGTGATTTTATAATCTAGATATATATGTACAACAACTAGTGTTTACATATTGGGTTAATACATACTTATATTAAGTATACTAAAATGGGTAAAAACAAGTATATACTAAAATGGGTAAAAGCAAGTATATACTAAATAGATAAAAACTAGCAAATGGTTTTGACCCATAACCCATAGTTTTATATATACCACTTACACAAGTTCAATGTATCCTTAAGGTACATTGTATCTAGATAGAAAACCATGGATCAACCCATAACCCATGACCCATGACCCATAACCAAAAATACCCATGGGCAAAGAGGAGCGTTCCACGGATCCCTAGCTTTGTGCTAGCCGGATCCCAAGTGGAAGGGATCCGTGGGATCCGGGGAAACAGTAGAGAATTTTCTCTATAAATAGAGAGCCATTTCTTCCTTTCTATTCATCCCTTTACACACATACTTCCCCCAAGTATTCTAACCCTCTAACCTCAAATCCAAGAGATCTATGTAGCTTTTCTCTTTTGTTTTTGTGTGATCTTGTAGGTTCCTCTTAAAGGAAAGATCACCACATCTTGAAGACGTGCAAGCTCAAGTCCATGAGTTGCCATGCTTCGTCATCATCAAGACAACGAAGGTTCTCTTGTTGATAGTTCTTCCTTTCTCCATAGATGTTGGGTTGAAGGCATTAGTGAAGAATGCCGAAAGTGTCAAGATGAAAGCATTAGTGAAAGGTGCTCATCATCCGAGTCAAAGCATTAGTGAAGAATGCTTAAGGTGTCAAGACGAAGGCATTAGTGAAGGATGCCAAGCGTTGTGTCAAAGGCATTAGTGAAGGATGCCGAAGAATCAAATCAAGTAGCATTTGGGAAGAATGCTTAGGTCGTATAATCGATGAGGTGCATCGTTATACATATAAGTGTTTATTTATTCACAAGGATGGTGATATCCTTGATGGTGTTGTAACAAGGAGTAGATCTCCTTGATAATAGGTGTTGTGTCGTGAAGGGTAGTAGTTCCTCCATAATGGAACTAGGTGCTTAGCCTAGTACCTAATAAAGGGTAGGCGACGTTGTGATAGGATTAGTTCTCCTAAGGTGTGAAAGAACTCGGTGGTTAGCCTAGCACCGTAAAAAGGGTAGGCGACGTAGTGTTAGGTGTGGTTCGCCTTGGTGTGAAAGAACTCGGTATTTAGCTTTGTACCGGAAAAAGGTTAAGCGACGTTGTGAAGGCTTCTCCGCCATAAGGAGATTTGGTGTAGTGTTTACGAACTCTCGAGTAGGTGACTCGGGGAGTGGAGTAGGGCAAGGAAGGTGTCCTTGTAGCCGAACCACTATAAATAACTTGTGTCGTGGTGATGTGCTTCTTACTCTTTATCTTTCATTTTACGTTTATATATCTACCTATCAACGTCCAACATAAATAACCAAATAGATTGACATAAGTCGATCTAAATATTTAAAAAGGAGTTTTAAATTGGTAAAACTATTCAACCCCCCCCCCTTCTAGTTTTCCACACTTTTGACAACATTGGTCCCTTCACATTAACCATTTACATCCAACGCCCATAACTTCTATTTTTTTGGTTACGTAAAGCATGATATTTGGAAAGAAACTTGACGACACTCCCCCTCGACTTGATAAATAATGAAATTTTATAAGTTTGAGTCCGGGGAGTGTCAGTAAACCAGAAATGTGACCACCATTAACAAAGAAACAACCGGGATAAGATAACATGCAAGTACAATGTTTTATGAAACCGAAAAATATTTACGTTCTCCCCAACACTTGACCGAGAAAAATACTGAATTTTGAAAGAGTAAGGTGTTGACGGAAGATTTGTACTTGCCATGTTGAAAGAAATTTAGATAGAAGTATATTTTTGAATTTTATCAGATTTTATATTTTTGTATTTTGTTTTTGAAAATATTTACAAAAGAGGTTTTGGTGTTTGACTGGTTTTAAGAATGTTTTAAAAGTTCATCCAGTTCCTCTGGAGTCAAACACCGCATACCAATCCGGTGGACCAACTCAGTAAACCTAGCAGGAGCCAAGGCTTTAGTGAGAAGATCTGCCAGTTGGTATTCAGTACCCACAAAGTATAATTCAACGGTACCCTTTTCCACATGCTCCTTGATGAAATGATATCGAAGATCGATGTGCTTGGACTTCGAATGTTGAACATAGTTGCACGAGATCGCAATAGCACTTCGATTATCGCAGTACATCGGGATTCTGTCAAATACGTAACCATAGTCTTTGAGTTGTGTTCTCATCCAAATGACTTGAGCACAACACGCCGACATGGCTACATATTCTGCTTTGGTTGAGGACAGTGATGTACAATCCTGCTTCTTCGATTGCCAGGACACCAGTTTATCACCAAGAAATTGTAAAGCTCCTGAAGTACTTTTCCGAGAATCTAAGCAACCTGCGTGATCAGCGTCTGAAAAAGCTATTAGTTCAAAACCAGAATCCTTCGGATACCAGAGTCCCAAATTAATGGTTCCCTTGATGTATCGGAGGATTCTTTTAGCCTCAGAGAGGTGAGTTTCAGTTGGTCTTAACTGATAACGAGAGCAAAGATATACAACAAATACAATGTCAGGCCTACTGGCTGTTAGATACATGAGAGACCCAATAATACTTCGGTATTTGGTAGGGTCAACCAATTTCCCATGTAAATCAGCATCCAGTTTCTTGGTATGTACCATTGGTGTGGCATAGGTATCACAGGTTTGCATTCCATGTTTGTTTAAAATTTCAAGGGAATATTTGGACTGACTAAAGAAAATACCACGGGGTGATTGATGAACTTGTAATCCAAGAAAGAATGTAAGTTCACCCATCATGGACATTTCAAAATGTTTTTTCATAAGTTTTGAAAAAGCGTTTGAGTATTTTAGATGTGTTGACCCAAAAATGATGCCATTCACATAAATTTGAACGATTAAAATGTGTTCCTCGTGATATTGTATAAAAAGTGTTGGGTCGACCGAACCTTTAATGAAATTATTGACAATGAGAAAGGATGATAACTTATCATACCACGCCCGAGGAGCTTGTTTGAGACCGTAGAGAGCCTTGTGCAGTTTGTAGACGTGATTAGGGAACTCTGGATCAACAAATCCTTCTGGCTGACTAACATAGACCGTTTCTTTCAGTTTTCCATTGAGAAAAGCAGTTTTGACGTCCATCTGAAAGACCGTGTTGTTCATGTGAGCCGCAAATGCCAGAAAGATCCGAACAACCTCAAGTCTAGCAACCGGTGCGAATGATTCCTCGTAATCAATTCCTTCTTCTTGTCTATAACCCTTAGCCACCAGACGTGACTTGTTTCTGATAACCGTACCTTCAGCATCCAATTTGTTTTTCCAAATCCATTTGAGACCAATAAAATAGACCCGTGTTGGTTTTTGAACCAATTCCCATACTTCAAGACTTTTAAACTGATTAAGTTCTTCTTGCATGGATTCAATCCAGTTGTCATAAGTCATTGCTTCTTTTATGTTTTTGGGTTCAGATTGGCAAACGATAAGTGCATAAATGTAGTGTTCACCGTCAGTCTGAAGGCGTTGTCTAGTTACGACTGGTTGATTCGGGTTTCTAATGATATTCACAAGAGGGTGGTCTTTCGTCCAACGATGTGTGGAGGGTTGATGTTGATATACATTTTGCAGATTTGGAGGATTCAAATAACTTGTCGATGATTCCGCAACATCAGAAGTGGCAGAAGCATTTGCAAACGGGTTGAAGAACGCATTTGGATCATAATCTGCAGGTGGGGGTACTTCATTGTACAGAAGATCGTCAGCTGGTTCAGCGTCATTTGATGCGGTTTGTTCAACTGTTGTTGTAGAATCAATTGGAGGTGCTTCCTCAACAATAGTTGTTGTAGCAGGTGTATCAGGTTTCATTGATGCTAAGTCTTCTGGTACACCTGTTAGGAAGACCAGGAGAGGCAGTGTTGGAAGTATTTCGAGCACTGAGAGTACGAGAAAGTTTCCTAAGAGGACTCACACACTCAAAAAGAGAGTTCCATTAAAGGTTGCTATCCCTAATTCTAAACCGGAACCCAAACTGATGGACGAGGACTCAGAGGACACTGAATCAGATGAAGAGGTTACTTACTCCGAATCTGCAACTGATGATACTCCAACAGTTGCAAAACCTCTCAGTCCCAAGTCTGATAAAGGGAAAACTCCAGTGCAAGAGCAGGATAAAGAGAGCTCAGATGAAGAGCCACTGGATGAAGACAGAGACTACAGAAAGAAGTTGAAGAATCTCAGACTCCAACATGCTGCTCAGGAATTCAACCTACAACAAACTCATGGCCCAGGCGGTTCAAGTGGTGGTGCACTATCCACACCAGTTTCCGATGTGGTTAATCAACCCGATAAGGGAACTGGTACCACCACCCACGAACAACAACAAAAGCAACTAGAGGATTCTATCACCTATGACTTTGAGGAACCGGAAAAGGAGACGACTGAGAAAAATTAGAAATAACTACACGACTTAAACCTAGCTTAAAAACAAAGAAATACACGTAAAGTTTGAAACTTTTTGCCAAAAACTTAGACTTTAACACCAAATAACCTTGAAAGTACAAGAATCTTGAATTTGAAAGTGTAAAAAATGAGTTTTTATGCGTATGAAAGTTTGATTACCGAACCTTACGCGTATAAACAAAAACTTCAAAACAAAATCGTTTCACCCAACTATTTGGCGATTGATACCACTATTAGGTCACCATGTTTGTAACACAATCATCAATATGAAGAAAAGAGGTAAGGAAGGACCGGATGAACACACACACACTTATGCGTATAATATGAGAGAAAGATTATGCATAGAATAAATGTGAAAGTGAACAACCAACTCCCAAATGGGAGTTTACTAGGTATTTATAAGGAAGGAGCTAGGGAAACACTCAAGCTCCCTTCCTTTACTTATTGGGCTTTTGGATAGGCTCATGGGCTTTCTACATGAGCCTAACCTTGATTACTAACTTAAAAGCCTTAATTAAGCTAACTATTACATATTGATTACAAACACTTGAAATATGATTTAGGAGTGATTCCAACAAAGACATACTCTCTAGTTGATGCGGGTCACCAAGGAACTCTAGCTGAAGTACAAAGGTTCATCAGGAGTGGCAATACCCAGATGAACCTCTCAACTCTCTCATCATACGAACATAGCATAGCTCTCGTCCTCTTACCTTTAGGCGGGACTTTTTTTACTTTTAAGTTTGAAGCGAGACAAAGTGAACTTTAGTGAAAATTCAAACTGACACGAGTGGTGATGAAGATGTGAACAGTTGGCAGAACTGTTTACAAAAGCTAGGAAGTAGCGTTTTCCAATATAGATGCATTAAATGTGCGAGGTACTTAATTATACCTCATCCATTAGATTTGTGACACGCACTTACCTAACCCACTAGCAACTACCTTGTACTAGTATATATAGGAATGTTGGTCGAAGTGTCAAAGTGTTACTTCATATTACATTGTTGTAATTTGTGAAGCACACAAACACTCCCTGATTGAACTTACAAGAATCTCTTAGAGATTATAAGTTCATTTCCAAACTTAGAAATCTAAGTTTGCATGTTAGAGAGTTGATTTTACATTGTTAATCAATTTAGTGTTTTCCACATAACATTTTGTAATTCTTTGATTCTTATCAATAAAGAATTATACGTTGAAAAGTTACATTTTGTGTTATAACCTAAATTGATAAAAACTAGTGTTTTAATCTAATCGACATTATTTGGGACAAACAATATATGCGTCAGTTGGTAATAATGTTAAAAAACAGTTAGTCCAAATAGGACTTTTTTTTTGTTATTCAATGATAGTTAAAGTTGTATACTGAAATAATAGTAAATTACATTTGTCTGTTTGTCGAAAAGTTGCACATGCGAGGAACTACTTTTTGCACAAATAGTCCTTAAAGTTGACTTAAGTGACACCCACAGTTCATAACCATGAGAAAGGCAAACATCAGCAATCCCTCAACTTTTAAGAAAACATAATACCAACAGTGCCTAAACTTTGAAAAGAAAATACCAACAATCCTACTAAAGACCATTGTGTTATTATTTTCAAAGTTAGAACTATTCGTGCAAAATAGAAGTTTCAGGGAAGGCAACTGCATTTTTAGACAAGCCACATGGATGATCCGTTTAAAAAAGAGCAAACTTTTTGAATTCCATAAATAATAAAGTGATCAAAAGTATTATAATATTGAGCTCATTTTAATCCTTGTAGTTGGCGTTAACTTTCATGTGTAGTCCTTTGACTTTTTTTTTTATCAAGATAGTCCCTAACTCTAAAACCCTTAATACTCACAGTCCCTTGCACATGAGGGTAAAATAGTCTTTTCATGTCACACCGAACACACTCACTAGAAAACCAAAGAGAAATATTAGTCTCACATAAGTTTTTCAAAATAAAATCCACAAACATATGTGTCAAGTGAGTTGTACCAAGTTTTCTCTTTCTTCTTTCTACTCATTATAATTAAGTGGATGTGTGATTCTAACACTGCTCAAAACCAAAATATAGCTTATCTCTATATCACCATTATTCACTATCACTAAACCACCATCACCTTTAAAATCAACAACCATTTTCACCGTTCTCCACATCAATGGTTTATATGATCTATAGCGAGTGACTTGCTATGCATAGTAATTTAGTGTATCATTTCTGTAGGAGATAGTGATCTTGGAGGGGACTTATTATCATAAAAGACATAATATGCTTAACTAGTTAACTCGCTGATACCCAACAATAAATCAACATTCTGATATGAGCTTAGGTACCAAGTATTTGTTTGGCACATGAGGTGCACATGTCTAGTTTAAACACTAGACATATGAGGTGCACGTGTTCTATACCCAACTGCTTTTCCCACCAAGCCACACATCCTCTTAAATACTCGTTTTTACCATTTTAGTTAGTTAGACTTTGTAAAAACAATTCTCTCAAGTGATCTTCCCAATCTTGTAACTAATTGTTGCTTAATCATCAGTGGAGTTCTAAGGTCCAATTTCATTCTCTTTATTAAGATTCGTATCTTTAATCAAGTTTCTATACCATCTGAAATCTATAGAATCACATCAATTGGTATCAGATATGCCTTCCTCGCAACTCCGTTATCTTTTCTGATCAAATTTGTTAGTTTCCGACGAGTTGTTAGTTTTCTGGCGAGTTTGCTATCTTACCGGCAAATTTGTGAAATATTCATTAGATTGCTAAGCTATTAATTAGTGAATTGGGTTTAGTGATTGCTAATAATTCATTTTGATTGTTCTAACAGATTTAACTGTTAATTTAACCAATTCATTCATTTGTAGACGTGCATTGTGCTTGAACGGTTATAGCTACTTCATTTCTTGGAGTACTATACAAATTCATTGCATTTTGTAGTTAGTTGTTGTAATCATTCTTGTTTGATTGAGTAATCTGTGCTAACTAATTAGTTGTGGTGGTTACACAGTTGAGAAAGAATGATGGTTGTAACTAGAAACACCTGGATCAAGTACTAATAATATGGATGATGGTATGAGAGAAATGGTTAGTGAGATGATTAACACTTCACTTAGTGGTGTACAAGAATCAATATCTCAACTGAATCAAACTATGCAAAATGTTGCAAGTGGTCATGATAGTATGTTAGTGCAACACCATTACTTCACAACTGAAATCCAGAAACTCAAGAATAGGGAAGGATCTAGTAAGCCAATGCAGTTCACAAGAATAACTAAATTAGTGTTTCCAAGATTCTCTAAGGATGATTGTTGGGTTCAATGAATACTCAAACCCCTTAATTCTAGGATTTGAATAGAAAATACCCTAAGTGTTTATAACCTTAAACACTAACAAGTCATTGAGCGCATAGCCACTCAGTGAGCTATCTTCAGGATACTAAGTACGAGACTAAGAAGTAAAGTCTCTCCACTCAGTGAGGCGGAACTCAAGGGGTGAAGACTGAGTCAAGAAGAAGATGGTGGATTCAGTGAGTGATGACAATAACTCACTGAATCCCAAAACTCCTCACCAATTAGTAACTACTATCACTGAAGACAAGACTGAAGATTAAGACTGAAGGCTAAGAAGACTGAAGAATGAGCGGGACAAGGCGGGATAAGTTTGAACAGATAAGACGAAGTCCTTATCAACCCAAAGTCAAAGTTTCCCTGGAACTCTAACAACCAGGATCAATGTCATCACTGATAAGAAGAAAGCAGCCTTGTCACTTACTCAACATAGCCATTGTAAACAGAGACAAAATACATCAATATTTTGTCTTTACCTTTGACTATTTCTAAAAATAGTTTCCGGCTCATACGGTATCTTCTTCGAAAATTCATGCGTGGATACTTAAAACCTGGATTTAAATAGTCGTTCATCAAACGTTCTTCGGAAACCTCACGTTCACGGTAGATCGGGTTACAGGTCAAGCGAGGTCGAGTTGCTTCTTGTTCTAACGATTGTTGATATTCGTACGCGCCCATCATAAAGTATAAGTCAGTTTCGTCATCTACATCGGACAAGTTCTTAGGTTCTTCGTCATTTTGATTCGGATCCATTGTGAATGAACACGTTTTTTTGTTAGAGAGGAAGTATATAAATTTGAGTTTGAGTTGTGGAAGTGTGAAAAAAAAAAGTTGTGTATTGTGGGTATTTATATTAACTTTAAAGGTTTAGATTTTTTTTAAACTATTTTATTATTATTATTATTATTATTATTATTATAATAATAATAATTATTATTATTATTATTATTATTATTATTATTATTATTATTATTATTATTATTATTTTTTTTATTATTATTATAAACCAACACTTTTATTATTATTATTATTATTATTATTATTATTATTATTATTATTATTATTATTATTATTATTATTATTATTATTTTTTTTTTTTTTTATAAAATATCACTTCATTAGAAAACCAAAAGGAATTACAAGAAATTGGTGGGAAGCCGAGACACTAGTTGGGCTCCCACACCTTTCTGAATACAAAAGCTTAGTCTGTGAAAAATAAAAGCCCCACTCTTGACACTATTCGAGTGGCTAATAGCAACAGTCTTGATACGTGAAAGTGTATCCAAAGCTTCCGTGTCAAGCTCCCCGAATGTAGAGAAGGCAAATGGAATGAATTTGTAGCCATTTTCTTCACATTTGGACACATATTTCTTTTTCTTCTTCTCCACAGCGTTATGTAAGGCCACCCCGGGAGCCCACGCAGTCGCATCAATACCCGCAAAAGGAGAGATTCCAGTCACATCTAAACACGCGTCCTTACCTTGGATCCAGTTGAATAATAGCAGGTCTGCCGGACGCAGCTCTTTCCCATCCCTCGAAAGAAACCCCAAAGGGGCCTCCTTTTTCACCATAATCCCAACCTTGGAACATATGTCGACAAGAATATCACGCACCAGGTTATGTCTGAATTTCACCCCCACTTCACTGGAACAGTGAACTGCATGGTCTCCCCATTGGTCCATTCGATGCTTGCAGCTCGGGCAGGAGCTACCTTCAGAGAACATAGGTATGGTAAGCCTGTAACACAATACCGAACGGAATTGGCGATGGTTCATCCTTTGGCCCAACCCATCAATAGGTATGGTGAATAGGAAATCTTGTGCATGTGGAGCCCGGGTACAACTGAGGATAGCCACCTGCCTCGGGCTTAACGAATACTTAGAAACAAGATCTTTCTCGATGACACCAAAGTAACACTTTGCCAAGGTTTTCATCATATGGGGGGCAGGAGCGTCAGAGGCGACCGAGAACGTGTCTGTGTTACAAGCACTGTTAAACATATCGAGAGCATGTTGAAACGAAGGGCCATGAGAATTGATGCCTGTTTTTACCAGAATCTGGTCCTGTATATCACTGGTTTGCAAACGAGAGGCAAGGAAGGCATATCGGATGATGTCACTCGCCGCATGAATGCCCAGCCCACCCATCTTGATTGGGAGGGTGGCAAGCCGCCACTGCCAGTCACCAAAACCTGGCCCAGAGGCCGTAATAATCTTCTCCAAGGAAGCACGTAACATCTGATCGAACCGGACTTGGGCTTCTCGCATGTACAAAGGGGAACATGTCCGCAGAGCATAAGATAATTTCGCAACCCCGGCACAATTACGAAGAAGAAGGAGCTCACATTGGGGATCATTAAGTTTGAGGATAGCTTCCATTAGCAAGATAGTTTTAGAGACCCTTTTCAAAGCCAGCTCCTGACAAAAACTTTCATCCAAACTAACTGAGCCACCAAGCAGTTTGACACCTTCGACTGGGCGAGAGATATTTATAGGAAAAACACCCTCCACCCTGCTTCTGGGATCCTCTGTAGGCCAGAAGAGTTCAGTCTTATCGACATTCAAAAACAACCCCCGAGCCGGTCCATCTGTCATAATAATGTCAAGCGCCTTGGCAACCATAAGAGTATCTCCTACAATAGTACCATCGTCGAGATACCAAGCCTGGAGTGTGAGCTCGCAGGACCTACTGATAGCCTGGACTAGGGGGTGTAAGACGAGGGCGAACAACAAGGGACCTAGCGGGTGCCCTTGTTGCACCCCTTGACAAGACCAAAGGATAGAATCATCGTAATAAAGTCTGGCAGGCCTGGCATAGCAAAACTCAACCCAGGGAGCAATAGAAGGGCATCTGATCCTGGTCTCCTGGAGAAGCACACTCCTATCGACCAGATTGAAAGCGTTCTGAAAATCCACCAACAACATGGAAAACCCAACAGTGTGGCCCTTAGCCTCAACAAGCCGATTCACCGAATGAAGGACAGCCTCACAACCGCCCGGGACGCCGACCCCAAATTGAAAGTCCCGCAAATAGGTATTCATAGAGTTGCTAACAGAAGAAGAAGCAACCTTCGATACAAGCCTACGCCAGACCGTGCCGACAGCAATAGGGCGTATGCCTCCACCCGGCTTAACCAACGGAGTCAAGGGGGCACTAGCAATATATTCCCCCAATATAGCAGGACATTTTCCACCGAGAAACAGGTTGACAACCCCCGTGATAGAACCTAACAGATCATCAGCAATAGCGGACGCAACCCCTCCTAAAATATCCATTAAATGTTGTGCTCTAAGCCCATCTCGACCACATGATGTCCCTTTTGGGAAACTGCGGATCCTATTCAACACCAAGTCCTTATCCACAAGAAGCACATCTTCACCTAGAGGAGATGATGACAAAATGGGAGGTGGGGCGCGGGGATGTTTGGCCTCTAGCTCGTGCAGGGTGTCAGATGTAGATGGGGCGACACCAGAGGACGTTAGCACCTTAATGGCAGCGGTAAAGTGTCCGTCCCCCAGTTTACGCTTACACTGAACCAGGTTAGCTGCATCAAGATCTTTGGGTTTCGTCATACCACCGAAGGATGAAGTGGCCCCAGATAAACGTTCCATCACTAATATTATTATTATTATTATTATTATTTAATTTGCAAAATTGTCAGTTAGAATCAAGGGTAAATGTGTAATATTTATTATTATTATTATTATTATTATTATTTTAATTTGAAAAAAGTAGTGGTTTAGGGGTTGTGGGGTAATTTTTTTGGACTGTTTATCTTTTAACGTGCATTACGGTGTTAATGCACGCCTTAACACAAGGCCTTAATGCATATCGACGGTATGGTAACTCAACGTTAACACTGTACCCATCAGCATAACACACGCTTGCGTTACTACACCCTATGCTCTTACCAGGGAGTGGCAAATGCAGTCTTGGCCCTCAAAATGAGTCACCTGATGCAACTCAGCTTTTAGAGATTCCCACAAGGCACTGATACGACTAGAAACTATAGGTCTCAACAGGGAGTGGCAAATGCAGTGGAAGAGACCTATAGTTTCTAGTCGCATCAATGCCTTGTGGGAATCTCTACAAGCTGAGTTGCATCAGGTGACTCATTTTGAGGGCCAAGACGAGGTTCGTTAGGGAATTGGTCATGATGGAACGTTTACGGTAGGGGCTACAAGACACCAAATTGATGATGCAATCTTACCAACTTTGGATGTTTCAACCATGTGGTGCAAGATCTTGCCCAACAAAGTGAATATTTTCTTATGGCGCCTGAATCTGGATAGACTTCCACATCGGTTAAATCTTTCAAGACGAGGGATGAAAATCCAATCTATTTCATGTCCGGTATGTTTCAACGTAGGGAATTGAATGATCACATATTTTATACGTGTGATGTTGCATTACATATTTGGCGCTTGGTCCGTATTTGGTGCGACATGTCTATTCCTGTTACATATTCTCATTTAAGTTGGAAGTCGTGGTTTGATAATCACCATCTATTAAGTTGGAAGTCTCGCTTAGAAGTGATCGCTGCTACAGTTTGGTGGACCTTCTAGAAGTATAGGAACTCTATCATATTTAACTCTCAATGCATGAGGAAATGTGATTTATTTAACAATATTCGTCTTTGTTCTTTTACTTGGTTAAATTGTCGAGGTTCTAAATATTTAATTTGACCTAATTGGCTTAGAAAACCGTCGTAATATTTTTTCTAACTCCTTGCTATATTTCTTCTAATTTTAGTGCCGTTAAAAAAAAACTACACCCTAATTCCGGGTCCAGTCGTACATTGCCACACTACTAGCCTACTAGTCATGCTTCATTAAATTTCCTTTTGAAAACCATTTGATTTAGAAAGCCGAATGGATCTTTACTCGCAAATACTTCCGTAGTAGCCAAGACAGCCCCATTGTTTCCGGGTGCTAAACCCCATGATTTCAATCCCTTCTCACTTTCATTTTCAGGTACTTAATTATAAACCCATGATTGCTTCTCATCATCCCACTTTCCAATTCCTTAAACCCCTTTTCTGTGCATATCTCAACTCATTCTTTATCCACACAAAACCCCATTTCAAACCCTTCAACCAAACCCAAAAAAGATTGAAAAAACCAACCCCAAAAGTATACATGAAAGACACCATAAGAAACATATCAAACATACTTAGGTACTCAAATTGGGACTCTGCTCAGCTAAAGTTACAATCTTTAAACATTAAATGGGATTCTTATACTATAAACCAAGTTCTTAAAACACACCCACCAATGCAAAAATCTTGGCTTTTTTTTAATTGGGCATCTGGGTTAAAGGGGTTTAAGCATGATCAGTTTACGTATACGACGATGCTGGATATATTTGGTGAAGCTAAGAGGATTTCGTCTATGCGCTTTTTGTTTAAGGTAATGGAGGAAAAGGGTGTTAAGATTGATGTTGTTACGTATACTTCTATGTTGCATTGGCTTTCTAATGATGGTGATGTTGATGGCTCTGTTGAGTTATGGGAGGAGATGAAGGAAAAAGGGGTTTGTCCGACTGTTGTGACGTATACAGCGTATATGAATGTTTTGTTTAGTCATGGCCGGGTAAAGGAGGCGAGTGAGGTTTATAAGGAGATGATTCGGTCTGGTTGCGCGCCGAATTGTTTTACTTATACTGTTTTGATGGACCATCTTGCTGGTTGTGGTGAGTGCGATTTTACTCTCTTAACTGCTCGTGGTTTAATATACTTATGCATATTGTTGGGATGGCTTGCGTTTAGTTTATTGGTTTATATGGGAGGTGGGAATGTTAACCTGTAAATGGGTCGATTTGGGTTATGTTTTTATCTTAAACATGTCATAATGGAAATATCTAAAAAAACAGTTTGAAAATTGTCTTTGCAATTTATTTAAAATGGGTGAAAATGGTTTCGACTTAAGGGGGCTCGCTTCAACCTGAACTAAAACAACCCCCTACCAGCCCAATCACCTCTAGCTTATATTGTTTGACCTCTTCATCTTTTGCTAGTGTAAGGTAGTAGGACACCGGGACTTTATGTAATAGTATAATCTTGAAGGATTAGGAAATTGACACTTCTTGTCATGTTCAAGTTGAACATATTCAATCTCTTCTTGTTTCCATCTTTGTGTGTGTGTATGAATCGAAAATTCAGAACAAACCTAAGTCAAAGATATATGAGTTAACGTAACTGCTTGGGTGATTACCAAACATTTAAAAAATTTGGATTTGGCACACAAGTTTGAAAGTGGATAAGCAAATCAAAATCATGATTAAATCAGCAAACATGCTAGATGAGTTAAATCTAGTAAGAGTTTCAAGATCAAAATCAGTTTAGAATAAGACAGAAATTTTGCTGGAATTGAAGTTGTCAACTAGTGTTTGAGTAAAAATACTTTTATTGATATAAATTCAACTGTTCTCTATTTAATATTGCAAGTTTATGTTAGAAGAAAGCATCCCGTGAATCAAATTTTTAGGAACAAATATATGACGTCGTGCGTGTTTTTTCCCTTTTCTGTCACCATTGTAATCCATTGCCTGTCACCAGTTGCTTTTAAGATACAGTTAGAGTTGTCAGTTCCAACCCAATACTTATAAACAGGCTGATTTGATTAATGCTTATCTTTAACGGGTCAAATGGGTAAATCATATAAGGAAAACGGGTCAGATAGGTATATTCGGTTAAATGAGTTGAAAGTTGGCCCAATTCTACATTTAACTTTTACATTATTTAAAAAATAAATGATTAATGTAATAATATGGCTTCGTAATCGTATTGAGTATATTAGGTCTTACGGAGTATATCTTATACTACAATGTTTCAAGTCAACTCAACCTGGACCGACCCATACTAAATTACCCGTTTTGACCTTTTACCAAAGGCGTCCTATTTCTACAAATCAAGTAATTTTCTATTTTAGGACTTGCATTGATTATGCATAAGCCTTAAAATATGTATTCTTGGATTGTCATTGTTAGAGGACTGTTTGTATGTTTATGTTCATTGATACGTTAGAATGTTCTTACATCATTTATAGCTCTTCACAATTGATTTCAGGAAAATATAACGAGGTCCTAGATATCTTTATCAAGATGCAAGAAGCAGGAGTACAACCTGATAAAGCTACATGCAACATTCTAGTTGAAAATTGTTGCAAGTCAGGTGAAACGCGGATTATGATGAAAATTCTTCAATATATGAAAGAAAACTCACTTGTTCTGCGCCACCCTATATATGCCAAAGCTCTTGAAACTTTAAAAAATGCAGGACAAAACGATCTCCTCCTCAAAGAATCAAATCGTCATTTGTCTGTACATTATAAGAAAATTGAACCCATAGATCCTACTAATCTCGACACAAACTTCATAGATCAACGCCTCGTGTTAAATCTTCTGACTAGAAAGCACTTTATTGGTGTTGACCTTTTGCTTAAAGAGATGATGGTCAAGAATGTTTTGTTGACTCCTGAGATTATTTCATCAATTATTGAGGCATACATTGCTCATGATAGACCTCATGGTGTCGTTTTGGCCTATGAGTATGGTAAGAAACTGGGGATAAAATTTGAGAAAATTTCGTATCTTTCCTTAGTGGGTTTATTTATTAGAACAAATTATTTCCCAAACATTGTGGATACTGTTGAAGAAATGATCAAAGACGGAATTTTTCTAGGAATTAATCAAAGTGCATTGTTGATATACAAGCTCGGGTGTGCTAATAAGTCTGTTTCTGCTGCTAAAATGTTCGAATTTTTGCCTAATAATGAGAAAAGCACGACAACCTACACTGCTTTAATGGCAGCCTACTTTGCCTCCAGAAATGCTTCTAAAGGAGTACACGTGTTTAAGGAAATGAAGGAGTTGGGGATTCCTGTTGCTCTTGGAACTTATATTGTGTTGTTGGCTGGTCTTGAAAAAAGCGGAAGAGTTCTCGAGTTGGAGATTTATAGAAAGGAGAAAAAACAGATGCAAAACATGACTTTTTCTAAAAATCAAGCGTCAATAGAAGAAATGACTTGTAACTTGTTGTTTGCCAGGGATTATGTATCCTGAAAACTTGGTTCTCTTTAAAGTAGCATCATTTTATACATTCAAAGTCTGCATCCATCTTTTCAGCTTATAATTACATCTGTACCGAACTAGAGGTGGCAAATGGTCCGGTGGAACAGGTTGAGTAACGGATCACAATGCTCAGACCGGGATGCCCAAAACACTTTTTATCTAATTCTTTATATAGACAATTAGAGTGCCATGTGTAACAGCAGCGAAATAAGACACTTTGAAATTTCTTATGCTATGCTATCTGCCTATTCCATCAAGTTGTTGAACAAAAAGCATACCTAATAAATTGAAATACGTATTAAACTGTGTTTTTTGTCTGCTTTAAAGTTCAACCATCGTTAGGCTTGCACTCCTTTCTCTTGGCCTCTTATGAATATCAAGCCTGAATGTGGAAATTTGGTTCAGAACAGTAACACATTCATACGTGAATCATTCCTTTCCTTTTTTCTTTCTTTGTCTTGAGGGAAGTCCGGGAGTGGTATATATAGTTTGTTTATACAACTAACTTAAATTTATACAGTAGTTGGTGGCTCAAAATTAGTTGGTGGCTCAAAATGGTATAGAACTCTAGTTTCCAAGGCTAGGTTTTATTAGGCCTGTTTTTTGGTCACTTAAGCCATTACTTAGAGATGTCAAAACGAGTAACTTTATGTGCGGGTCAAAGCACCTGCCAACATATTTAGGTTCTTTGTGTTTTAGATTTTATATATTGTTAATGTATGAATAGAATTGCATAAAACTATATTTGATTAAGGTAATATTATTTATTTTTAAAGTTAATGATTTGAGATGTTGTAAGCATTTGAATACACATTACTAATGAAACTCCAATTATATTGCCATCTCTACAGTGTCTGCACTATGGTTAGTTTTGCATTGTGATGCATCTCTATTATACTCTTCATTTTGATGCACCTCTAATAGCAAGGTTTGGATCAAATGGTTAAAATCCTTCCTTTCCGGAGACAGAGGTCAAGGGTTCGATCCTTACTTCTTGCAAGGCCGGAGGTCCTTTCTACCTTTCGTAGAACCGGAACCTTAGGTAGGGGTAATTGTCTACATCTCAACCTCCCTCATAAACCGTGGAAGACGATATTAGGACTAAAAAAATAGAAAGGGTTGGATCAATTGGTTAACACCCTTGCCTCTAGAGATAGAGATTAAGGTTCGATCCTTACTCCTTGCAAGGCTAGAGGTCCTTTTCTACCTTTGGTAGAACCGGAAGCAGCCTATCTACCTTAGGTAGGGGTAAGGCTGTCTACATCTCAACCTCCCCATACATCATGAAAGACGGTATTGGGACCTATAACCCGTGAAAGACGGTATTGGGAGTTACTTTACTTTACTTTATGTTTTCTATCTAGTCTGATATGGAAGATTGTAAAATGTATGACTTGTAACTTTTTGAGTATGATAGTTTCCTCTTTGACTAAATGGTGAGTGATTCACATTTGACTTGCCAATTCTGAACTCCAAATAAGTCCAGCCAAACTGCAATCATGCCTCATGTTGCCTGGAACCTCCAACTAAAGATCTTTTCTATGCAGTTTCTTAAGAGTCTATTCAGTAGCGTCAACGCTATTGTTTGGAAAACATGTGGGATATGCAAGAACCCAATTGAAAATCCTGGGTCCACTCAAAGTAATCTTATTCTTCTTCTGCGTTTTTCATGTTCTCTTGTTGTTGTTGGAGAAACCGTGCTGCATATCATGATTACGGTTATAACAACCTAAAATCCGTAATGACATTCCAATATTTGATACCAACATAACCTAAAGTTTAAATCTGATTAAAAACAACAAAATAAATGTCCATAACATAAGTTATAATGAAAACGAAACAACTTATATACTCTAGTACATATCACACGCCTAAAGGTCCTAAAGGGGTCCGATTTCTATTTTATTTTTTAAACTACAACTTCACTTAAAGATATGGTCAAATAATTTGAAACTTGAAAAAGATTTGGTCCTCCTTATACCTCCTTGAGACTCGACACTTCCAGCTTTATCTCCCCCCTCCCGTTTTTATTAAACACGGTATATCACATTCTCTTTACACATACACAAAACCCTAATTATTAAAACAATAGTGGCGGTAGTCTTGTGTCTTTCTCTCCAAGGTTTGAGTGGTACGAAGGACCTAGCTAAGGGTGGTGATCGTTTGTGGTATAATCCAAGGTTTGGTGATCGTTGGTGGTTATTATTTGGTTTGATCGTGGGTTTTGATTTTGGTTCCTTGGTTCTTATTCCTTGATCCGTTTGAATCCTACCTCAAGAGGTAAACCATAATCATTTGTGTTTTATTTCTGTGATCTACGAGGTATATAAAAGTATAAACATGAACACCTAATCTAATGTGCTCGTTTATATGAACATACGAATTAATTAACATGTCACATAAAACCATAAAATGTGTAAACGTATAAACTTATATGGGTATCGTATGGAGGATAATCCTTTTGATGTTATATTGGTTCGTATATGGTGAATAAGTGTGTGTTTTTGGTGAATCAAATCATTCCTAACATGTGTGTATGAGTATGTATACAAATCGGATTAAGTATTAAGGATTAGGGTTTGTTTTGGTGAGTATAAATGAAACCGAATTAGAGTTAGGGATGGTATGAGATCTATGATGGTTTGGTGGTAAAATGAATACGTATACATGATAAGATTATGATTAATACAGGTCTCGTTTTATATTAAGGTCTCATGTACGTTTGTGTAAGTAAACATGTGATATAATGGGCTTAAAACGGGTTTTTGAACATGACAGTTTTGTATGCTGAACTTGTATGCACTATAGCTTGAGTTTCATAAATGGTTAATTCTGGATTTTTGCTTGTAAACCTAGTTTAATGTCTTATTTAAGTTTTTCATTGGTTTGGAGTAAATTGGAGTTGTATTGGTCATGTTTTTGAATTTTATGGGATCATGTGTCAAATCTAAGTTATATAAGTTATGTGACTTCTTGGAATTTTGGTAGATTTTTCTTTGCTTTGTTCTGTCTGTTGCCCGAGCTAAGTAGTCATGGAGGTACCATGACCATGTCATTGAGGCACCAATGGCATGACACTTTCTGTGGAGGTGTGATTGATCCACGACGTTCTCTTATGTTCTGTTATATGATTATTTGTGCACATGGCCATTTTGTTATATATATATGCATAGTCTCGTACTTGCATATGTATCCTGTTTTGCAGGGATCGTATGGATGCATCCTAGGTATATATTTTGTTTGGATATGATATGACTTAGTGATAGGTTTGTGCGTGTCGTGCACCCCATTTCACTTCTGGTACCTGAGAGGTCTCCCTCCTTGTACACTTATGCTATGACATGATTATGTGACTAAGCATGTGGCATGCTTTCTGAGCTCGTGGGCATTTCTGTTTGATATTATGATTATGATTCTCTGTTTGACTTCTTTGACTTCATTATGATCTCCTTATGGCTCACTATGCTTTGCTCCTTTTGAGTATATGATACTTTGTTCAGCAAATCTCTTTCATTCTGTTTGGTATATTCATTTGATTTAGTTATTTGTTTCGTTATATCTGTTCACCGGGGTTTTTAAGCTCAACCGCGTTTTCTTTTCTCTACAGCAGGTAATAAGCGGGGCGTTGGGCATGAGTGATGAGAGTAGGAGCTTAGAAGACCTACCTTGCTTAGATTCCTCATTGTTTCTGGATTATGTAAAGACTTATGTTTCTGGATTATGTTTAGACTTATGTTTCTGGATGTTTCAGTTCCTTTCATTTCAGTTCAGTTTGTTTTAGACTTGGTTTGGATTATGTTATCTTTGCAAGTCATGATGTTTCTTGACTTTGCCTTATTTATTATAAGTCTTCCGCTTGCGTATTATGCTTTGTGTGACATAATAATATGACATTTTGACCCTTGTCGGGTTGGGGTGTTACAATTAGGTATCAAAGCCAGGTTTCGTCCTGTAGAGCTTAGGCTATGACCTGTGAGGATTTGGGTAGAAATTAGGCTTCCTTTTTATATGATCTCTTCCTTTCGTATTTTGATCTTTATCTTTGATGTATCTTCGCTAATTCGTTTATGAGTATCCAGATGGTGAACACACATCGAACTGAAGAGGAAGCTGCTTTTGCTGAGGCGGTTTAGCAAGCAGTTATGCCCTTGATTCCTAATCTCACAGTTCGTATTTCAAATGAGATCCGACAAAACACGGCAAGTGGTTCAGGCGGTGTATCTCAGACCACCATTCATACCTGGCTAGAGAGGTTTGGTAAGCAAAAGCCTAGATCGTTTAGCTCTGCGACTTCTCTGGTTGAGGCAAAGAATTGGATTGCGCATATCGAGAAGATTTTTGAAGTTTTGGGATGTGATGACGAGTTCAAATCTTGGCTTGCTAGCTATAAGTTTGAGGGTGACGCTCTTAATTGGTGGAAAGTGTATAAGCATGCTAAGGGCGACAATACTTTTGTAGCAACTCTGACCTGGGCCCAGTTTCGTGACACTTTCTTTCTTCAGTATTTTCCGAGGTCCGAGAAACAACAGTACAAGAGAGATTTCCATTCGATTCATCAGTTGGAAAGGGAAACTAGTTCTGAGTTCATGAAGAGGTTCCTTCGTTTGGCTGGATTCTTGGGGGACAAGGCTGGTACCCAAGAAGAACATGCTAGGAGTTTTAAGTGGGCACTTAGGGATGAGATTTTGGATGGGATCGTGAATACCGATTTTGATGATGTAGCACAGGTTACCAACGCCACCCGTAACATTGAGATCGTGCAGGAGAGGGTGAGACATAGTAATAAGAGAAATCGTGACGGTGATCGTATGCGACCAGTTCAGGGAAATAATTAGCGGAGGAATGATTCGAGGGGTAATGATCAGTGGGGTTACGATAGACGGGGATATGACAGGAAAGGAAACAAACCCAGAGGTCGGGACGTGATCGACAGTCTCGTGGTTATCAGCAACATCATTCTTCGGGTTCGTCTAGTCAGAGGGGTGATCAGGCTTTGTCTACTGCTTGTAATTCTTGTGGAAAGTTCCACCGTGGAAGGACTTGTTATAAGACTACAGGTGCATGTTTCTCTTGTGGTTTGACTGAGCATATTAGGAGGGACTGTCCTAAGGCTAGTGGTAACAACAACAAGGGTAATGGGAATGATAAACAACCAAATGCAAGGGGTCAGGCAACTATTGCTTCAGGTACCATTTCGGGAACTCTTTATTTATACGATAGTGTTGTATATGTTTTATTTGATACGGGTGCAACACATTCGGTGATTTCTGTTTCATTTGTTAAACGTATTAATATTCCCGCGACACCATTAGATTATGCTCTTTTTAATTCGACTCCTATGAAGAATCTTGTGATTATTAATCAATAATATCATAAATGTCCTTTACATTTTGACGATAAGATCCGTTCTGCTAATTTGCTTCCGTTGGACATGTGTGATTTTGATATTATTCTGGGTATGGATTGGTTATCCGAGAATCGGGCGACTATCGACTGTCATGCCAAACATGTTATATTTGGTGATTTGAATGCTCCTGAATTCGTTTACTATGGTTCCCAGCCTAGTAAGTCTGTTAAGATCATTTCTGCTATGAAAGCTCATGAGTTACTTTTACATGGTTGTGAAGGAAATTTGGCTTCAATAAAAGATACTTCTTTAGATGGTCCTCGCATCGAGAGTCATCCAATTGTTCGGGATTTTTCTGATGTGTTTCCTAATGAACTTCCAGGTATGCCACCTGAGCGTGAAGTCGAATTCAGTATTGATTTGATTCCTAGTGTTGAACCTATTTCTAAAGTTTCATATCGTATGGCACCGATTGAACTAAAAGAATTGAAGGAGCAGCTGCAGGAACTTCTTGAGTGTGGTTTATTCATCCGAGTTTCTCTCCGTGGGGTGCTCCTATTTTTTTTGTAAAGAAGAAGGATGGCAGTATGAGATTGTGTATTGATTATCGTGAGTTGAACTGTATTACAGTTAGAAACCGTTATCCGCTTCCTCGTATCGACGACTTGTTTGATCAACTTCAGGGGGCGAATTTCTTCTAAGATTGATTTGAGATCTGGGTATCATCAGTTGCGTGTATAGGAACAAGATGTTCCTAAGACTACATTACGTACTCGTTATGGTCACTATGAGTTCCTAATGATGCCATTTGGTTTGACTAATGCTCCGACTGTCTTTATGGATCTGATGAATCGTGTATCCATGAGTACCTGGATAAAATTTTCATTGTGTTTATTGATGACATTCTGGTGTATTCGAAGACGAAGGAGGAGCATGAAAATTATCTTCGTATTGTGCTAGAGATTCTGCTTTAGAAGAAGCTTTTCGAAGTGTGAGTTCTGGTTGGGATAAGTAGCATTTTTGGGTCACGTTGTATCCGCTGATGGTATTACCATAGATCCGACAAAGGTTGAGGCTATCACTAAATGGCCAAGACCGATGACTGTGACTGAGGTTAAAAGCTTCTTGGGTCTTGCAGGTTATTATCGGAGATTTTTGGAAGGATTCTCACGTTTAGCTTTGCCGTGGATGAAGTTTATGCGGAAAGGTGAGAAATATGTTTGGAATGATGAACGAGAGGAATGTTTTGAGGAGCTGAAGAAGAGATTAGTATATGCTCCTGTGCTTACTCTTCCATCTAGTACTAGTGGTTATCATATTTATAGTAATGCATCGAAAAAAAGGCCTGGGTTGCGTCCTTATGCAACACGGGAAAGTTATTGCTTATGCATCAAGGCAATTGAAACCATATGAGGTGAATTATCTGATACATGATTTAGAAATGGCGATTGTGGTGTTTGCTCTTAAGCTTTGGAGGAACTATTTGTATGGTGAGACATGCGACATCTTTACCGACCATAAGAGTCTCAAATACATCTTCACCCAAAAGAGTTAAATATGAGTCATAGACGTTGGTTGGGATTTCTTAAAGATTATGACGCGAATATTCAATATCATCCGGGCAAGGCCAATGTTGTGGCCAATGAGCTTAGCAGAAAGTCTGTTATGTTGGCTAGTCTTAAGATTGAGCCTAGGATCATCAAAGACTTAGAGCTCATGGAGGTGAAGTTATGTATCCGTGGGTCTGATGGTTATTGGACGAGTTTGAAAATTGAGCCTAACCTTATCGTGCAGATTAAGGAAGCTCAGAAGGAGGATGGTGAATTGTGGTATGTGATTCATATGAAAAAGGGCAACCATACATAATTTCGGGTGGACAGCGCTGGTGTGATTTGGTACGGAAATAGACTATGTGTTCCCATTGATTCTACTTTTCGAGAAGTTTTTGTTAATACAAATAAGCCGTAAAAACGTTTATTTATATTTTACTATCTTCTAATGTTTTGTCGATAACAAATGTAAAATCATTTTAACGAAACAAATAAAATACATAAATGGTTTGAGCCAATAGTTTACTAACACACTTACGTTTTCACATAAAACACCAAACAAGTAATAGTGTTTTCATGATTTAGTAATACATATGTACAACAACTAGTGTTTACATATTGGGTAGATATATACATAATTAGTATGTATTATAATGGGTAATATAGTGGGTAGAAGTTTAAGTATTTGACCCATTGACCAAATACATTGAATATAGTTGGGTATAACCCAAAGTCCATGACCCATACCTATGGAGCATAACCCATAACCCATAACCCATTGCATGACATCATGCATAAGTCATGAATGGGTATTATCCATGACCCATGGATTTACCCATGACCCATGGACTAGATGCATTGCACCTACTAGATACATTGTATCTACTTGGATACCCATGGTTCGAAGTCTAGGACCCATGACCCATGACCCAAAACCCATAGGTAAAGAGGAGCGTCCCACGGTTCCCCCAGTTTACACTGGGCGGATCCCTCAAGTAAGGGATCCGTGGGATCCGTGGAACAGTAGCTTATTTTCTTCTATAAATAGTAAGCCATTTATTCATTTTGGGTTGCCACTCCTACACATACTTTCACCTAGTATTGTAAGCTTTCTAACCTCAGATCCAAAGGATCTTTCTATGTATTTTTTGTTTGTTTTCGTGTGATTCTCTAGGTTCCTCTTAAAGGCGAGATCACCACCTCTTGAAGTCGAGCAAGCTCAAGTCCATGAGTTTCCATGCTTCGTCATCATCAAGACTACTGAGGTTCTCTTGTTTATAGTTCTTTCTTCCTCCCTAGAAGTGTTGTGTCAAAGGCATTAGTGAAGGATGCCGAAAGAGTCAAGACGAAGGCATTAGTGAAAGGTGCTTAACGTCCATGTCAAAGGCATTAGTGAAGGATGCCAAAAGAGTCAAGACGAAGGCATTAGTGAAAGGTTCCGAATGTCAGTGTCAAAGGCATTAGTGAAGGATGCGTAAAAGGGTCAAGTCAAAGGCATTAGTGAAGGATGCCAAGGGTGTACAATCGATATGGTGTATCGATGTACAAATAGAGATAGGTTATATCCAAGGATATTAATATCCTTGATGATGTTGTAATAAGGAGTGGGTCTCCTTTGGGATAGGTGTTGTGTAGTGTTGGGTAGTAGTTCCTCCTTTGTAATGAAACTCGGTATCTAGCCTTGTACCGGATAAAGTGTAGGCGACGTTGTGATAGGTGTTGTTCTACCTTGTGGAAGAACCCGATGTCTATCCTTGTACCGGAAAAAGAGTAGGCGACGTTGTGAAGGCTTCTCCGCCATAAGGATTTGTGTCGTGTAGGGATTACGAACTCTCGAGTAGGTGACTCGGGGAGTGGAGTTGGGCAAGGAAGGTGTCCTTGTAGCTGAACCACTATAAATACCTGTGTCGTGGTTTTGTGTTTCTTACTCTTTACCTTTACATTACATACTTACATATCTATCTATCAACGTCCAACATACACATCTAAATAGATTGACATAAGTCGATCTAAATATTTTAAAACAAAGTTTTAATCGGTAAAACTATTCAACCCCCCATTCTAGTTTTCCACAATTGGTATCAGAACTTCGTTACCAAGCTTCTTAAGAGTATATTGTACTTTTAAAACTTGACACGATCTATGTATGATTGAAAACTACAAGGAAGGAGTTTCCTTAAAAACAAAAGGTCACGTTTTAAAATCATCATATTTTATAATGTTGGACAATGATAGATCTTTCTAATATTTTTTTTGTTGAGAATTCTCCATACTAGGATTTGGGCATTCTAAGAAGATGATGAAGAATTTATCTCTAAATACCTCTTTCCTTAAAAAGAATATTTAGCAAATGTATGATCTTCAATAAATTATAAATAAATTTCTCTCTTTTATATATTTTTTTAATAAAGTCATCCTTTTTGTTTAATCATGATTAAGATTAAGTAGTATCGTTACGCTCTCTTAGAAATCACTAAAGTAGTTATCTATATTGAACTCTGTGGAAAACTAGAAGGGGGGGGGGTTGAATAGTTTTGTCGATTTTAAGTTAGTTTCAAAAACTTTAGATTCGATATTATGTGAAATCATATGGATGTAGAGAAAGTATAGAATTAATGATAAAACAAGTAAATAAAGTAAAGAAAGGGATAGAAATGACACAACCGATTTATAGTGGTTCGGCTACAAGGACACCTTCCTTGCCCTACTCCACTCCCCGTGTCACCTACTCGAGAGTTCAAGCACTATGTCAACAAACTCCTTCAACTTGGCGGAGAAGCCTTCACAACGTTGCTTACACCTTTTTCCGATACAAAGCTAAATACTGAGTCCATAACACGGTGGACCAAACCAACACGACTATTACACAACAACTATGTGAATATCAAATACAAGATCTTTGCTACAGAAATCTTGTGGAGGAACAAATCAATCAAGGACCCCTTGCTTGGATGACCTGTAGAATGTTCGTGATCTCGCCTTAGAGAAGGACCTATATGAGAATCACTAGAGAAAGAAAGAAGAACAACTCTCAAGATCAAGTGATCTTTTGTTAGAAGAGAATGAGAGTATATGAGTGAATTAGTAAGAAGAGGGGTGAGTTAGAATGAAGAAATGACTCTCTATTTATAGGCAAAACTTGCCACTATTCCCCGGATCTAACGGATCCCTCCCACAAGGGATCCGTCTAGCGTAAAGCTAGGGATCCGTGGGACGCTCCTCTTTGCTCATGGGTTTTTTGGTTATGGGTCATGGGTCATGGATTATGGGTTGGTCCATGGGTATTTCTCAAGATACAATGTATCTAATGAGTACAATGTATCTAGTCAAGTGGGTATGGGTCAATACCATGGGTTATGGATATAATCCATGGGTTGTAATTTTTACCCATCCTAATAAACTATTACAACAAATGATTTATTATAACAATTTGTATTAAGTTACCATATGTAAATGCTTTACAAAAATAACATGTATCCTTATAATTTTACTTATGATAACATTATATTTGTTATCAACAAAACACAAAGAGATCGCAAAATATTAATAAACGTTTTTACGGTTTATTTGTATTAACAATCTCCCCCTTTTTGTTGATGACAAAACGTAATGTTATGATGAGTAAAACTTAAGAATAGATGTATGTTTTGAAAGCCCCTAAGTTTTACTTCTTCTCCCCCTTTTTGTCAAAACAAAAAGTTAACCCATAGAAGAAATAAAATGTGGAATAACAGTCCACGTATCGCTTACTCCCCCTTGACGATAGCTCCCCCTAGTTTGGGGCGTCAAGTGAAGAAAATAAAAAGAAAAATCCTACAAAGAAAAGGTTAGTAGTAACATGCATAAGTAATCTTGTGATTGACGAGAATCAAGATTGGGAGCCAAGGTATGTAAACAAGGCCTTGTAATAAAACAACAAAATGTAGTGGTATTTATGCCACATACAAGCATGTAAAAGTAAGAACAAGACTTGTTCTTGAAATGAATCAAAAGAAGAGTACTAAAAGTAGAAAATAGTAGTAATGATTCCTTCCATGCTTGCATAAGGTTATGGATGGAGATTTTGATGAGTAATGGTATAGATGCGATCAAGAATGAGGTTGAGTATGAATCGCATTTCGTCCCTAACTTCTATTGCAATATCCCTAGTGGATTGGCAATGTTCACAATGTAAGTGATGTGGGTAATGAGTGCGGAAGGTTTCCGGGTTGTTTTGATTTGTGAGATGCGGAAGATGTGGTGGAAAATTAGGAAAATATGGATCAAAGTCCGGAATGTTTGGAAGTGGTGGTGGAAAAGAACCTAGATGTTCTTGTAACTCAATGGGAGCTAAGGGTGGTGAGGTTTCAAGGTCTTTGAAACTTGTGTTTGGAGAAATGGGAGGTGTCAAAAAGGCTATTTCTTTTTGTTTTGGTTGTTGAGATCTTGTTGGATTCTTAAGGAGTTCCAAAAGAGTGACTTTAGGTGGTGAGTTGATGTAACATATTGGATTTCACAACCATACTAAACCAAAGATCACAAGAAGCGTATACTATGGTTTTAGAGAGAGAAAGTTAGAGGTTGGGAACTTTAGTGAGAGAAAGAAAAATCTTATTATGAGCTCCAACTCTCTACCTTGGGAGGTAGAGAGTATTTATAGTCTTACACAAATCGCCACCTACGGGCTGTGGATCAGGCATACAGTGGGTAAAGACCCGTCCGTCCTCCACGGTGTTACATAACTAAATACTACTAAACATTAACTAATCTACGACTACGAGCTTTCTAACGATTACATATACTTGAGGTGACCGACTCTTTAATAGCTGGATTTACTAAATCCTAACAATCTCCCCCTAAGGGAGGTCACCTCAAAAATACATAGAATACAAACAGATATTACAATTAGATTGTTCTTGGTTTCTTGTTAATGTTCTTTGCTCTGTAGCTCGTAGTCATTGATTCTTCATTATTGCATGTTTGGATAATCAATGTGGAGGTCTTTAACTGATCCATGTGATAATGAGTTTTGAGCCAACTTTGAGATCATCAGCAAACATAAATCTCTGACTCTTCCATTGTGGTGTTGGTATTATGTGATGTTGTGACATTTGGACCGACATGCTCACATTCTGGATCATGAAATATTCTCATCAGAGTAGCGGAAGCTTACGTTGATTCATGATATTGGCAGCAGCGTAGCAGAAGCATGAAGTGAAAATATCAGAGTCATTGATGCACTAATCATGATTTCTTTAGAAATGAATGTGTTATGTGAGCATGCGGCTTTGGATTGACCGCTTCATTCTGATCAGCTGCAAACGTCGGACGTACCTGCATACAACAGTTAGCAATAAAGCGCGCGAAAGTGTCTTTGATCACTTTCGTTGAATTGAGGTACACGGCCCACGGTTCCCCGTTGATCAGTACAAGTACTGCCTGTGATCAGGTATAATTCCAAAGAATTTCCTTGACAGGGTTTCGCAGCTGTTCTAGCTGTTCTCAAACCGGAACGTCTCAAAGAAGACAACACGGAGTGAGTGAACCAGCGATTTGAGATTCATTGATTGATGAAAAGAGATTTGAAAAACAATCGTGTACCGCACAATAGAAATTGTTTTTTTGCAATACAACGAAGGTTTTAATGAAAATCAATTATCAATCATAAACACCTTTTATTTTGAAATATTAGTTCACAGTCGATGTGCTAAAGAAAAGAGTTTTTTAAGCACAACGACCGGTTTTTCAAAGGTATCCGTCAATCCATTACCTGAACCAGGATTGATTCAAAAGATTGAATCGCCCCATTGTTTCTGTTCAGTTGTCACATGGTTGATCTATTGGATAGATCTCACATGCCACCCACCAGGAGCTTGTTTGATGTTGGCTCGAGAAGGCTTTCCATCTTCATTGTGAATATGTTAGCATATCACTCAGATGTTCTGGCAATACCACAAGGATAATGCGTAGGACTCATAAGATGTAATCTCTCTTTCCAAATTGTATGAAACAGAGAGTCTTCATTGGCAGTGTCCTAATGAGATTAATTTGATGATCTCGTGGCTCTAGACTCAATTGTGCATATTTTGGTTCCTATGCCGGAGACTAGGGAGAAGGTCTCCTTCTTCAATATCAACAAACTCTAAGAGAAAGTCGATAGATAATGTCGGTTCCCCGTGAGAATGAAACAAGTCCTTTTAAGAGGAACTTGAGTAGCTTGGGAAGTTGTAGTGCAGTGCGTCACTGGGTCCATGACGTCTTGTCTTCAATACCGATGTTATCTTGGTAACCACCAGTAGCATATGAATTGAACCCGGTTTCTGCCCTAAGGTTGAATAAATGGAGGGCTATTTCTTTTCACCCTTTTTCACATTCAATTCTTTTTTCATTCTTCAACCCCTTCAGTGCTTACCGAGACTTCATAACTAGAACCTTGTTGGGTTTATTCCAGTACTAGCTCAGTCTCAGTCCGCACTCTTCCCATATCTCATTTTTCTCCTTTTTATCATCATACCTAAGGACTTCTACACTAACTAGTGGATTGTCCCTGGGTAGATCCCTCCGGTTCTGGCGGATCATGGGAACGAATACCTAACCTAACCATCCTTATATCACCATACATAAAGTAAATTTGGTCTGTCTATTTGGTATTGTTCATCTGCCGTTGGAACCAATTGAAAACCATTTGAACATCAATCCAGATACTTGTGATATATTATCAAAGCATTTTGTACCTGAATTGTTTTTGATATTTTTAGAAAAAAAGAGCTCCCCTCAACATGTGCATCATGTATTCGAAATCGCTTTAGCACACGGAGGCAAGAGAAAGAATTAACTTCTTTGAATACCATTTTCTAAAAGATATCAACATCACTTCCCTGATTAAATCAAGTAGATAAAGCATATTAGAGAAGGATGAGGTTTTCACAATTTTTCTCCCCCTCAATATGTGCCTCAAGGTTTGAAAGAGTTTTGCACCTATTAGAGGGAACCTGCACTTAGAGACAAATCAATCACGTTTCAATTCTTTATGGTTTTTTAAAAAGTTGCTCCCCCTCAACATGTGCATGGAAAATTTGAAATCGTTTGGCACATGTGGGGAGGAAAGCTTGCTAAATACTTATGAAACCATTTATCGAATTATCAGTTTAAATCCAATTTAAATCACAAATTCTCCCCCGATCACAATTTTCTAATCATTTGATATTTGTGATATCTGTAGATTTAAATTGATTTTGAAAGCTTTTGAGGAGAATTGTGACTTGATTATGAAAATATTTTAACTGATAAGGATCGGATTATGAGACTTTAAACTCCATTGATTAAACATGCATGAGTATCTTTTGAAAACAATTGTATGACGAATAACCTTTTGATTTAATTGAAATCATTCTCCCCCTCAATCAATGACATAAGTTGTTGATTGAGAGATAGATATTCTTGACAAACGTTAAGTCCAGATGATTTTCAAAAATAGAGTCTGAGTTATTTTTCAAAGCAATTAGTTTTCATTAGATAGTAAGTAATTGTTTATAGAATCAGAGCATGAGTTTTGAAAAACAAGATAAAGCATGGCTCTGTTCTTTCTTTGAAAAGCGGGTTATTTCCTGAAATGACAATAAACCATATATTTCACTTTCTCCCAAAAATATTTTTTTGATTTTTTGATTTTTTTTGGAACATTCGAACAACATCTAAAGTCCCATGTCATTCTTTGAATGACAGCACAAAGACCGTAGATATTTTCGAATCGAGAAAAACATGACAAAAAAACAATATTTTTTGAAATTTTTCAAGATTTTTCAAATTTTTATGGATTTTTTGAAAGTTTTATATTTTTCTATTTGCTTTTTGAATAAATATTTACAAGAGATAGATGAAGAAAGACCTTTACTCCTCGTTTTCCTCTTGAAGACGTTTGAGTGTTTCTGGTTGTAGACTCTTCAGACCAAGTCGTGGGCGGATAAACTCAAAACGTTCTCTAGGAAGAGCTTTGGTGAAGATGTCTGTTAACTGGTATTCAGTCCTCACAAAATAGAGTTCCACCACACCGTTTTCAACTTGCTCCCTGATGAAATGATGTCGAATGTTGATGTGCTTTGCTCTTGAGTGTTGTACGTTGTTGCATGAGAGAGCAATAGCACTTTTATTATCACAGTACAGAGGGATTTTGTTGAATTCAAAGCTATAGTCAGATAGTTGAGATAACATCCATAGGATTTGAGCACAACAAGATGACATGGCTATGTATTCAGCCTCTGTAGAGGAAATAGAAGTACTCATTTGCTTCTTTGAAGACCAGCTCACAAGCTTATCACCCAAAAACTGAGCACCTCCAGACGTACTTCGACGTGTATCTTGACATCCTGCATGATCAGCATCTGCATAGGCTGTTAGTGACATACCAGTGTCCTTCGGGTACCAAAGTCCCATATTGATGGTTCCTTGGAGATACCGAAAGACCCGTTTAACCGCTTCAAGGTGCTTTTTGGTAGGCTTAGCCTGATATCTAGCACACATGCAAACAGCGAACAAAATGTCTGGTCTACTGGCTGTGAGGTACATCAGGGATCCAATCATACTTCGATATTTCGTTTGGTCTACCATGATCCCTGAGTGGTCCTCATCCAGTTTAGTACGCTCTATCATGGGAGTGTCAACAGGGTCACTAGAATCAAATCCAAATTTCTTTAAAATCTCATTTGCATATTTAGATTGATTTATAAAAATGCCTCTGGGACTTTGTGAAATTTGTAATCCCAAGAAAAATGACATTTGACCCATCATTGACATTTGAAATTTAGAACCCATTTCACTTGAAAAACGGTCACATTCATTGGTGTCAGTCGAGGCAAAAATGATATCATCAACATATATTTGAACGTGAATTAAATGTTTGCCTGACTTTCTGGTGAACAATGTCGGATCAACTGCTCCTTTGCTGAATCCAGTAGATAGAAGAAACTTTGATAGCGTATCATACCATGCCCTTGGAGCTTGCTTCAAACCGTAAAGAGCCTTCTTCAAATGATAAACGTGAGTAGGATGCTCTGGATTCACAAAGCCTTCAGGCTGGCTGACGTATACGACTTCTTTAAGATCTCCATTAAGAAACTCCGTCTTTACATCCATCTGATAGACTACCATGTTCTTACTTGCAGCATTAGCCAAGAAGATTCTGATTGCCTCGATACGAGCAACAGGAGCAAATGATTCTTCAAAGTCAATACCCTCCTCTTGACGGTATCCTTTTGCAACCAATCGAGCCTTGTTCTTCAACACATCACCATGCTAATCAAGTTTTACTTTGAAGATCCACTTTAGAGCAATGATCATTGCACAATCTGGAGCATGTACTAATTCCCATACATCTAGTCGATCAAACTCATGAATTTCATCTTGCATGGCATTGAACCAGCTGTCTTCACTCATGGCAGCTTTCACGTCTTTTGGTTCGATCTTAGAGAGTACGGAGTTGAAGAAGCACCATAAGGCATCGGTTGCAAGTTGTTTCCGTGTGGATACTGGACGGGAAAGGTTTCCAATGATGTTGTCCAATGGATGATCATGTGTCCATTTTCTAAGGTGTTCATGTGGTTGTTGTTGAGGAACTGAAGTAGCAGAGTTGATATCTCCTGAAGAAGATGGTTCTGATGATGACTCATGAGCAAATATGTTTTCAAAGGGTTCATCTTCTGGAGGAGCAAAAGGGTTTTCATCATCTGTAACAGCAACAACATTTCCATTGTGTACACTCGATGATTGATGATTTGTTAATGAGACAGAGTGATCAGCAGAAGGCGCTTCTTGACTTAATGACATTGAAACTGAAGAGTTAACTTCATTGACAGGGATAGAGGCAGCCTCTGTTGATGGAACTGACATATCATTAGCACTTGGCTCATAGTGTTCATCAAACATTGGATCAAATAATTTCTTCAAATCATCTTCTGAAGGAGGTACATAAGGAGTTGCTGGTGAGGGATTAGAAACAAGAGTAGAACTGATATGACTACTGGATAAAGGCTGAAATGCAGGTCCAGAACTGGATTGTCCTGGAGCCATTTGACCGGTAAGCTCATCGAACGTAACGTGAATTGTTTCCATGATATTTCGGGTTCTCTTGTTGTAGATTCGGTATCCTTTTCTGTTTGGTGCATAACCTACAAATACTCCAATGTCCGCTTTAGCTTTTAGTTTACCTAAATCTTGACCGTCATTAGTTGGGTAACATAAAGCACCAAACACACGAAGGTAGGATAGATCAGGTTTTCGTTTATGGACAAGTTCATATGGAGTTTTTCCATGAGAGGTATGAATAAGGGAATGATTTTGGGTGTAGCAAGCAGTGGCAATGGCTTCAGCCCATAGAAACATTGGAACCTTTGAATAAATTAGCATTGTTCTTGCAGCTTCCACAAGAGTTCAATTTCGTCTTTCAGCTACACCGTTCTGTTGAGGAGTTCGTGGAACACTTCTTTGATGACTGATTCCAACACTTTCATAAAACTGAATTAAGTCTTTGTTAACAAACTCCGTGCCATTGACTGCTCGAACAATTCTAACAATATTGTTGAGTCGAACCTGAAGCTGTTTGATAAGTTTGATGATGACATCTGGAGTTTCATCCTTTGTCCTCAAAAACTTTACCCAAGTTAATCGAGAGTAGTCATCAACAACTACTAGAATGTATTTCTTCACATTTATCATTTGCACTCTCATTGGTCCGCACAGATCCATATGAAGGGTATGAAGAACTTCCATTAATGAGTTTGTGGGTTTTGGTTTGTGGGCATATTTTGTGCTTTTTCCCAATTGGCAAGCTGAACAAAGATGATCTTTTTCATACTTTAATCTGGGTAATCCTCTTACTAAGTCCTTTCTGGAAAGACTGTTTATGGTACCAAAGTTCAGGTGATTGAGACGACGGTGCCATAGCCATGACTTAGTTTTGGAAGCCTTTGACAGCAAGCAGATGGGTGAAGATTTCATCATATCTTCGATAGAGATGGTGAGGTTTGACCCACGAGTTCCTCTGAGAAGTTCCACCCCATCAAGTTCTCTAACAAAGCAAGTATGTTTTCTGAAGGCCACTTCTAAATCTGAGTCACAGAATTGTCCGACAGAAAATAGATTATGTCAAAGACCTTCAACATAATATACCCTGGAAATCACACTATCTCCAACCACGTAATCTCCATAACCCATAATAGCACCAAAATGATCGTTTCCGAATCTCACAGTTCCGATGAATTTACTCACGAAGTTCATGAGCCGTGACCGGTCTCCAGTCATATGCTTGGAACAGCCTGAGTCCAGGTACCACAGAACGATTTGAACGATCTGCAGTTGAACACAGACAAGAATGGATAACTGGATAATTGGGATCCCCATACAAGAATGGGTTCCATTTGGTTAGTAACAGTGATTGGAATACCCACATCAGAAGTAGAAGCGATAGAATCATCAGAAATGGATGCAGTGCTAGTGTCCGTATTTGACCTATTCAAAGTGTGTTCACTTCTTAAGGGAATAGTTCTACCAGTAGGCATCCATTTTCTAGTGGGCATTGACTTAGTAAATTTAGGGCACAACACATTAATCTTACGGCCAGTAGGTATCCATTGATAACCTATATTACTAAATTTCCTTCCTGTGGGTTTCCACTATTTTCTAACTTTCTTTCGCCTTTGCCTTTTTGCCTTTTTAGCTTGAATTTTAACATTAACAATTTTAGCTGGGCATTTAACAACATTAGACAAATCATTCACACCACATTCAAGATTAGTAACAGAAACCACGCAATCATCATTACATGTTTTACCAAAAGTAGCAGAATTCGCATTAATTACAGTACGCTTAGAGCTAACACTAGAATCAACACGATTCGTCTTATACAAATTCTCCCTAAGGTGATCTTCTACTTTCTTCCACTGAACATTCCTAGCATGCAAGCTCCTATCATTCTTTGTGTTGCCTTGAGGCTTTGACCCGCTTGCTTTGGTGTCACTTCTTACTACTGTAGAGGGAATTGGAACATTAGTTGGTTTTGCTACTTTTTGCATTCCTGAACTAGAAGTGCAGGGATCTGAACTACTTGAAGGCACATTAGTGTTCACTTTCTTAAAACTGGGCATAGAATGGTTTGTATGCTTGGCACTAGGCATAGAACAAGGCATCACAGCTTTTCCTTTTGCACCTAAGGATTTAGGACATGTTGCCATTAAACATTCTAGCAGTTCTTGAGATCGTTTGGCTTGAATGCACTCAAACCTAATTTCACTGTCAAGAGGCTTATTTATAAAATCCTCTTCCACAATCTCACGGAGACATTCTAGACTATCCTTAAGGTGAGCACAATAGTTGTGAAACACAGGTTCATTATTCCTAAGATGAGGAGGAATGTATTTAACAGTCACAATATATTTGCAGTCTGAGGATGACTTTGATGCAACATTATCATTAAAAACAAGTGGCAGTTTCCATTTTTCCTGACTCCTCAGATTCTCAATTTCTTTTTGTAAAGACGTTATTTTTTCGTTGTTTTTGTCACGAGTGACTTTCATTGAATCGTATAACTCTTTAAAGTGTCGTTTAACTTTTTCATTTTCTTCTAGAAAACTCTCGTTTTCTTTTTGTAAAGCATTAACTAAGTTTTGAAGATGAAAAGTTTGAGAATACTAAGAATCTAAAGGAGGAGGCATTTGGGAGCCAGTCACATTGTTCTTTTCACCCTTTAATTGAGAGATTTGGGCTTTCAACTTTCTGATCGTGTTACAATGAGCTTGAATCTGTTCGTCACGTTTGTTTATCTGAAAAACTGCATTAAACTCTGGAACATCTGAGGATGTCTTGATATTTGAGGTTTTGAAATTTTCTTTAAGATGTTGATATTTTAGTTGTAAATCAAAATGTTCAACTTCTAGTTTAGAAAGATGTTTTACCAAATTATCGTGATCATCCTGATCAATTTTCTCACTTAGTTCTGAGTTTTTGTTTTCAAGCTCAAGGACACGATCATGAGAAACTTTCAATGCAATAGATAATTCATGAAACTGAGAAGCAGTAATAGAGTGCTTAGTAACAGTATAAAACACATCTTGAGCAACACAACTCGAAATCAAATTCTCATTTAAGATGTGCAAGTTCTTCCTTTCAACTTCATTATATTTGAGTTCCTGTTCATAATTATTGACTTCAACTATCATTGCATCAAATTCCTTTTCCATTTCTTTAATATCTGAATTTATCCCTTTTTGAAGACTCTAAAATTAACCTTTTAATTGTTTGAAGAAAGGCATGACCTCAGTTAAATAACATTCTTTAGTTTGCTCAAAACCCCGTTTCCCCTCAGTTATCCCTGTAGGTGTGATTCTCTTCTTACAAGTTTTCTCAAAATCAACAAACAGCTGATAAACAACATACAGGCTGATTAAGGTCTTGCTATTAGTGGCAATAGATCTAGGAACTAGATGCATTGGTGTATTTGGAGGATACACAGTAGCTGCAGGCATTTTCCTAAGGGGAGTGTTTGTTTCAACAAGTACATTAACTTTTAGCTTATCCATATCTTTCTTCTAAAAGATCTGTTCTGGGGTTAATTGAGTTTGAGGCTTAAATATGTTCAGGGAGATCCAATTTTCCTTAGTGTAATCATGGGGTTTGATAGTTATGTTATTCATTTTACACGCAGGATCGTTAAGCTTCTTATCCATTTTCTCCCTAGATGCATCATCTAGTTTTCTATCCTCTTCCTTGCACTCAGCACAACTAGGTTTATGCCTAGGCTTAAGGATTTCATTACCATCATAGATCACATTTTGAGCCTCTTTGCAATCTTACCATACTCAGGATTAGGTTTCTCTATAATGGGAATGCTATGCTTATCGCAGAGAACTCTATGCTTAGTGATCATGTGAGCAGTCTGAATGGTATTCCCTTGTACGTACAACTTATTTTCAAGCTTGTTTTTCAAAGTTTTTAGATTAGAAAAATCATTCAAAAGTTTTGATTCCTTATCACTGAATTCTTGTTTAAGCACTTTAACATTATCTTGCAGCTCTTGCTTTTGCTTAACAGTTTTAGAAAGCTTTTCTTGTAAGGAGTTTAACTCTTGTTTTAACACTTCTTCTCTAAAATTACTTTTTCTAATAATTGTACACATTTGGTCATCCATTTCCTGCTCACGGGTAGTTAGCTCAAACTTAGCTCGCTGTTCATAAATAGCAACTTGTTCTTTATAGGCATTCAGTTCAGAAATAACAGAATCATCATGGGCACATGCAGTGTATTCATCAAAAATATAGTCTTCATTGACTGCAGAAGATGCATCACTTGGTACAGTCTCACTTTCACTTTGTTTCACATAGTTTCAATATCTGACTCAAAAGTTTTAGTTGATTGTACTTTGTCATGTATCTTTTGCTCATCAACATCATCGTATAGTTTTAATACCTCTGAGATGATTGATTTTTTGGATGGTCCAGCTTGCTGTGGTGAGGGGACCTTTGGAGAGACCATTGGAGAAATGCTAGCCATGAAGATTGTCTGTGTAGTAGGTTCATCATCGACGTCAGAGTCGTATGTATCACAGTCTGCAACTTGAAAGGCATTCTGATGATTATGACCTATATCCTGAATTGGCTGCTCATCCACATCTGCATCATATGTCTTGGCATTGCCCTCAGTAAGAAACAACAGCTCCTCTTCATCCAACACAGCTCCATTATCCTGAGCTTGCACAAGTAACATCTTATCTTTGAAGTACTCTGCATTTTGAGGGCGTTTTGGAGAAGTCCAGTTCCTTGCTATGTGTCCATCACCACCACAGTTGTAGCACTTAATTGGCTTAGCTTGACCCTGATTTGGATTCCTTCCACGATTCTGATTTGCCATATATCCTCTACCAAATCCACCTCTTCCCTGTTCATACTGCCTTTCTTGAACTGGTTGTACCATAACCTTCCCATCTCTGACCAAAGCATGATTGTGTAGATTGGATGCAGTCCTGATTTCATTGTTAGTGTGAAGACTGTTAGTATGTGGAGTGAAGGTTAAGTTTTGTTTAACCATAAGAGCCAGTTGATTGATAAAGTGTTCCATGACTGCATTGGCATCAGGTTGCTTGAAACTTGGATCGGGAATGAGTTTGTGATTACCGGTACCCGTGGGTATGACTTGAGAAGCTTTGGTAGTGATTCCAACATTGGTGTAAAAAGCTGTAGAGTCATTTGACGAACTTGTTTCTCCCTGGTTGGTTTTGAACTGTTCAAGAATCCTTTTTTCAAACATAGCATGTCTCTCATTCTGAAGAAGGAATGCATAAAGTTGCTCATAGTTGGTGTTCTTCAATCCTTTGGTTAGCTTCACAGAGGTGACAAACTTATGCCATTCGGGATTCATGTTGTTCACAAACTTTGAATTCAGCTGAATGTTTGGCATGGTCATTTTGATGTTCCTCATATCATTCACAAGCTTATGGAATCTCATGTAGTACTCATTGACACTCTCATCTGGTTTCATCTTAAAATGCTCAAACTCATCATACAGTTGTGATTCTCTGTCTTTCTTGGTTAATTCAGAACCTGAGAGAAGCATCTTGACATTATCCCAAACTGCCTTGGCTTCAGTGTTGTGATTGATAAGCTTGTAGATGTCTTTTGGAAGACCCTGAAGTATAATGTTAGAAGCCCTGATGTCAGCATCGAATATCTTTTTCTCCTTATCATTGAGCTCATCATACGTCTTTGGTCTATCTAATCCATAGATCATTGTTCCATCTATAGCTGTATCAATTAAGTCTCTTGTAGTCTCAATCTGATAAGGTCCTTCATCAATGGATTTGAGAATGTTGACCCCATTTTCCTTTCCAAGACAGTACAATTTGATTCGTTGAGCCCAAGATTCGTAGTCAGTTCTGTCAAGCATAGGTGGACGAGTATCTGAACCAGCTGCTTGAACATCCTCAGCAACAGTGGAGATAATTGTAGGTACGTTGGTAGACATGTTAACAGATTACACGGGATTTTATAACTCTATGATTAAACCGGGAAATAGATTCTTTCACGGGATTTTACTAAATCAAGAGAAAACCGTATTACAAACAAAAATCAACCAAGTCGCTACGAATTCTTGAACCAAGTCGCTAGCCACCAAGTCGCTAAGTAGTAACTCGCCAAGATCTCAAATTCCTGTGAACCAAGTTGCTATGACCAAGTCGCTAAGAACCAAGTCGCTGGACACAAGTCGCTAGTGCACCAAGTCGCTACACAGTCAAGTCACTAAAGAGCAACTCGCTAAGGTCCAAGTCGCTAACACCAAGTCGCTAAGCACCAAGTCGCTAGACACAGTTAAGTTGCTAAAGAACAACTCGCTAAGATCCAAGTCGCTAGTATCAAGTCGTTAACAATTTACACTACAACTCGCTAACAATTTCTGAAGCAAGTCGCTAACCTCACCAAGTCGCTAGCCGTAGTGGAGAATCCACTAACTTGTACTATTTGTCGGCTTGTCTCAATAGACAAGTCGCTAGGCTCAAGTCGCTAACAACTAACACTGTAACTCGCTAACTTTTACTGAAGCAAGTCGCTATGATGAAAAATACTACAAGAGCCAAGTCGCTAGCAAGAAAAACTTCAAAAACACACTTTTCAATCCAAAACAAGCTCAACCACAGTGATTCAAGCTTACCAAATCAAAACCCAAGCACTTACAATGATTCTTAACACAAAAGTACACCCAAAATTCAAACTTTAACACATGAAATGATCCAAATGATGCAAAAACCACTAAACTTTTTCAAACTCAAAAACCATCTAAAACCACTAGAAATCCAAGTATATGTAAGAGAGATGATCAAACCATGGCTCTTGATACCATTTGTAACATATTGGATTTCACAACCACACTAAACCAAAGATCAAAGAAGCGTATACTATGGTTTTAGAGAGAGAAAGTTAGAGGTTGGGAACTTTAGTGAGAGAAAGAAAAATCTTATTATGAGCTCCAACTCTCTACCTTGGGAGGTAGAGAGTATTTATAGTCTTACACAAATCGCCACATACGGGCTGTGGTTCAGGCATACAGTGGGTAAAGACCCGTCCGTCCTCCACGGTGTTACATAACTAAATACTACTAAACATGAACTAATCTACGATTACGAGCTTTCTAACGATTACATATACTTGAGGTGACCGACTCTTTAATAGCTGGATTTACTAAATCCTAACAGTTGATGGGTGATGAAGTTGGTGTACTTGTTGGTGATGAAGGAGGTGCTATAATGGAAGCATCTTGTGGTGAATTAGTTGTTGATGATGAGCCATTCGATGATGGTTTTGCTAAGCAACAAGGCCGGATGCTAATCCGTACGGATATCCTAGAGTTTGATTGTGGTATTTTGGAAGGTGGGAGGACAAAAATTTAGGTTTCATGAAAATGATTGTTTGTACTAGGTGATTCATCTAAGTTGGAAGATCTCTTGGATGACATGGTGTTGTGTGTTTATGAAGATGGGATGAGTATGCAAGCAATTTGGGAGTCCTATATATAGAAAAACAGGGCATTGTAATGAATGCTTGACCCAAAATGTGGATTAAAATCTAATGATTAGATATGAATTTAAGGCATGCGATCATGAGAACACAAGCATTAAAGAACATACTCCAGAAAAAAATATTGGAGTTTTCATCCAAAGTTAGAAAAATAGAAGATAAAACTAGCTTCTGTCTCACGGATCCCACGGATCCTTCCCTTGAGGGATCCGTCCAGCATTAAGGCTGGGATCCGTGGGACTGGTGATTCAGGCAGCACAAAATTTTCCTTTTGGAAACATTTTTGCGTAGTGTGTGCCTATATGCAAACTATTTGGAGTTGCGGTTATCTCGACTCCTAAAAAGAAAAGAAAAATAAACTAGAAGTGAAAAAGCATACTATTATGTGAGATAACCCGAGTGCTCCTAATTCATTGTTGCTTGAATGAACGTACCCGAAAACACATATTAGTTATGTGTCCTCTTTAGCATTCAAAAGACATGAGATGCAATGAAAACGGGTTTTTACTTTGTATTAATAATGAAAAAGCGATTTGTCCTAGACGTGAGAAATTGCTTTTGTGAAATTGATACGGGAAGAGGTATCATTTTTAGAAAACGTTTCAAAAAAGAGGTTTCTATGTGCGAATAAAAATCGTTTTATCCTTTGAAAAGAAGATGTGTATGTAATTATATGTTTGCAACTTGTATTTATTTTGAAAGAAAATAAGAAAAACTGTGAGTTATAAGTGAAAAACTTATCTTAGGTTTTGAAAATTCCCGTATTGCTTGTGAGTTGTGCGTGAAATAGAGATCCTAGACTCAGAAAGAAGGAGGCTAGTGTTTACATACCTTGTAGAAAAATAAATAAATTACGACGATTGCTCCATGAGACCAAGACCAAGACGAAGTAGGTTGAATTGTTCCCGCTTCAACGGTTTGGTGAGGACGTTGGCTATGTTGTCTTCGGACGCTACCTTCTCAATAGAGATGTTCCCCTTTTGAACATTGTCTCTTAAGAAATGATGACGAATCTCTATATGCTTTGTGCAAGAATGTAATACCGGAATTTTGCTTAAATCGATGGCACCTTTGTTGTCACATAGAATGGCTATGTCACTTAGATGAATGTCGTAGTCAACTAACGCTTGTTTCATCCATAGTGCTTATTGGCATGCTTTGCCGGCGGAGACGTATTCGGCTTCAGTTGTTGATATTGCTAATGCCGTTTGTTTCTTAGAAAACCAAGATGTTAAACAACATCCCATGAAAGTACATACCCCACTTGTACTTTTTCGGTCAACATAATCACCTACATGGTCAGAATCTAAATATACAATTGTTTCTACTCTCGTGCCCTTAGGATACCATAATCCTAATTGTGTTGTACCCTTAATGTATCTAAATATCTTTTTTACGGCTTCTAGGTGAGATGTTTTAGGGTCTTCTTGAAACCTAGCACATAGACAAACACTAAACATGATATCCGGCCTACTAGCCGTGAGGTAGAGAAGACTACCAATCATGCCACGATATTTTGTATTATCAACGGATTCGCCGTCTTCATCTTTTTTGAGTTTGGTGTCGGATGACATTGGTGTCCTAATTGGTTTTGACTCTTCTAAACCGAATTTCTTTAACATTTCCTTTATGTATTTAGATTGATTAAATAAATACCATCTTCTACTTGTTTGATTTGTAGACCAAGAAAGAAACTAAGTTCTCCCATCATACTCATCTCAAACTCGTCATGCATGATTTTAGAGAAATCATCACACATGTCTTGACAAGTGGATCCGAATATAATTTCGTCTACATATATTTGAACTATGATTATATGTGACTCTCTTTTCTTAGTAAAAAGTGTGTTGTCAACTAACCCCATGGTATAGTTGTGTTTGATTAAGAATGACTTGAGTCTATCATACCAAGCTTTTGGAGCCGTAAAGGGCTTTCTTTAACTTATACACATGTTTAGATTTTTCAAAATCGATGAAGCCCGGAGGTTGAGCTACATATACTTCTTTATTAATAAAACCATTTAGAAAAGCACTTTTGACATCCATTTGATAAAGTTTTAGATCATTAGCACAATCATAAGCAAGAAGTATTCTTATAGACTCTAATCTAGCCACGGGGGCATAGGTCTCATCAAAGTCTATTCCTTCTTGTTGGTTATACCCTTGGGCAACGAGTCTAGCCTTGTTTCTAGACACTATTTCGTTTGCATCTAACTTGTTTTTATAAACCCATTTGGTTCCTATTATGGTTTGATTACTAGGCGGAGGGACAAGTGTCCAAACATCATTAGAAACAAATTGATTTAACTCTTTTTGCATAGCCATTACCCAACTTTCATCTTTTATGGCTTCTTGTGTATTCTTAGGTTCTATGGTTGAAACAAAACAAAATAAGCTACTTTGGTTTTGAACTTGAGACCTTAAGGTTCTTTCGTTTAACTTTCCTATGACCTTATCTACGGGGTGATCTTTGGACTCTTTAATATTTATGAGTTCATTATTTGAAGATTCTTATTCTTCTTCATTTATCTTTTTGTTTATTACAATAGATTCACTTTCTACAATCTCGTCATCGACAAGAGGTGGAGAGGGTTTGGGTGGACTCTCATCAAATTTTACATTTAATGACTCTTCTACCTTCACTGTTTCTTTATTTAGTATGACGTAAGCTTTGCTATTAGGGGAGTAACCTAGAAAGATACCTTCGGTTGATTTAGGATCAAATTTTGTAAGGTAATCTTTAGTGTTAAGAAGAAAACATTTGCTACCAAAGACTCTAAAGTGATCTAACGCAGGCTTTTTGCCTCTAAGTAACTCGTATGGATTTTTACCTAAAATTGGTCTAATTAAGACTCGATTAAGTATGTACGTTGAAGTATCAACGGCATTGCACCAAAACTTTTGAGGTATGGATTGCTCATTTAGCATGGTGCGACTCATTTCTTGTAGGTTTCTATTCTTTCTTTCAACTACCCCATTCGATTGTGGAGTGCGCGGAGCCGAGAAGTTATGAGTAATACCATTAGCGTCACAAAAAGCTCCAAATTGAACTTCATTATCGAATTCCCTACCATGATCCGTTCTAATAGACACTATAGGACTTCCTAGTTGTCTTTGGATTTTATTGCTTAATATTTCAAAATAATTAAACTTTTCCGGTTTGTTCTTTAAGAATTTTGTCCATGTGTACCTAGAGTAATCATCCACTATGACCAAAGTGTAGTAGTTGCCTCCATAACTTTAGATAGCGGATGGACCAAATAAATCCATGTGTAGTAATTCTAGACATTTAGTTGTAGAAACCATGTTTTTAGCTTTATGACTTGAATGAACTTGTTTTCCTACGTTACAAGCATCACAAAAGTGATGTTCATATTTTAACTTAGGTAGATCTCTTACTAGATCTTTGGATGATAGCGATTGAAGAAGTCGCATATTGGCATGACCCAATCTTTGATGCCATAAGGTCGAAGTATCATCCATAGAGGTAAGACAAAGCTTGTCTTTAGGTTCATTACCAATTTTAATGACATAGACATCGTGTTTCCTAATTCCTCTTCCTATGGTTATGCCATTTTTTAATATCTTACTACCGGTTTCGGTAAAAAGTACATTGCACTTTTTATCACATATTTGTCCTATACTTAAGAGGTTAAAGTTTAGGTTTTCTACGTGACACACATCGTTAATGGTTAGAGATTTGTTAGAAATCGTACCTTTACCGATGATTTTACTTTTGCTATTTCCAAACACCACATTTCCTCCATTGAAGGATTCATATGTGGAGAATAGATCTTTATTGCCGGTCATGTGCCTCGTGCACCCGCTATCCTTGACCCATTCATCCGGATCTAGGTCAACCTTTAAGCACACCTAAGAAAACAATTAACTCAAAAGTTTGGTCCCCATTTGTTCATGGGTCCATTAGTGTTAAACATTCCATTCATGTTAGACATGTATAGATAAGGTGAATATGCATTCCATGGTGCAAAGTTTTGAAAAGGAAAACCATTTTGCATATTTAGGTTCCATCCCATTTGATGGTTATTTCTTGGGTAAACATTATTAGGTCTCCTAGATGGATTAGGTTTCGAAAAAGATGGAGCTTTGTTTCTTGCAAAAATAGGATTATATTTTGGAGGTGGTTGTCTAGTGGTAAGATGAGTTGGTTTCTTCTTATTAACAATAACAAAATCAGTTCGAGATGAAGAAGCTATGTTATTACCACTGTTTTCTTCAGCAGACCCACGGATCCCTGGCTGTACACTAGCCGGTTCCCTTTTTGTAGGATCCGTGGGATCCGCCACAACAGTGGCTTGTTTTTCTAGGGCCTTAACAAATTGTGTTTCTTTGTTTTCACTAGTTGACGTATCAAGTTGCTGAATACCTAAACCTTTTTGGTTGTTTCCGGTTTTAACACTATCTAATATCATATCTAAAGTATTCGTACTCATTCTAGCAATTTTAGAATCTAGTTGATCAACTAGTGTTTGAAGTTGAACGCAAAGTTCACATTCACCACTTGCTATTTTACCCTTTTCTAGACGTTTCAATTTTGCTTTTAATTCTATGACCTCCTTATCTAAACGTTGGTTTTGATTTTTCAAAAGCTTTTTTTTGTTAATTAATTTTAAGCTAAGTCCACAACATCAACTTCTTAGAAACATCATATTAGTATTTGTAATAAACAATTTCTTTTGCTGGTTCTTCAAGATCATGGGTGATGGTCTCCTCCAGTCGCTGTTGTTGTGGATCGTGGGTGGTGGTACCAGTTCCCTTATCGGGTTGATTAACCGCATCAGGATCTGGTGTAGTTAGTGCACCACTTGACCCTCCAGGGCCACGAATTTGTTGCTGTTTGAATTGATCAGCAACGTGTTGGAGTCTCAAAATTATCACCTTTTTCCTGTAATCTTTGTCAAGTTGCTCTTCATCGGAACTTTCTTCTTCTTCTTGCTCAAGCACCGGAGTCTTTCCCTTGTCACCTTTGGGACTTGGAGGTTTTGCTACTTTCTCAGTTTCAACGATTGGAGTTTCAGAGTAGAAAACTTCTTCATCCGTATCAGTGTTTTCTGAGTCTTCATCGACTAGCTTTCTTTGCGGTTCAGACTTGGGAATGGGAATAGGAACAGCTTCCTTAGATGGAACTGTCCTTTTGAGTGGAGGTTTCCTCTTAGGGAACTTTCGTTGACTCTCAGTGCTTGCAACACTTCCTGCACTGCCTCTTCTGGTTTTCCTGGTAGGTGTACCAGAAGACTTGTCATCTAGAAAACCAACTTTGCCTTCTTCAACTGCAACCAGATACCTTTTGTATGAATAAAGCTGTTTGATTTCATCAGAGAGAAGGTGATCCGGCAGCACAACACCTTGTTTCTTTGTTGTTGATTCCTTAAATTTGACTGTTAGAGTAGGTTCATACAACATGTCGTGATTATTGGGGTCATTGAGTCTCTTGGGGATATCAGGATTATACCCAAGTGCTCTTTGGATCAACAGTTTTGTATATCTGATATAAGGGATCTTTGAGCAAAACTTTTTGAGGAATTTCATCATGTCGTCCCATATCAGAGCTTCAACTTCGATGTGCTTCATGTTGATCAAAGCCCAAAATATTTGCAGTTCCACGAGCTTGGGATGCTCGTAGCCACTATCACGTCCAGAAATTGATTTGGTGATGATGATGTAGAGGGTTCTCCATGGCTGAGGAATATTCTTAAGATCCATGTATGAATGCTTTGAGATTACTCCTGTAGCTTCGTCATAACCAATGTCGATCATGAATTGCAGAACAGTCTCTTCAGTTGGTGCGGCATTGTACTCAGTTGGTTCAATGACAGGAATGAGGAGAATAGCCCGCAAGTCTGCTGGTGTGATGGTGACTTGCTTGTGATTGAGAGTCACAGTCACAACATTTTGGCCTTTGATCTGCTTCATTGTGTGCCAGAATTGCTGTATGTAGATCTCCGGAACTGTGGCAGAGTTAGTGAGCATATTCTGATAAGAATGCTTCTTCAGAATGTCCACTCCTATCAGGCAAAAAGACTCTGAGCAGGTGAGAGTATCAAAGTCAACCCGAAGTTTGTTCTTTCCAATCTTCATCGGATAGCCATTAGGGAAGATATCAGCAACGGTGAGAACATTTGGTGCATCCACATTCTGCATTTGAGCGTCCATGTCGTGATCTGAAAGATATTTAGCCAAAAGAACCAACATATCAAAGGACATTATGTTAGTCAACAGATGGTTATATTGTCTAATTATTGAATGTGATATGTCGATGATTGTTACGAGTCCAATGTCACTTGTTTGTCCAATAGTCCAATAACGTCGTGATAAGTTTCGTGAGTTGATTAACTTTAAGTTTTAAAGTCCATATTTTCACTTATTATTCACAACTTGTTAAACATTTAAGCTTATAGTGACATTATTGGTTTCGTGGCGTTATGATTTATTTATTTACAAGTTTGCACGCGTAACAATTCATAATTAAGGTTAAAACAAGGCTTAGGCGTAGAAATGGCAAGCTTATGCGTAAACAGGAATGGTATACGCATAAACGCAAGCTTATGCGTAGGTTCTTGACTTACACGTAAGAAGTATTACGCGTAGGAAAAGGGGACCTTATGCGTAGAGCTTACGCGTAAGCGTATATGGAACCTTACGCGTAAGGCTTACTCATAAGAGTCAACCTTATGCGTAGAGGTCACTGTTTACGCATATCCTTCACAGGATACGCGTAGTCCCTTATGTAGAACCTTACGCGTAAACGTTACGCGTAAGATTTCTCTTACGCATAACATGCTACGCGTAAGATGATCCTTATGCGTAGATGTCAAACAACCTTGATTCTGAGTTTTCACGTGTAACAAACCTGAAATAAGATCATCATAGCACCGATATTAACACATACATTCATTTTATAACAGTTTTAATCACGAACACACAGAAAATCAGTTAGGCGTAGAACATATTACGCGTAAACCTAAACCCTAAGGTTCAAGAATTACGCTTAAGCAATTTAGCCATAGGATTTGCACCAAAATGATTCTGGTAAGTCTAAGAAGCATAGTGAGATGTTTTGTCCAAGTTTTAACAACAAATTCTAAGCGAATCGAAAATACCCAATTCGTATGAACTAAAACCCTAAAATTCAATTCTTTTACGTTTGATGTTACTGGGCAATTTCTGGGCCTAGATATGATCAATTCAACTTGAATACAACATCATACAACTATCTTTTTCACCAAAAACACTCACATATGAAAACACCCAATTCCACGCATAAACCTTAGTTTTCAAAATCAATCAATTCGTGTTTCTGGGTGATGTTTGATGATAAAAATGGTTTTAGTGATGTTAGACAAACGTTTTGACACTATCTTTATCACCAAAAACACCCACCATTGATTATGTGTTCATACGCTTATGCGTAGAACACAAAATCACTCATATCTAACAATCTAACCGTTGGTTTTTGAAACGATTTAAAACCCATGTTTGTAATCATGTTAGAAACATAAAACCACTTACAGTTTGATGATCAAAATCATGGATTAGAAGAATGATTATTAGGCGTAGGATATGGTTGGTGGGATATTAAATGTGATGAGTAAATGAGTTAAGGTGGTTGTTTTATTAAAATAACTTTGAGCTTATGACTGTTTTAGTCCCTTCACCTTAACCATTTTCATCCAATGCCCATAACTTCCATTTTGGTTACCAAACGAAGGATATTTGGAAAGAAATTTGACGACACTCCTCCTCGACTTAAGAAATAAAGAAAGTTTATAAATTTTAGTCCGAGGAGTGTCAGAAAACCAGAAATGTGACCACCATTATTAAAGAAACAACCGGGATAAGGTAACATGCAAGTACAAGGTTTTATTGGGCCTGAAAAATATTAATTTTCTCCTCCTCATCACTTGATCGGAAAAAAATACTGAATTTTGAAAGATTTGAGTGTTGAAGGAGGAATTGTACTTGCCATGTTAAAGAAATATAGATAGAAGAATATTTTTGTTGTTTTAACTGATTTTATAATTTTGTATTTTGTTTTTGAAAAATATTTACAAAAGAAGTTTTGGTGTTTGACTGGTTTTTAAGAATGTTTTAAGAGTTCATACAGTTCCTCTTTAGTCAAACACCGCATACCAATCCGGTGGACCAACTCATTAAACCTAGCAGGAGCTAATGCTTTGGTGAGGAGATCTGCCAATTGGTATTTTGTACCCACAAAGTATAATTCAACTGTACCCTGTTCCACGTGGTCCTTGATGAAATGATATTGAAAATCGATGTGCTTTGATTTCGAATGTTGTACTGAGTTGCACGAGATCGCAATAGCACTCCGATTGTCGCAGTACATCGGGATTTTGTCAAACACGTAACCATAGTCTTTGAGCTGTGTTCTCATCCAAATGACTTGAGCACAACATGCCGACATGGCTACATATTCTGCTTCTGTTGAGGAGAGCGATGTACAATCCTGCTTCTTCGATTGCCATGACACCAGTTTATCACCAAGAAATTGTAATGCTCCTGAAGTACGTTTCTGTGAGTCTAAGCATCCTGCGTGATCAGCGTCTGAAAAAGCTATTAGTTCAAAACCAGAATCCTTCGGATACCAGATCCCCAAGTTAATGGTTCCCTTGATGTATCGAAGGATTCTTTTAGCCTCAGAGAGGTGGGTTTCAGTTGGTCTCGACTGATAACGGGAGCAAAGATATACGGCAAACAAAATATCAGGCCTGCTAGCTGTTAGATACATGATAGACCCAATAATACTACGGTATTTGGTAGGGTCCACCAATTTCCCATGTAAATCAGCATCTAGCTTCTTGGTATGAGCCATTGGTGTGGCATAGGTGTCACAGTTTTGCATTCCAAATTTGTTTAACAATTTAAGGGCATATTTGGACTGACTTAAGAAAATACAACGGGGTGATTGATGAGCTTGCATTCCTAGAAAGAATGCGAGTTCACCCATCATTGACATTTCAAAATGTTTTGTAATTAATTTTGCAAAAGCATTTGAGTATTTTAAATGTGTTGACCCAAAAATGATGTCATCCACATAGATTTGAACGATTAAGATGTGAGCCCCGTGATATTGTATGAAAAGTGTAGGATCGACCGAACCTTTGGTAAATTTATTGGCAATGAGGAAGGATGATAACTTATCGTACCACACCCGAGGAGCTTGTTTGAGACCATACAGAGCTTTGTTCAGTTTGTAGACATGGTTCGGGAACTCGGGATCAACAAATCCTTCTGGCCGGCTGACATAAACCGTTTCTTTCAGTTGTCCATTCAAAAAAGCAGTTTTGACGTCCATCTGAAAGACCGTTATGTTCATATGAGCCGCGAACGCGAGAAAAATCCGAACAGCCTCAAGACGAGCAACCAGAGCAAATGATTCTTCAAAGTCAATACCCTCTTCCTGTCTATAACCCTTAGCCACCAGACGTGACTTATTTCTGATTACGTTCCCTTCAGCATCCAATTTGTTCTTCCAAATCCATTTGAGACCAATGACGTAGACCCCTGTTGGTCTTTCAACCAGTTCCCATACTTCAAGCCGTTTGAATTGGTTGATTTCTTCTTGCATGGATTCAATCCAGTTGTCTTTTGTCATTGCGTCTTTAATGTTTTTAAGCTCAGTTTGGCAGACAGTGAGTGCATAAATGCAATGTTCACCGTCTGTGTGAAGACGTTGTCTTGTAACGACTGGTTGATTTGGGTTGCCAATAATGTTCTCAAGAGGATGGTCTTTTGTCAAACGATGTGTAGAGGGTTGATGTTGGTATACATTGTGCAGATTTTGAGTATCCAAATGGTTTGTTGATGATTCCGCGACATCAGGTGCATCAGTTTCATTTGCAAACGGGTTAAAGAACGCATTTGGATCAAAATCTGCAGGTGGGGGTACTTCATTAAGAACATCAGCAGCTGGTTCAGCGTCGTTGGAAGCAGTTTGTTCAACTGTTGTTGTAGAGTTAACTGGTGGTGCTTCTTCAACAGTAGTTGTTGTTGCAGGTGTATCAGGTATAAGAGTATGATCAGGTTGAGCAGCGGAAACATCGGATACACCTGGAGCACGTTCATCAATGTCATCACTAAACAACGGAGCAAATAGCGTTTCCATTTGTTGACGAGTAAGCTGGGGGCTTAGTTCAGCTGATGATGGGGTTTGAGGGAAGTTTAAGCGGTTGTGACCGGGTTCTAAGCTGTTATGCTCAGAAGCCATGTCTGTAAGTTCATCAAAATTAGCATGAATCGTTTCCATAACCTGCTTTGTACGACAATTCCAGATCCGAAAACCCTTAGAATTTTCACAATATCCTATAAAGACTCCAATGTCAGCTTTGGCTTTGAGCTTTCCAAAGTAATCACGATCATTATTTGGGTAGCAAAGGGATCCAAATACATGAAAGTGTTTTAGATTCGGTTTATGGTTGTGGATAAGCTCAAAAGGTGTTTTGTTGTGGCGTTTTGTAATCATTGAACGATTTTGAGTATAGCATGTAGTTGATACAGCTTCTGCACAAAAGTAATCTGGAAGTTTAGCATTGATTAATATTGTTCTTGCAGCTTCCACAAACGTACGGTTTCGTCTTTCAACAACTCCGTTTTGTTCTGGTGTATGTGCAATAGATGTCTGATGCTCAATTCCCACTTTCTCATAAAATTCTCGAAGAGTTTGGTTAACAAATTCAGTTCCTTTGTCTATTCTGATTTGTCGGACGGTGTTCCGGAGCTGAACTTGAATTTTCGTGAGAAAGGTGATGATCATCTGTGGAGCTTGATCTTTACTTCGAAGAAAGTAGACCCAAGTCCATCATGAATAGTCGTCGACAATTACCAAGATGTAGCATTTGCCATTAATCGTTTGCACGCGCATCGGGCCACACAAATCCATGTGAAGAAGATGAAGCACATGTTGAGAGCTGTGTTCCACCTTTGAAGGAAAATGTGCACGAGTGCTTTTCCCTTGTTCACAAGCTGAGCATAGGTGATCTTTGGAATATCGGAATCCCGGGAGACCTTCAACAAGTTTGTGTCGAGCAAGGATGGTGATGGTTTGAAAGTTTAAATGTGAGAGACGACGGTGCCATAGCCAGGATTTTGTTGATGTTGCTTTTGAAAGTAGACAGATGGGAGATGAAGCAACCATGTCTTGCATTGAGTTTGTGTATAGACTAGAATTGCGAGAGCTAGACATTAGATCGTTTCCTTGTAGATCACGAATGAAACAAGTTTTCTCCCGAAAAGCAACTTCCAAATCTCCATCACAGAATTGACCGACTGAAAAGAGATTGTGACCGAGGCCTTCCACATAATAAACCCTGCTAATTTCAATATTGCCATTGATATAATCTTCGTAGCCCATGATAGCTGCGAAGTGATCATTCCCGAATCTGACAGTGCCAATGAACTTTGCAATAAAGTTTGATAACAGTTTAAGATTGCCTGTCAAGTGTCGGGAACATCCGCTATCAACAATCCAAAGGATGATCTGTATCACTTGCATTACACACAGACGACACAGATGGAATAAAGGTAGATGTGGAACCCGATGAGTTAGAGGGTTCCTCAACAGTTATAGTAGAAATACACACATAAATGATTTTAGGCATCCATTTAAATCCTAGTGTATTATGTATCCATTTCTGCCATCTCCAACTAGTCTTGGCTTTAGTCTTAGTGAATGCACTAGGTGGTACTACATTCTTTGGAGGTGATACTGGAACTACAGGGACATCAATGCGTTTCTTAGAATCTAAGGAGGGCGGTCTACCAAGCACAAACTTAGAAGCATTAGTGGGCCTAGAGGTATTCCGATTCTTACGATTCCGTAAACGAGACAAGATAGCTCTAGCAACACATTTGTCATGACAATCAGAAAGCATACTTTTACGACAAATAACACAAGAAGCATCAGACTGAATATCAAAAGTACTTAAAGGTTTAGCATTCGTTACAACACTTTTTCCATTACATTTGTCAGACGCAATATCTAAAGTGGGTGCAACATGAGTCTTATTCAAAATCCTAGGGTGTTCTTCTACTTCAGCATTCTTTATTGATCTTTTCTTAGGTCGCAACTTCCTATTCTTCCTTGTATTGCTCCTAGGCTGTGAAGTGCGGACGTTGGGAAAAGAGGCAACTATTCCTGTTTCAGTAGAGGGAAACACATTAGTATCTTGTGTTTTGTCAATAGGCATTCTGGGTTCACGTTTGCTAAGTGTTACAGGTGCAATTATCTTAATGATGCTAGGCTGAACTTGTTCATACTTTCCTAACATTTCCCTTAACTTAATGATAGTGTGCACCAAATCTTGATTTTCAGAACGAAGATTTCCAGCAAAATTCATGACTTCTTTAGTGTGTGCAAGATAATGATCATGTTCGTTTGATGCTTCATTTCGAGTCTGTTTGAGTAAATAAAATATGACGCCATATTCATTTTTAACTTTTGCAAGTTCTTGTTTATATTTTGAGATTTGACATTTCAAAGACACGTTTTGATCATCCAGTTGCTCAATTTTAGGATCAAACGGTTTTGATTTCAACTGGTGGATTTTTTTTTGCAAAGCAAGTTCACGATTTTGACAATCTTTTTGACACCATTGAAGACGACGTTTTGAATTTGAAAGTTCGTTTAACAGTCGATCATTTTCAGGTTTTAAAGATTCTATCTGGTGCACATTATCAATATTCACAACAATATCAACAGAATCAACAGAATCAGCAGAGATATGATCAGATGCATATGCAACAGATTGTAATAAAACAAGATTATTGATATCAGCACAGATAACATCTTCCAAGAGTCGATCAACATCTTTTCTCAACAATTTCTTTTTACGTTTAGTATTTGAAATCGATGTTTCTGTTTTCTCGAAAACTGTTTTCATGAGACCAAGTTCCTTGTGAAAATCCCTTTCCCAATATAGTGCACAAGTTTTTAAATTTTTGACATGGGGTAAAAGTCGTTTCTGAAGAATATCTCTGTGTTCTCGCGCCATTGGCGATTGAAAATGTTCAACTTTTATTTCAGAATGAAATTCAATCTCACGTTCCAAAATTTTGAGGTCAGATAAGAAAGTGTCAAAGTATTTTATAACGCGACAACTTTCGGATTTTGTTTTAACTTCACTAAGTGAAGGTAAAGGACCATTAATTTGTGCACCATTGTGTTTGGGACTAACTTAAGAGACTGATGTGATAACAAAAGGTTTGTTAGAAGTATCTTGTTTTTTGACAAAAGTAATGGCTTTTGAATAGTTAAATGGTTTGTTATAAACGACATTTTCCATTTTTGACCGAATCTCATCATATGCATCTAATTCCTCCATGCGATTATATTCAACAACAGTCATAATTAAATCTTCAATTCTATGTTCTGCACTGTGAACTTCAAGATTTGGTTTGAATGCTCTGTTTGAAAACTTAGGTTTGTAATCAGCAAGTATTGGTCCATATCCATTTGGATTAGGTTTAAAAGTAAACTTTTGAATGGTTGTGATTGACTCACCATGTTTATAAACAACATTTCAAAACTTTTTGATTTTGGTTTGTAAGTCGACAATTTCTTCAAGATAGTTATCTATTCGTTTCGTGGAATGCTGTTTGTACTCTGAGAACTGTTTTTGACAAGTTAAGAACTTAGCCTTGGCTTTTTGTGTTTCCAAAGTAAGAGCGTTAAGTTGTTGTTTATGATCATGTTTCAGTTATTCTATTTGAGACAACAAAGCATTCTTGGAAACGGCTAGATTACGTATCTGTTGTTCTAATGATTTTTCGTTTTGATGAGATTTAGCAAAAGTGACTTCAAAACCTTTTTCACGTTTTTCTTGAGTTTTAAAAAAATTGATTTGTCGAATTAAGCATTCATTATCCCTAATTAACAGTGCATTTTTCTCTTTTAATTTCGTGCAAATTTCCAACCGAGAGTGTTGGTCTTTAATTAAGGTCAGGAGCTCAATTTCTCTATTAGACCGAAGCTCATTTTGTTCAACGTGAGTCTCAACATGATCATTATTTAGATCCTCAAATATAATCACGGAGTCAACTTGATTATCAATATTAACCATAAGGTCATCTTGATCGTCAAATATAACTACGGGATCTATTTGATAATCATCGGAATGAGATGTGGATTGCTCATGTTGAACACTCTGATCCTGGTCGGATGGAGAAATTGGCGGAGATATCAGATCATGGATGAGTCTATTTTGTTCCGGTACCTGAGACAAGCCATCAGTGTCATACACTGGGCCTGTGTCACTCATGTGTAGAGCTTGCATTTGTGCCATCAACATCACTGCTGCATTAGCCTGCAAGTCCTCCATATCATCATCAGAATCTGCATCTGCCATAAAGCTCTGTTCCTTGTTTGTAAGAGTTCCACCAGCTTCATCCTTAAGAGCCAAGAGCAACGCCTCTTTGTGATAAGCACTGCCTCTTGTCCTCAGCTTAGGACATGCATTAGCCAGATGACCCTTTTCATTGCAGTTATAACAACGAAGACCATTAACTCCATTCTGAGCATTCCCCTGTTCAACCACTTGACCCCTTTGTTGTTGCGGAGCACCCATGTTATTCCTTCCAATAGCATTAAGCCCTTGACCACCTCCCATCTGACGACCATAACCACGGTTCTGAACTTCAACACGTCCATTGTTCACAACAGCTTGATTCCTTGTGTTGGATGAGGAACGAATGCGATTGTTGGATTTGTTTGTATACCGACCGAAGGATTTAGCAATCATAACAAATCCTTGTTGCAATTCATCGAAAGCAGCATAGTCCTTATCAGCTTCACTGTAAAGTGCTTGAGCATTGTTGTTGTTGTATGGAACCAATTGAGTTTGTTGAGGTTGTTGCTGTGACTGATCATATGGTGTAATGGTTCCAGTTGGTTGAGGAGCTGGTTGCTGAGCTGTTTGAGGAGGAAGATTAGTTTGAGCCCACAAAACAAGTTGTTGATTATCAGGAATTGACTGTGAAGTCAGGAGTCCACGGATAGTCCTTTCTTTGTCAACTTCTTTTTGGTGAGGCTTCAAATATTCGTACAACAATCCATATGTAGCATGGTGAAGGTTCTTAGCTTGACGGAGAAAAATGACATACTTCTCCCATTCCGGACCAAGACTACTGAGGAACTTAGTGTTGACAGCAATTCGAGGCATGATGATGTTGTGTTTGTCCAAATCATTAATGATGTCTGAAAAGCGATGATGATATGACTCTAATGTCTCTCCTGGTTCAATCATGAAGTGTTCATAAGCCAAGTAGATTTTGGATTCCATGTCTTCCTGATTGAGTGCTGTGCCTTCCATTAGAAGATGAATATGTTCCCACATTGCTTTAGCTGTCTTTTGAGCATCAACACTTCGAAGGATCGGATTGGGTAGCCCCAAAAGGATGTATTGCATTGCTAGTTCATCGGCTTCAAAGTGTAGAAGTTCATCACCAGTGAGGTCGGAGATAGTTGCAATGTTGGTGACAGCATCTCTTGGTGGATTGGCATCTGGATCTGCGGGTGTGATAACAGTAGGCATCTGAAATGGACCTTCCATAATGACCTTCTTTAAAAACTTTCCATGTGGCTTCTTTAGATCACAAAACCTAAAGAACCTTATCACCCATTGATCATAATTTCCGGGAGTGAGCATTGGAGGTCTATCAAGTGAGCCAGCTTCATGAATTGATTGTTGGCTACTTAAGGCTTCACACATCTTGCCAAACCATGTTGGTTCCTTCATAGTATTCCTGGATGGATGTTGATTGTAGAAGTTTGATCGATGCTGAACCGTCAAGTTTTATCACACAAGCTAGCCACTTGTGAATGGCTAACCATAATAAACTTCAAACAGCTCAGACACCAATACAATGAAGATCAGAGGAGTGTAGTGTTTCCCCAGGTCGTTATGTCCCAACGAGCTGTGCGATGAATAATCAAACGAATAGTGATCGGGAGAATTTGAACGGAAAAGAGTTGTGATTATGAACAATTATACCTAAAGGAAAAGTTTATAAATTACAGGGGCTTAAATGCAAATTAAAGAAAATTAAAAAGATAAAATACATTAAATAAATGCTATCACTATTTTTAAAATGATGTTTTTGATTTTTCTTTTATAAAATTAAATTAAAAACTACGTAACGTACGAAAGAAAATGTGAAACTGAAGCAATATTAATCCTAAGAATATAAAAATGACATTTTTACAAACCTAATGCTAAGAGAAAAATTTTAGAAAGAGAAAATTATTTTTAAAACTATTTATCTAATTATTATTAATTAAAAACTATTTTTTACTTATTTAATAATACCCTAAAATACAAGAAAATATGAAATAAAGCTAGAAAAATGAAATTATGACTTAGAAAAATCTAAAATAACTAAAGAGAATTTTCAAAACTAATTTTATATTTTTCTGATTATTTTTCTATTTTTTTGAATTAAAAACTACTTGAAACTAATTAAATTGCTAAAAATTACAAATTAAACTATGAAAAATCTGGAAAAATATTTTTTTTGACTTCTTATATTTATCTTAACCTAAGAAAAATGAAAACTTATTTTTTTGAAACTTTTCTGATTTAATTGTATTAAAAGCTAATTAAAAAGTACTAAAAACTGATTTAAATGAAGAAAAATAGCAAACAGTGCTAGAAAAATATGAAAAATTCAAGAAAAGTCTAAAATAATATACTGAATCTAAGAAAAATATGAAAACAGTAGCTTGTGTGAGAGAATATGAAGCTGCAGTGAAACTGCTTAAGTAATAAGCACTTGAAATAAGCAAATGAACACCAAAGACCACCAACTTATCACAGAGGCTATAAAATGCTAAAACTACTTAAAAGCAACTAAATACAACTGACCTAAACCTCTTAAGTGCTCACTGTCATGATTTGATGTTTTAAAATCTCAAGTGCTAAACCAGATTTTAGCTACTACTTTGTAGCCTAAAAATAAGCTACTCAATAAGCTAAAACTCAAAAACAGATGTTGGAACTTAGAGTAGACCTGGCTAGATGCTTATAAACCAAAGACCAGACCAAGATAAGCTCTATTGAGCTTGTGACAAGCTCTGCAAGAAGCTGAGAAACTGCTCTGGTGATATTGCTCTGTCACAGGGCATTTTTGACCTGTTTGACAAGCTGATTTGGAGATTAAGAAGCTTTTGTAAAATTTTGCAAAAATCAGTTATGGAAACTAGACCAGTTGAAGTTATTAATCCCAAAGTTACAAAAGCTTTGAGCCAGAAATGAATCCTCTAAAAAATCACTTAGGTTGGTGAAAAACTGAGTTGTGCAAGTTTTGACTTTTTGACAGAAATGAAAAGTTGACTTATTTGAGATTTGATTCAAATTTATTGACTGATTTTGATGTTAAATGTTATACTGAATCTATATTAAGCTATTTTAACTAATTTTAGACCTATATGTAACCTATGAGAGCTTAATACCCAATGATATGAAAATCAAATGAGTTTTGAAGCTGATTTGACTAAAAGTGTTCTAAGGTGCAAATTTATGCAACAATTAGACTAAATGAACCTAAACTAATATTTTGCAACAAAACTCTAACACTTAAACAACCTCTATCACAGACTACTCACTGAATCCAAACACTACTTAAGATTCTAAAATGCCATTTGTCTACTCTAAACTAACTGCTGAGCTACTGCAACTATCAATTCAGACCTGTCATACCTAAATGAGGCAAATTGATCAACAACTCAACACTAATTCCAGCTAAACATCATGATGCATAAGAGACTGTTTATGAAACAAGTATGAAAACAGGAACTTACATGAGTCCTGTCACAATGACATGCTAAATAAATCCAATGAGCTACTTTCTAACACTGATTAACAACCCAACTTAGATCAATATGTACCCACATTAATCACCATTCAGCAGCTCTGAACCATTTTCCCATGAACATACAGTTTTTGACTTTAGTTGACCAAATGAGAATTTTGAGTAAAATCTGAGTAAAGGCCTATATAATCCATTAATAAGCTATTGAAGAGCTTATAACAGCTTATGAAAGCAATTTGAACAACTAAAGTTAATCTTAACACCACTTGACTATATTTCTTCACAGTTTGACTTTCGTTGACCAAACATGAAAATTGCTCAAACTTGGAATTAATACTTGAAAGTAGTTTCATTACACTGGATTAACTAAGTTTCATACAATAACACTTGGAATTACAACTTAGAACTTATTTAAGACATAGAAATTTTAAAACGACATACATATGAAAATTAAAACTAAGTACTACTCCCTTTGCTTCTCTTTCATCTCTTTTTTATATGTGAAATATCTTGCCACTTGTTTCTGAGCACATCCCACCATTCATCTTGGCCATTGGATCAGTTGAGAAGATTTTAGCCGTTTGATCACTTTTTGGCGCCAAAATGGATATATGCCAGTTGGGGTTGAGTGCAAGGGGGAGGGATCATTAAATGCTTCTTGGATGGTTGTTGAGGTGGGGGGAACATGGAAAGGAGAGTTGAGCTGGAAGGATGGGTGAGGTTGAGTGTATGCAGGCAAGCAGGTGGGAGAAGACAGTGGCGGGAGTGTGTTTGTTTGACCATGGAAGTTGACCGGGGTTATATTAAAAGGGAAGGGTCAAAAAGGAAGGGGGTCACAAGGTTTGGCAGGGGTCTAAATGGTCCAAAGGGTCAAGGTCCAAAAAGGTATTTGTTTAATAACAAGGACCAATGTGTAATTTCTGAAAAACAATGGACCAAAGCTGCCAATTTATCAAAGTTGTTCCAAGGGACCAAAAATGACAAGTTTCAATAGTACAAGGACCATAATAGACATTTTCAAACTTCCAAGGACTATTTTTGCCAAATTTGAAACTTGAAGGACCAAACTTGTAATTTCTCAAAACTTTTGACATTTTTCACCAAAGGACTAATTTTGACAACTTATGATTTTAAAAGGACCTTTGGTGATTTTACTTTTGAAATAAGTGCTCAGGGACTATTTCTGACAACTTTTAAAACTTGGGGGACTGAAACTGCCAATTATGCAAACTTAGCTCATTTTTCATCTGATTTTAAACATTTTGCATCTGAAACATATAAAATGCAATTTTGAGATATTTTCAGTATTTTGATGCATTTCTGAGCATTTTTAAATGTTTTGCAGTTCAGATTTGACCAAAAATGATGAGTATTTACACACTCATCAATCCCCCACACTAAACTATTGCTAGTCCCTAGCAATCTTTTGAGAAAAACTTAATGGATTTGAATCTCTTTACCAAAAGCCATTACTTCTGGAGTAGCCAAATGTTTCAGTTCAAGTAAGAACTATGGTACACTGATAACCATGTGATTTTGAGCAAACCACCAGCTTCCAACGGATTTGATTTGTCTTTACCAGAAGCCGTTTGCTTCTGGACTAGCCAACTCTTAGATAAATTATCAATATTATCTTTGGTGAGCTGATTACCAATTATGGTTTTTCCACTGCCTTTACCACAAGCCATAAACTTGCGGGCTAGCCAACTCTTCACTTTTAAGGATATGGTGAGCTGAATACCATACAATTTTGGGCAAATTGCAAGCCGTCAACGGATTTGAGATATCTTTACCAAGAGCCGTTTGCTCCTGGATTAGCCAATCCTTTTGTTTATTAGACATGGCGGACTGATAACCGTAAGCTGAGTAAGTGCAGAACACTTACTCCAAAAAATATTTTGGCCAAAAACGGGGGAATTGGGTGGTATAATTACATGATAAAATTCGTGAGAATTCCCCCCCACACTAGAAATGAATATTGCCCTCAATATTCAAAGTACTGGCTGTTATGCTGAAACTGAGAACGTAAAAGGGAAATACTACGGCCATTATTTTTGCGATTTTTTTTTTTTTTTTTTTTTTGAAAACTTTATATACAACAGCGGGGGCAACTCCCCCACACTAGGGTGGTACACACGGGTGAAAACCCATGTTTAACTACTGTTTTTGATTACCGAGTCGCTAGCTTGACTCGACCCCGAATTAATTTGTTCATGGGGAAGTAAGTGGAAGAGACAATCTCCATCGGACTTTCATTCAAGATGTTTGTATAAACATTTGAAGCACGCGAAAGTTCCACACCGACGAGATATACATAGACAGACCCGGCTCACAAATGGTACATGAAAATGCCGGGGTCAAAGATAATGTCTTCATTCCCGAAGGAGTGAAGAACAGGAGAAGCCACGGGATAGGTGAAGAAGAGATAGAAAATCATGATAAACATCATGACTAACTCATCATCATCAGAAGGATAATTCATAATAGCATGAATCTCATCATTTAAGCTCAATTGGTCTAGTCATATCCCGGGTGTGTCTAGATCAAAGTAGAAGTTATCATACTCCGGCGGAGATATGATATGAGTGAGTTCATCTGAGAACTCCTTGAAGGTGAATGAATCATATTCAGAATTGATATGAGTGGGTTCACTGGTGAACTCCTCCAATGTAAATGATTCATAATTGGGGAGAGACTTATGAGAATGAAAAGTGGTACTGCCACTCATCTTCTCTCCCATATTATCAAAACAGAAGGCTTTCATTTCCAGAATAGAATCATCGGAAAGAATGTCACTACCCTTAATGGGGATAGGAGATGAAATAGGTTTCTCTTTGAAAGCCTCGATTTTAGAAATGAGAAGACTGACATTCAGTAATGTTGCACGAAGTGCTTCATCTTTGATTTCAGTGTCAGTAACTTCATCATTCTCTTCTTCTAAGCTAACAAGCTCAGAAGGTAAATCTTCCACATAAACGATGTCTCCACAAGACAACGAACCATCATCATCAGAATCGGAGAACATCTCAACATGATCTTTTGGGAAGACAAGAGGGGTAGGGATATCACACAAATGCTCGAGAATTCCCTGTGACTCTCTTGGGATTGGGACAAGGTTCTCAACACTAGACTTTATGAATTCGTCCGATTCCTTTTCAGGAACTGTGTCAAGATGCTCGTCCCCCATGCTCAGAGAGTGAGTGTGAACCTCGGGTGTGATAGCAGTTGTTTGAGAATGAATCTCAACTGCTGGGATATCATCTGATGAACTTGATGAATCTTTATAGAATTGAAGGATATCAAGTGTATCCTCATCATCACTGTCATCAGGAATAAAACGAAATTGAGAGCTAGATCTGGCTGCTTTTTCTTTTGCAATTGATTCCCTAATAGATTTTTCAAACGCAATTTGGGAATTTATTTTAGCAGCCTGCTCTTTAGCTAACAATTCTTCCATGGATTTTTGATTTGGATTATCTTGGGAATGTTTACATTCCTTCAAATCTTTCACTAAATCCAAAAGATCAAGGAGAAGATTTTGAGGAAGTGGCTCAGGCTGAGGTGGTGCCTGATTCATTTGGTACTGTAGAGGTTGGTTATGATACGAAGAGTCGTAATTGTTATAAGGAAATGGATTCCTTGTTTGACAATCAGAGCTACAGTGTGGACCTCCACAATACTCACAACAGTAAAACTGATGTGGCTGTGAGTTATATGTGTGGTAGTCATAATTGTTATCAGGAACCTGCTCATAGACAAGCGTGTTTCCCGATTGACAATCAGAACTGGAGTGTGAACCACCACAGTAATCACAACAGTAAAACTGTTGAGTCTCACAGTGTGGTAGCTGATGGAATAAATCAGTTGTGTTATGGTAGGAACAGGGATCCTGGTTATAGACAGACCCATTTCCTGATTCCACCATGCTACAACTGGGGCAATTGCCACCATTATAAGGACCACCACACCATTGACAACCAAGAGGGTGAGGATGAGACATAGAAAGAATCAAATGTTTTCAGAGAGGTAGGGATGAAGAATCAAAGTTGTGAGAGGGTAAAGATGGATATTTTTGAATTTTTGGATAAACATTTTGTAAAAATAAGAAAGAAAATCTTTTTGGGTTTTTGATTTTATATATATGTAGAAACAAAAGAAAAAATATTTTTGTGTTTTATATGTTTTAAAATGTTTTTGGATTTTTGGATTTTTGTAAGAAAATATAAATATATATAGATGGTATGAACAAAGAGTGAATATTCAAATCACTAATCTGCTAAACGTAAGATAATTAGCACAGCTCCCCGGCAGCGGCGCCAAAAATTTGATCGATGCTGAACCGTCAAGTTTTATCACACAAGCTAGCCACTTGTGAATGGCTAACCGTAATAAACTTCAAACAGCTCAGACACCAATACAATGAAGATCAGAGGAGTGTAGTGTTTCCCCAGGTCGTTATGTCCCAACGAGCTGTGCGATGAATAATCAAACGAATAGTGATCGGGAGAATTTGAACGGAAAAGAGTTGTGATTATGAACAATTATACCTAAAGGAAAAGTTTATAAATTACAGGGGCTTAAATGCAAATTAAAGAAAATTAAAAAGATAAAATATATTAAATAAATGCTATCACTATTTTTAAAATGATGTTTTTGATTTTTCTTTTATAAAATTAAATTAAAAACTACGTAACGTACGAAAGAAAATGTGAAACTGAAGCAATATTAATCCTAAGAATATAAAAATGACATTTTTACAAACCTAATGATAAGAGAAAATTTTTAGAAAGAGAAAATTATTTTTAAAACTATTTATCTAATTATTATTAATTAAAAACTATTTTTTACTTATTTAATAATACCCTAAAATACAAGAAAATATGAAATAAAGCTAGAAAAATGAAATTATGACTTAGAAAAATCTAAAATAACTAAAGAGAATTTTCAAAACTAATTTTATATTTTTCTGATTATTTTTCTGTTTTTTTGAATTAAAAACTACTTGAAACTAATTAAATTGCTAAAAATTACAAATTAAACTATGAAAAATCTGGAAAAATATTTTTTTTGACTTCTTATATTTATCTTAACCTAAGAAAAATGAAAACTTATTTTTTTGAAACTTTTCTGATTTAATTGTATTAAAAGCTAATTAAAAAGTACTAAAACTGATTTAAATGAAGAAAAATAGCAAACAGTGCTAGAAAAATATGAAAAATTCAAGAAAAGTCTAAAATAATATACTGAATCTAAGAAAAATATGAAAACAGTAGCTTGTGTGAGAGAATATGAAGCTGCAGTGAAACTGCTTAAGTAATAAGCACTTGAAATAAGCAAATGAACACCAAAGACCACCAACTTATCACAGAGGCTATAAAATGCTAAAACTAATTAAAAGCAACTAAATACAACTGACCTAAACCTCTTAAGTGCTCACTGTCATGATTTGATGTTTTAAAATCTCAAGTGCTAAACCAGATTTTAGCTACTACTTTGTAGCCTAAAAATAAGCTACTCAATAAGCTAAAACTCAAAAACAGATGTTGGAACTTAGAGTAGACCTGGCTAGATACTTATAAACCAAAGACCAGACCAAGATAAGCTCTATTGAGCTTGTGACAAGCTCTGCAAGAAGCTGAGAAACTGCTCTGGTGATATTGCTCTGTCACAGGGCATTTTTGACCTGTTTGACAAGCTGATTTGGAGATTAAGAAGCTTTTGTAAAATTTTGCAAAAATCAGTTATGGAAACTAGACCAGTTGAAGTTATTAATCCCAAAGTTACAAAAGCTTTGAGCCAGAAATGAATCCTCTAAAAAATCACTTAGGTTGGTGAAAAACTGAGTTGTGCAAGTTTTGACTTTTTGACAGAAATGAAAAGTTGACTTATTTGAGATTTGATTCAAATTTATTGACTGGTTTTGATGTTAAATGTTATACTGAATCTATATTAAGCTATTTTAACTAATTTTAGACCTATATGTAACCTATGAGAGCTTAATACCCAATGATATGAAAATCAAATGAGTTTTGAAGCTGATTTGACTAAAAGTGTTCTAAGGTGCAAATTTATGCAACAATTAGACTAAATGAACCTAAACTAATATTTTGCAACAAAACTCTAACACTTAAACAACCTCTATCACAGACTACTCACTGAATCCAAACACTACTTAAGATTCTAAAATGCCATTTGTCTACTCTAAACTAACTGCTGAGCTACTGCAACTATCAATTCAGACCTGTCATACCTAAATGAGGCAAATTGATCAACAACTCAACACTAATTCCAGCTAAACATCATGATGCATAAGAGACTGTTTATGAAACAAGTATGAAAACAGGAACTTACATGAGTCCTGTCACAATGACATGCTAAATAAATCCAATGAGCTACTTTCTAACACTGATTAACAACCCAACTTAGATCAATATGTACCCACATTAATCACCATTCAGCAGCTCTGAACCATTTTCCCATGAACATACAGTTTTTGACTTTAGTTGACCAAATGAGAATTTTGAGTAAAATCTGAGTAAAGGCCTATATAATCCATTAATAAGCTATTGAAGAGCTTATAACAGCTTATGAAAGCAATTTGAACAACTAAAGTTAATCTTAACACCACTTGACTATATTTCTTCACAGTTTGACTTTCGTTGACCAAACATGAAAATTGCTCAAACTTGGAATTAATACTTGAAAGTAGTTTCAATACACTGGATTAATTAAGTTTCATACAATAACACTTGGAATTACAACTTAGAACTTATTTAAGACATATAAATTTTAAAACGACATACATATGAAAATTAAAACTAAGTACTACTCCCTTTGCTTCTCTTTCATCTCTTTTTTATATGTGAAATATCTTGCCACTTGTTTCTGAGCACATCCCACCATTCATCTTGGCCATTGGATCAGTTGAGAAGATTTTAGCCGTTTGATCACTTTTTGGCGCCAAAATGGATATATGCCAGTTGGGGTTGAGTGCAAGGGGGGAGGGATCATTAAATGCTTCTTGGATGGTTGTTGAGGTGGGGGGAACATGGAAAGGAGAGTTGAGCTGGAAGGATGGGTGAGGTTGAGTGTATGCAGGCAAGCAGGTGGGAGAAGACAGTGGCGGGAGTGTGTTTGTTTGACCATGGAAGTTGACCGGGGTTATATTAAAAGGGAAGGGTCAAAAAGGAAGGGGGTCACAAGGTTTGGCAGGGGTCTAAATCGTCCAAAGGGTCAAGGTCCAAAAAGGTATTTGTTTAATAACAAGGACCAATGTGTAATTTCTGAAAAACAAGGGACCAAAGCTGCCAATTTATCAAAGTTGTTCCAAGGGACCAAAAATGACAAGTTTCAATAGTACAAGGACCATAATAGACATTTTCAAACTTCCAAGGACTATTTTTGCCAAATTTGAAACTTGAAAGACCAAACTTGTAATTTCTCAAAACTTTTGACATTTTTCACCAAAGGACTAATTTTGACAACTTATGATTTTAAAAGGACCTTTGGTGATTTTACTTTTGAAATAAGTGCTCAGGGACTATTTCTGATAACTTTTGAAACTTGGGGGACTGAAACTGCCAATTATGCAAACTTAGCTCATTTTTCATCTGATTTTAAACATTTTGCATCTGAAACATATAAAATGCAATTTTGAGATATTTTCAGTATTTTGATGCATTTCTGAGCATTTTTAAATGTTTTGCAGTTCAGATTTGACCAAAAATGATGAGTATTTACACACTCATCAAAGTTTGTGTAAGGTTGTACTTGAAGACTAGGTGGTGGTTGAACCATTTGTGGTGGTGGAATTGCTCCAAGTTGTGGAGTATGTTGTTGATTAAATTGTTGTTGATAAATTTGTTGTTGATGATTAAATTGTTGATGTTGTGGACTTAGTTGTTGTTGTTGTTGTTGATGATAAGTGTAAGGAAAATAGTTAGAGTATGGTGGTTGTGACATGTTGAAAACTTGTGTTGTTAAATGAATCTTTGTAGTCGAATGAACCGTTGTTGATGAAGTATCCTTAGGCGTAGAAATCACAGAAAAGCAAAGTACCACTTATGCGTAAAAACACCAAAGATACGCGTAACAGTAATAGTTACGCGTAGGATTAGCTTACGCGTAAGAAATGAGAAAACACTAAAGTTATGCGTAAACGGAAAGTTAGGCGTAGAAAACTTAAGCATAGGATTACCTTATGCGTAAGACAAAGCTTAGGCGTAAGATGAATCTTATGCGTAATGGGTTCTACGCGTAAGCTTAAGCTTATGCGTAAATTTAGGGTTTTATCCAAAAGATCTTTTACACTATTACAGTGCAAAAGATATCCAAAGTCGAAGTGTTTTCAGGCTTATCCAAGCAAGAAAAACACTGAGTAATCCACGAAACTGAAGATCAAACCACGAAAAAGTTACGCGTAGTTTTAGGGTTTCGTTATGATTAGAACTCCACCAAAAATGATTTTTTCCCAAAGATGTTTCTAAACCAGATTTTTGTGATGAAATAGCTTCAATATCACCAAAATAACACAAAAGTGTGAAACTTGATGATCAAAAGCTTATAAAACAGTTATGCGTAGAACTTAACCCATGTAAAAAACCAAGCTTAAAAACAATGATCCACAAGTAAAGTTTGAAACTTTTTGTCAAAAACAGTTATTTTAACACCTTAAAACGTTGAAAGTACAAGAATCTTGGATTGAAAAGTGTAAAAAATAAGTTTTTAAGCGAACCAAAGTATCAACCGTTGTTATGCGTAAGACCGAAACTCACATAAACAACAAAAACGATTCACCCAACTATTTGGCGAATGATACCACTGTTAGGTCACCATATTAGTAACACAAGCATCAATAGAAGAAATAGAGAAGAGGATAGATTGGATGAACAACTAACCAAACACAAACACACGTATAAGTATAGAAAGGTTATGCGTATAGTGCAAGTGAAAAGATAAATTGAACAACCAACCCTCAAGTGAGGGTATTACAAGACTATTTATAGGAGAGGGTGCTAGGGCAACACTCCTAGTCCCTTCCTTTCCTTATTGGACTTGGGCCAAGGCTTACGGGCTTTCTACATAAGCCTTGGCATGATTACTAACATAAAAGTCATATTGAGCTAACTATTACATATGAATCACTAACACTTGAATTAATGTTTAGGAGTGATTCCAACAATCTCCCCCTAAGTGTTGGTGATGAATGAAAGAGTGATAAACGATGTAGGTTTTGATGTAATAGTAGCTTTGACGTCTTATGACATTCTTCTTTCTTGTGAGAAGATGTGTCTTAATTCGAACAATCTCCCCAGTGTAGAGAAATTGTTTCTTTTGAAGTATTCTGCTTTGACGTCTTCTTTTTTTTTCTTTGTTCTTTAGTTCTTTGTTCTTTGAAAGTGATAGTATGTTGTGGTAATCTGGATCAGGTCTGCTTTGCTGCTCCAGTGTCTCCACGTCTTTCTCCAACATGCTCACACGCTCTTTAACGTTGGATTACAGTTGATGAAGTTCTTTAAGTCTTTAAACTTTGTAGATTCTTTGTTGATGAAGAATCATTCTAACTTTGTGTTGCCTTTGATTATGAGAGAACTTTTATAAGTGATGTTGTTGGTATGAGCATGTGGAGAATCTGCACGATCAGTCCGCTCTAGAGCTTCCATAAGAAGTAAACATAGGAAAGGTTAGTAATAAGCGGATTCCGGCACTTACAAGTTTGAACTTCGAGAGTGTTAACATCATAGTGTGAAAACACAACTCTAATTCTCACAAAGGCCGTTCCTGAACCGGAGTCCCACAAGTGTAATAATGCGATGTACCGAAGTACACCTACGGTTCAGATGAGTCGCTGAGGTACACCGAAGCATCACCTCACGACTGTAGACCGTTTGAGACCATTAAGCGTAATCCACGGGGAGTTACCGAAGCGACGTGCTGTCAGGGCTGTTTGATGTTGACCCTGGCAGGAGTTTCCATTCAATCACTGAGGATCACAGATGTGAACCTCTCATAAATGTTCTCGACAGATTGCTAAGATCTGTGAAGGACTCGATAACGTACCACTGTTGTTCTTATTGTTGAACGACAAGTGATGAAATGTCAAGTGTACCTATGAGATCTTTAGATAAATCTCGTGGCTCTAGACTCAATAGTGCGTTTTGGTTTTCCTAAGCGGAGACTAGGGAGAGGGTCTCCTTCTTCAATACCAGCAATCTCTTAGAGAAAGCCGATAGTTTACGTAGGGTTCCCTGTGAGAATGAAACAAGCTTCTTTTGGGAGAAGCTTGAGTGGCTAAGAAGGTTTAGTGCATGCGTCACTGGGTCCATGACGACTTTTAATTATCAATACCGGCGTCATCAAGTGACAACCAGTAGCATATGAATTAAACCCGGTGTCTGTCCTAAGTTGAATAATCTGGAGGGCTATTTCTTTTCACCCTTTTCTTTGTTTTTCTTTTTAATTCTTCAACTCCTTCTTTCTCCGATGCTCATTTTCTCCCTTTTTTTTATAATCATACCTAAGGACTTCTAATTCTAACTATTGGTAGTGTCCTTGGGTAGATCCCTCCGGCTCTGGCGGATCATAGGACGGTTATTCCTAACCTTAATCACCTTATAACTCTATTGCCATAAAACCATTTTCATGAAAATCTCTCGAAGTGTTTATGAATGAAAAACATGTTTGAACACTTCAAGAGTTTTAGATTTTCAGAAATACTCCCCCTCGACATGTGCTTAAGAGTTTTGACAGAAATCTGCACAGTGAGAGAAGAGCGCGCACTTTTGAATTGATCGACTCAAGATAGACAATTCCTTGCGAGACACGATTACGTTGCATAGTTAAAGAGATACATTGTCAGCTTTTAGGTGAGAACTAGCTCTAATAACTACCTTGAAGATGTGGACAACTCCGAGAGGTTGTCAAACCCGTCACAGTTCATGTTTATCAAGAGCTTCTCGAATAGGTACAATTTACTTGGATAAGTCTTGGAAGACAAATCTTTTCAATGTAAGACTGTTCAGATCCTGTCAATTTATGGGTTGAAGTCTTTTCACACGAGGATTCAATAGCAAAACACAACATATTTCTTATCACATAATTTTTCTCCCCCTCAAAAATGGCATATAAATGTTATTTTTGAAGAAATGTTGAGAATAAATATGACCATTTTGAGTTTTGTGGGAAGATTACACAAAGAACAGTTTGTGAACAAAGTTTTTAAGTCAAATACTCCCCCTCAACAAGTGATATAAATGGTTGAGGTTTTGAAAATCATAAGGGGAAGTACTTGTTCTTTTGAGCAAAACCTTTGAAAGATGAAAGGTTTGATAAGTTTTACTCAAAAGTAAGAAGCTTTCACTCCTTTTATAAGGATTGTGGCACTGAAGCGTACCACATGGTCCTTTCATTACAAGAACGGGTTGTACACTGTTATGTGTGCACAAGCCATAGTCAAGTTATATAAAATCACACATCCAAAATAATATGAAATAGAAGCATTTTAAGGGGTACCAGGAAGTCCATCAATCTTTCCAGGAATGCGATCAGGGCGTTGATAGCCGGTGAGAGTAATCCTGGGATGACCACCTACAAAGCTCTCCAGTGTTCTGAACTGGTCCCTTCTGTACAACCTTTCATCTATCTGAGTGATGATCCTCTTCACATCCCGTCTATCCTTAGAATTCCATCGCTTTGGAGAACCAATTCCTTCATGTATCTCCTTTAACCTATAGGCCAAACCGTCCCTCACCATCTTCAATGTGTGATCCCTAAACTTGTGAAGATCTCTACACGCCATCAAGCAGTTGCGATGTAGTTCGCTGCGGTAAACTACTCCGAATGGTTTGCTGATGAGAGTGTATTGTGAGAGCTGGTTGATGTCAGGTATTTCTAGCTGAGGTCTGGTGAAGTTGACACGGGTCTGATAGGATTCAACAACAAGTTGTAAATCTTCTACACGTTCTTGGATCACTATGCTTCTGATGAAGATGAGTAAGGACTTGATGTATTCACGTTGAATTTCAATCGAGAAATGTCTCATTCTTCCCTGTACTTTAGCAAGATACAGATCTTCAATGTCGTTGAGAGACAAGTTCTGAAAGTCTGCTTCACAGAATTCATAGTCCCTTTCATCTTGTCTTTTGACCACGATAGTCATGAGAAAGGTGTAATCCCATTTAGACGAAAGGGTGACATGCTTAACAGCCACGATCCCTTTATCACTAAACACTTCATGTAGAGACTTTCGAACCTGGCAGCTCTTGTAGTAGATTCGTCGGCGTTCTGGCCAATGATGAATCCCGTACATTGCATCAACGTCATACTGTTCCACGCTGTTGGAAAACATGTGAGTAGCCTTTTCTTCGATGGCTATGCAGTTGGAGTATATGGCTGCCTGCAACGGAAGTGTAAGTGATGTAGCGTATTTCTTTGTACCATCGCTACCGTGTAGAAGAAATTCCAAATCTTTGTTGAAGAAATAGCAAAATGGAATCCTAGGTTGATCTGGTTGGCCAATTGTTGGTAGAGGTTTAGACCAGTCGGTGTAGTATGGAGGGTTATCTCTTTTGGTGAAGTCGATGTTTGCTTCAGGGTTGAGCCAATCAATGTTGTTATACATGGCTCGTGCTATATTATCAAGGTGATATTCTACTTCAATAGCACTTTCCGAGCTGTCTTTGAGTAGTTGAAATGCTTCATTCTTGATTCGTTTCAACTCTGATTTCGTCATCTTCTTCACACGGAAGTTTTCTTGCAGTAGCTTAGCATGCTCCAACGTACGACCTTCTACCATATCTGGATCATCAGTTAGAGCGGGAGTGGCATCAACAAGTTTAGAAAACCATTCAAACTCTGTGTCATCTTCGTCTAGCCATGAGACGACATCAGCCTTAGGCGCCTTTTTCTTCTTCTTTGGCTTTGATGAGGATGATGGTTTCTTTGTTGAAGCTGGAGAGGTGGGTTGTTGTTGGGGCTCAAGTACTTCCTCATCGTCACCACCAGTGTACTCAAAGTGATCACCGGTTTTCTCTGTCTGGGGTGGTAACTCAGAGTCCTGAGGTTTTTCAGTAGAAGAACGTGGAGGAGATCGTTGTTGAGCTGGAGTCCTTTGGGGTGGAGGTTGCATGGAGGACGATTCACTAGTTTTCTTCGGGCGTTTAGGCTCTTTATCTTTATCCTTATCTTCATCGTCTCTTGGACGCTTAGGCCTTTCAGCTTCTTCTCTGCCTGCTGATTTAAGTTGGTATTCTAACAATGCTTTAAATAATTTACTTTCGTAAGAAGCAAAAGTTGCAGATCGTTTCGACATTTGAGATACCAGCCTGGAAACCAATTTAGCATCTGAGAATATTTTGGGATCAACTGGATTGATGTTTACTTGCATAGGTGTTGATCTCATAGTTTGCTTGGCCAAATGCAATAGATTCGGATAGAGTTGTTTGGTAAACATCCCCCTTGTAACTCCAGGAACGATGTCAAGAAGGAACTTGTGAGTGTAACCTTTGATCATCTCGTTCATTTCCCCTTGAGGATCACGTTGCATGAACTTCTGGATGTACTCCCTTTCAGCTGACATCTTGTCATTCTCGTCATGAAGATACTGAACCTGGTCAGCGAGAAAATTCAGCTTTCTGTAAAGCACGTCTTTCTTCCTGACCTGCTTGACAGCTTTAATGATCCTTGTCTTTGCCCGAGAAGTCCAAGAGTCCGTTGGCTTCTTCACGGATTTGGATGTGGATTTGGTTGATCTTCTGGATGGTGGTGGTGAAGAGTGAGAGGATGAATCTGATGATGAAGAGTCATGAGGAGGTTCAGGGTCCTTAAGAGGTTCAGAAGTTTTCTCCTTGGAATGAGTTGGACTGCTGAGAAGATAATCATCATAGTTCACTTCGTCATCTTTTCCAGTTTTAGCCTTTTCTTCAGCCTGAATCCTGGCCTCTTCCTCTGCTTTGGCATGAGCTGCATCCTCTTCATCAGTCTTTTCTTTCTCAGACTTTTCCTTTTCTGGTTCTTCAGAATCATAGGTGATTGTCTCCTCCAGTCGCTGTTGTTGTGGATCGTGGGTGGTGGTACCAGTTCCTTTAGCGGGTTGATTAACCACATCAGGATCTGGTGTAGTTAGTGCACCACTTGACCCTCCAGGGCCACGAATTTGTTGCTGTTTGAATTGTTCAGCAACGTGTTGGAGTCTCAAAATTTTCAACTTTTTCCTGTAATCTTTGTCAAGTTGCTCTTCATCGGAACTTTCTTCTTCTTCTTGCTCAAGCACCGGAGTCTTTCCCTTGTCACCTTTGGGACTTGGAGGTTTTGCTACTTTCTCAGTTTCAACGATTGGAGTTTCAGAGTAGAAAACTTCTTCATCCGTATCAGTGTTTTCTGAGTCTTCATCGACTAGCTTTCTTTGTGGTTCAGACTTGGGAATGGGAATAGGAACAGCTTCCTTAGATGGAACTTTCCTTTTGAGTGGAGGTTTCCTCTTAGGGAACTTTCGTTGACTCTCAGTGCTTGCAACACTTCCTGCACTGCCTCTTCTGGTTTCCCTAATAGGTGTACCAGAAGACTTGTCATCGAGAAAACCAACTTTACCTTCATCAACTGCTACCAGATACCTTTTGCATGAGTAAAGCTGTTTGATTTCATTAGAGAGAAGGTGATCCGGCAGCACAGCACCTTGTTTCTTTGTTGTTGATTCCTTAAATATGACTGTTAGAGTAGGTTCATACAACATGTCGTGATTATTGGGGTCATTAAGTCTCTTGGGGATATCAGGGTTATACCCAAGTGCTCTTTGGATCAACAGTTTTGTATATCTGATATAAGGGATCTTTGAGTCAAGCTTTTTGAGGAATGTCATCATATCGTCCCATATCAGAGCTTCAACTTCGATATGCTTCATGTTGACCAAAGCCCAAAAGATTTGCAGTTCCATGAGCTTGGGATGCTCATAGCCACTGTCACGACCGGAAACAGATTTGGTGATGATGATGTAGAGAGTTCTCTAGGGTTGAGGAATATTCTTAAGATCCACATGTGAATGCTTAGTGATTACTCCTGAAGCTTCGTCATAACCAATATCGATCAGGAATTGTAGAACAGTCTCATCAGGAATTGTAGAACAGTCTCTTCAGTTGGTGTGGCATTGAGTTCAGTTGGCTCGATGACCGGAATGAGGAGAACAACCCTTAAGTCTGCAGGTGTGATGGTGATTTTTTTGTCATTGAGAGTCACCGTCACAGTGTTTTGTCCTTTGATCTTTTGCATTGTAGTCCAGAACTGGTGAATATAGATCTCAGGCACTATAGCAGAATTGGAGAGCATGTTCTGATAGGGATGATTCTTCAGAATATCCACAACAATTAAGCAAGAGGACTCTGAGCAGGTGAGAGTTTCAAAGTCAACACGAAGATTGTTCTTTCCAATCTTCATCGGATAGCCATGAGGGAAGATATCAGCAACGGTGAGAACATTTGGTGCATCCACATTCTGCATTTGAGCGTCCATGTCGTGATCTGAAAGATATTTAGCCAAAAGAACCAACATATAGAAAGACATTATGTTAGTCAACAGATGGTTTTATTGTCTAATTATTGAATGTAATATGTCGATGATTGTTACGAGTCCAATGTCACTTGTTTTGTCTAATAGTCCAATGACGTTGTGATAATTTTCGTGAGTTGATTAACTTTAAGTTTTAAAGTCCATGTTTTCACTTATTATTCACAGCCTGTTAAACATTTAAGCTTATAGTGACATTATTGGTTTCGTGGCGTTATGATTTATTTATTTACAAGTTATGCACGCGTAGCAACTCATAATTAAGGTTAAACAAGGCTTAGGCGTAGAAATGGCAAGCTTATGCGTAAACAGGAATGACATACGCGTAAACGCAAGCTTATACGTAGGTTCTTGACTTACGCGTAAGAAATATTACGCGTAGGAAAAGGGGACCTTATGCGTAGAGCTTACGCGTAAGCGTATATAAACCTTACGCGTAAGGCTTACTCGTAAGAGTCAACCTTATGCGTAGAGGTCGCTGTTTACGCATATCCTTCACAGGATACGCGTAGTCCCTTTTGTAGAACCTTACGCGTAATAGTTACGCGTAAGATTACTCTTACGCATAACTTTCTACGCGTAAGGTGATCCTTATGCGTAGTTTTCTAGGAACCTTGATTCTGAATTTCACGCGTAGTAAACCTGAAATAAGTTAATCATAGCACCAATATTAACACATACATTCAATATTTATCAGATCATACCATGAATAATCATTTAAACAGTTATGCGAAAAAACCTTATGCGTAAGCCTAAACCCTAAGTTTCAAGAATTACGCGTAAGAGAATTAGCCATAGGAATTGCACTAAAATGATTCTTGGAAGTCTAGTATGTCTATAAAGATGTTTTATCCAAGTTTTAACATCAAACTCAACATGAATCAAAACTACCCAATTCGTATGAACTAGAACCCTAAATTTTAATTCTTTCACATTTGATGTTTCTGGGCAAGATCTAAGCATGTATATAGTTAATTCATCATCTAAGCAACATCTTATAAGCAACTAATTGACCAGAAACACTCACACAATAAAACACCCAATTCACGCATAAACCCTAGTTTTCCAGAATCAATCAATTCGTATTTCTGGGTAAGTTTTGAGGATAAAAATGGTTTCATTGATGTTATAGAAACATTTTGACACAATTATTTTAACCACAAACACATAAACAAGATTACATGTTCATACGCATACGCGTAGAACACAAAATCGTCCTTAGGTTAATATCTAACCGTTGTTTTTAAAAATGATTCAAAACCATTGTTTATAATCTTGTTACAAACACAAAAACACTTACAAAATGAAGATCTGAAACACGGATTTGTAGAACAATTTTTAGGCGTAGGATTTGTTAGGTGTAAAAGTAAATGTGTAGAGTTAATGTTGTTAGGTGAGGTGTTTTTGTTAAAAATACTTTAACCTTTTGACACTTTCAGTCCCTCCACCTTTACCATTTACATCTAAAGCCTTTAACTTCCATTTTGGTTACCAAACGAAGATATTTGAAAGAAATTTGACGAAGATAAGAAATAATGAAAGTTTATAAAATATAGTCCGAGGAGTGTCAGAAAACCAGAAATGTGACCACCATTAATTAAAGAAACAACCGGGATAAGATAACATGCAAGTACAAGGTTTTAAGAAACTGAGAAATATTAATTTTCTCCTCCTCAACACTTGATCGAAAAAAATATTGAATTTTGAAAGATTATAGTGTTGACGGAAGATTTGTACTTGCCATGTTAAAGAAATGTAGATAGAAGAATATTTTTGAAGTTTTATCTGATTTTATATTTTTGTATTTGGTTTTTTGAAAAATATTTACAAAAGAGGTTTTGGTGTTTGACTGGTTTTTTTTTAAGAATGTTTTAAGAGTTCATCCAGTTCCTCTTGAGTCAAACACCGCATACCAATCCGGTGGACCAGCTCATTAAAACTAGCAGGAGCTAAGGCTTTGGTGAGAAGATCTGCCAATTGGTATTCTGTACCCACAAAGTATAATTCAATAGTACCCTGTTCCACGTGGTCCTTGATGAAGTGATATCGAAGATCGATGTGCTTTGATTTCGAATGCTGAACAGAGTTGCACGAGATCGCAATAGCACTCCGATTGTCGCAGTACATCGGGATTTTGTCAAATACGTAACCATAGTCTTTGAGTTGTGTTCTCATCCAAATGACTTGAGCACAACACGCCGACATGGCTACATATTCTGCTTCGGTTGAGGACAGCGATGTACAATCCTGCTTCTTCGATTGCCATGACACCAGTTTGTCACCAAGAAATTGTAATGCTCCTGAAGTACTTTTCCGTGAATCTAAGCATCATGCGTGGTCAGTGTCTGAAAAAGCTATTAGTTCAAAACTATAATCCTTCGGATACCAGATTCCCAAATTAATGGTTCCCTTGATGTATCGGAGGATTCTTTTAGCCTCAGAGAGGTGGGTTTCAGTTGGTCTCGACTGATAACGGGAGCAAAGATATACGGCAAAGACAATATCAGGTCTGCTAGCTGTTAGATACATGAGAGACCTAATGATACTATGGTATTTTGTAGGGTCAACCAGTTTCCCATGAAAATCAGCGTCCAACTTCTTGGTATGTGACATTGGTGTGGCATAAGTATCACATGTATTCATTCCAAATTTGTTCAGAATTTCAAGGGCATATTTGGACTGACTCAAGAAAATACGACGGGGTGATTGATGAACTTGCAGTCCTAGAAAGAACGTAGGTTCACCCATCATGGACATTTCAAAATGTTTCTTCATTAGTTTTGAAAAAGCGATTGAGTACTTTTTATGTGTTGACCCAAAAATGATGTCATCCACGTAAATTTGAACAATTAAAATATGTTCCCCGTGATATTGTATGAAAAGAGTTGGGTCGACCGAACCTTTGGTAAAATTATTGGCAATGAGGAAGGATGATAACTTATCGTACCACGCCCGAGGAGCTTGTTTGAGACCATACAGAGCTTTGTTCAGTTTGTAGACATGGTTCGGGAACGCGGGATCAACGAATCCTTCTGGCTGGCTGACATAAATATAACAACCCGTAAAATTTCAAACAAATTTTAAAAATAAACTATAGTAAATTTGTTATTAAATTTCACTCCTGGATTTTTCCGAGCCTATTTGAATCAAGAACGATAGATTTTCTCAAATCTGACACTCGACACATACCGACACCAATTTAGTGACGACAAAACAGTTATAATCTAAATCCTACATAATAACAATTCTATAATTTTACGCTTTTGAAAACGTTTCCAAAAATATAATTTCTATATGTCTCGGGTACCGGAGATGTACGTTTACTCGAAGATCCGACGGAACACGGAGTACCGTTTATACAGTAATAATAAAACAAATAAGACAAAACCTTAGCTAAACACTCCTTAGCCGCCCACCTCTTTCACCCAAATTCGGGTCCACATTTCCATTATTTTGATATCATCATCTGGGAAAACTCTTGTCTCTCTTTCTCACCATGAAGCCTACACCTACCCATTTTAGTCTCTCTTTTTCTCTGCCCCAACGCCTCCCTATTGTCAAAAGTGAAATGATATATCACTATCAATGCTTCTCTGTCTCGTCGCTTCCCAATGATAACGCACAAGAGGATGAAGGTTGATAGCTACCTTTGCTCGAACTAGCATCATCACAAGAACCAAGCAAGAAAGGAGAGTCAATCCTTACTCCCTCTTCCTTCTTTTATTCTCGGTCGAACCAAGGGGAAATCCCACATTCACAAATCTCACTCACTCGAACCGTTCTTAAACGAGCCACCACAAGCCGCAAGAAAGTTGGGTACGAAAGATTTTTGGGGTAAGAAGAAAGGGATACAAGAAGTTTTGGGTAGTCGTTACGGGAAAAGCTTGGAAGCAAAAGGTTTACAGCTTGGGTGGTATTTCTTTGGTTCACTTTTCACTCGACACTTCTTCACTCTCACCCACTGTAAGGGCCTTAACTTATATATCAATCTTTTTTTTAAAAAAAAAAAACCTTAAGCATGCTTTTATATATGTTGTGTGTCATTATGTATATTGCAAACAAACTAAGAAATGTTTTATTGGTTTAATATACTACACGACAATATACACATTCGAACCATGCTTGCATGAGTAAGCTAAGGTTGAGTTTAGAAAACTTGTGTGTCAAATCGTTGGTCTTGTTAACATATAAACTACTATTCATTTTGTTTTTCCAAGTCAATACACCTACATTTCATGTCGAACTTGTTGAGTTTTGGAACCAACCACGACTTAAGGAAAGCTTTTATGTAAACAAAGTTAAGTTTTGGGCTCGTTGGACAAGTACTCCTACGTAATCTACTGCTTATTCGTGACCCATATAGCTTATTTTCGAGAATAAAACTTATACGCTAGCTTAAATGCTTATCTTACTTGTCGGGCTAAATATAAAACCCAAACCGGACCCTTTGTTGTGCTATAAGGCCCAACCCGTTGGCTAAGTGCTTATAAATAAGCTAAATGTATAAAAACTCATTTTTATAACTTAATGACGTGAAAACGAACTTATTTAAAACTTCACACTAGAACGGTATTTTGGTCTCGTTAAAACTCATATAAGTCGAGGCTTATTTAAGCTTATTTTGGCCACTTTTGTGTCATCTATTTGCTTATGCATTAACTTAAAATGCTTATTTGATAAGAGATGGCAAAACTCAGTTTTGAAATGGAAATGAAAACACAAAACACATGCAACGCATGCTCACTGTAAACCGATGGTTAAATATAACTAAATTGAAACAGAAGGAAACTTGCTCAAATAGATTTTAACTGTAAACTATAATACCAAAGAGTCTTGGCTCCACTGGTTGTGTCGCTTAACTTTCACACACAAGTCCCGGGTTCGAATCCGGGTGCTATCCTTTTGGTAATTTTATTTTTCAGTTTGCAACTTTCGCAGTTTGGCAGTCTAAGCCCCTCCAATCTAAACCACATGCCATTTACTTAAGAACTTTTGTAAGATTTGTAGCTTACAATTATTTTCACAACTTTAACCCCTCAACTTTAAATAATTTGACGTTTACTTAAAACTTATTATAAATTTTGGAACTTGTAATAATTTCTAAAACTTTAATCCTCAAGTTAATACTTTGACACTATTCACCTAAAAACTTTTATAAGTTTAATAACTTATATAAATTTTTACCACTTTCGTTTAAGTAAATATATTTAACACATATTTTTATTTAGCGACCTTCCCGGCGTAAACTTTAAATAATATATTTGTCTAAATATATTATTTAACCACGACTTCAATAAATATATATACTTTCACACCTCGAAACCAAACGAACTTAATAAATACAATTCGAATTTTATCTATTTAATCTTTGATAATACTTGAGCCAATACTCGAGCCAACTTTTATACTAAAGTTTCCTATACGTTTTCCCACCTTCATTCCAAGAGCCAATACTTACAAGCACTTTGAAATGGTTTAAACGTAAGCTCTGCCCCACAAGCAAAATTAAACACAACCATTTGTAAACACTTAAATTTATTTAAACACTTTTAGTCGTGAGTACACAAAAACGTAAACTAAGAATTTCCATATTAATTAGGTTGCGTGTCGGAGCCGTGCACTATCACTCCTTGATCTAAAATCCCTTTAGACTTCATATTGCGCATTGCCAAGGTGAGTTCATTGCCCCACTTTTACTCTTTTAACTATTTTATAAACTCCTTGGGGGAGAATACATGCTACTACTGCTTTTATGATCACAATTGCTTGAAAACTGTTTGCTGTACTCTTGATATTATGACTCTGCCTAAGTTGCCAGCCAAAAGTCCCCTACATCATGAACTTAATCACTTGCGAGTGAACGCAAATATCGTGGATAGTACTATGGGAACTGACGACCCCGACTCGGTTATCGGAAATAACCGGGGCGCACTATATTTGGTATCTCTATGTAATTGGCTATTACATCTCAGAGGGGCAATTTTATTTACTTACACTAGTAATTATGTGTATGCAGTTAGTTTGGTGTCATGAGCTTAGTGCAATAATATCAACTTTCTTTTATGGGCATATAACAACGTAGCCCATGGCTTCTTTCAAACTTGAAAATCTTGTGATCAACTGCTTTATTACTAAACCTATGAATTCACTCAACCATTGTGTTGACTTTTTAGCATGTATTTTCAGGATGAAAAGGCGATAGCTAACTCTGGAGGCGCTTGGGCATTGGCATGGCATGGTCATAGATGACTCTGATTTACTTATGGGGACCACATTTTATTAATGGGCCATTTTCCGCAACAATTCAACTTTTGGAAACTTTGTTTTACTACAATAAATGAAGTATTTTACGAAAAAGCCATTATTTTTCACTTGTGTTATGATCCAACTGAGTAGCATCCCAAAAACTTTTTCTTCCGCTGCAAACCATTTTTGGGGGTGTTACAGATTGGCATCAGAGCCTTGGTTATAGAGAACTAGGAAATTTTCAAAACCTAGACTATAACCACTTTTACAAAACTAAATCCTATGACCGCCACATGCCTGCCTGCCAAGCTGATTGCCTCACTTATGACTCGTTGAAGTCATCTTTGATAAGATATGTGTTTTATTACCGACAACTTAGTCTTACTATTAGCTATGATTGCCTTACTTATATGTATGTTTATATACCATCGCGCTACGCCTTCTCCCCCACATAAATGAAATAATTGTTCAGTCTTTCATACCAAACTTTAAAGACATAAGGACATGTTACTGGTATAACTAAGCTAAGCATTGCAAAATTCATTGAACCTCGGGTGAATATAGCCTGATCACCTATATTCAGCCAGGGACAATGAGACATAGCCTGATCACCTATGTCTGACTCAGAGGTGAATGTTGCAATACTGAAAGTAGTTATAATAGTGGTATGTCCACTTGACCTCCTCATTGACTTCTAAAAATGGTAAAATTTTCATGTGTGTTCATTATTAGAGTTGTAAAGGTTTACTCCTACACATCACACACTAATGTCACAACATTTTCTCACCACGATACTTTTCTCCTAAGTGGAACGCCTTTCTCATTACTACTCCCTCTAAACTGACCATTTTACACCACTACCTTACGCCTCCGCGTCTACATCTTACTAGCAACGTGCATGGAGATTTGCATGGCAGATGATGCACACTACCACTTCGCGCAAGGACATCACAGTGATCCATGTTGAAATGGACTACCTTACACCACCATTTCACGCCCTCCGTACCTACGTTATGTATGAGATTTGTTGAGCAGATAATACATAACCGACGAAATGTTGCATGATGCGAGTTAGTGATTGTATTTACCATTTAGATTTGCTTAGCAGTTTACGCGCGACTAACTAAATTTTAATTAACGCAAGACATTACTCTATGTTTAGATTATATTTTTGGGTCGCTACAATACCATGTCTTATTTTTCCCATCCCATCGACTTATCATCTTCATTACGGAATCATTAAACCTCTATTACTAGGTCATTGCAACCCATGTATCCATCATCATTCTCTTAGACGTTGAGATCAAGGTTGTCTCGTTACCCACTGTTGTACCAGTGTCACCTCTACCCCAAAACTCGTACCTAATCGATGAACCGAATTACATATCTAACCGTTCTAGGAATGACACGCCCCGACGTCTACAAAAGGAATCCCCTCGCTAAACATAAATAATAAACGAACGACTAAAAAGATCTAAAAACATACCAAGAGTTAGCTTGCAACTCAAGCCACTTTTTCTGAGAACGAACCCCTAATCTTCCACTCATCCCTTTTGAAACACCAACTGTCTGTCCTACTACCCCCTTATGAAATAATAAACTTCATCGTTATCTAACGCAAACTGCTTTCAACTATTTTACCGACCATTTCATGGTCATTTTACAAAAGATCTTACTCCTGTACCATTAAACCAAAAATTTACGACTTTAATAATACTTTATAAACAATGACCTCACTGATACTTTGCAAACTATTTTCTCATAGTATGATAAACCGATTAATTTGCTATTATTTTATAAAACAACAAACAATTGCAATAGCAAGTTATAAACTATATTACAAATTTTTCCTGCAAGTAATATTACGGTCTTATAAACTATTTTACCCTTTTGGTGAGCTGCTTTAGCCACTGTCTGATTTAAAACCATAAAACTTGGTACTCTTACTTCACAAACTATTCGCCTTTACTTTACTGACTATTTTGTTAGCACCCTATAAACCATCTTGATATTAATTGAACTACAAAGTCTTCTATTATTTGAAAAACAATAATGTATTTTCTTATAAGCTATTTTACAAATCATTTCACGAGTTATTTTACAACTTGAATTGTTGTCTTACCAAAATATCACAAAGTTAACTACGATTTCACTTCTATTCTATAAATAATAAATCGTTTTCTATTACCTTATAAGTTCTTTTAAAAATCACCTTACCAAGCTGATGCTTTAATACCGAACCACAAACTACGATTTATCATGACAAAAGTACTTTCTTCTTACTCAATAAAGTGGTTTTACAAACCTTTCATCAACTTTACTGCAATTTCCTTACAAACTATTTACTCCTCTTGAAAAACTTTAAAGGATAACCGATATTTTCTTCGAAATAAATCATATTTTCGGATGTAAAAAAATAAGCGTTTTGTTTGAAAACAATAATGAGAAATGCTAAGAAACAAAATTGATTCATCATCTACAAAAGCTAAGGTATTTAAATTATTTTGAGAAACAACTTTCGAGTTCAAAAAAAAAAAAAAAAAAAACCTCCAACTTGGAACCGATTTCATGTTGCCGCCTAAAAACTTTAACAAGTTTTCACCACAAAAGCTGAAATTTAGCAAGTTTCTTTACATGCATCAAGTTATCTTTAAAATTTTAAAAACTTCATATAACCCTAACAGCTAAGCTCTGCCCGTAAACGTTTAAAACGTATGAAAACATACATACCCAACCACACCTTCTTCTATGAAGTTTTCACCTTCGATGACTTTTCTTTAAATAACAATTGTGCCAACAATGAAACGCGTGGTGACATTTTTCTAGAAAGATTTATTCTGACGAGTCAAAAAAAAAATTTTTGGTCAAACCTTATCAAAACTCCTCATGCTAAGGAATATCAAACATCGACCTTTGCGAAATTGTTTTATTTGCATCACGTGTAAAAACCGATTTTATAGGATCCTTTCGAGGATGCAAATCTCTTACCCAATTTTATATCTCGAAGAAATTGTATTTCTTTAAATTTTTATCCGAATAAATTATCTGCGTCACGATTGCAAACAAAACTGGAAAATTTCAAATTTGTCCTTTATTACCTAAGCGACTAACACAAACTTAACCTCGAGGACGAGGTTTCCATAAGGGGTAGGTACTATAACAACCCGTAAAATTTCAAACAAATTTTAAAAATAAACTATAGTAAATTTGTTATTAAATTTCACTCCTGGATTTTTCCGAGCCTATTTGAATCAAGAACGATAGATTTTCTCAAATCTGACACTCGACACATACCGACACCAATTTAGCGACGACAAAACAGTTATAATCTAAATCCTACATAATAACAATTCTATAATTTTACGCTTTTGAAAACGTTTCCAAAAATATAATTTCTATATGTCTCGGGTACCGGAGATGTACGTTTACTCGAAGATCCGACGGAACACGGAGTACCGTTTATACAGTAATAATAAAACAAATAAGACAAAACCTTAGCTAAATACTCCTTAGCCGCCCACCTCTTTCACCCAAATTCGGGTCCACATTTCCATTATTTTGATATCATCATCTGGGAAAACTATTGTCTCTCTTTCTCACCATGAAGCCTACACCTACCCATTTTAGTCTCTCTTTTTCTCTGCCCCAACGCCTCCCTATTGTCAAAAGTGAATTGATATATCACTATCAATGCTTCTCTGTCTCGTCGCTTCCCAATGATAACGCACAAGAGGATGAAGGTTGATAGCTACCTTTGCTCGAACTAGCATCATCACAAGAACCAAGCAAGAAAGGAGAGTCAATCCTTACTCCCTCTTCCTTCTTTTATTCTCGGTCGAACCAAGGGGAAATCCCACATTCACAAATCTCACTCACTCGAACCGTTCTTAAACAAGCCACCACAAGCCGCAAGAAAGTTGGGTACGAAAGATTTTTGGGGTAAGAAGAAAGGGATACAAGAAGTTTTGGGTAGTCGTTACGGGATAAGCTTGGAAGCAAAAGGTTTACAGCTTGGGTGGTAGTTCTTTGGTTCACTTTTCACTCGACACTTCTTCACTCTCACCCACTGTAAGGGCCTTAACTTATATATCAATCTTTTTTTTTAAAAAAAAACCTTAAGCATGCTTTTATATATGTTGTGTGTCATTATGTATATTGCAAACAAACTAAGAAATGTTTTATTGGTTTAATATACTACACGACAATATACACATTCGAACCATGCTTGCATGAGTAAGCTAAGGTTGAGTTTAGAAAACTTGTGTGTCAAATCGTTGGTCTTGTTAACATATAAACTACTATTCATGTTGTTTTTCCAAGTCGATACACCTACATTTCATGTCGAACTTGTTGAGTTTTGGAACCAACCACGACTTAAGGAAAGCTTTTATGTAAACAAAGTTAAGTTTTGGGCTCGTTGGACAAGTACTCCTACGTAATCTACTGCTTATTCGTGACCCATATAGCTTATTTTCGAGAATAAAACTTATACGCTAGCTTAAATGCTTATCTTACTTGTCGGGCTAAATATAAAACCCAAACCGGACCCTTTGTTGTGCTATAAGGCCCAACCCGTTGGCTAAGTGCTTATAAATAAGCTAAATGTATAAAAACTCATTTTTATAACTTAATGACGTGAAAACGAACTTATTTAAAACTTCACACTAGAACGGTATTTTGGTCTCGTTAAAACTCATATAAGTCGAGGCTTATTTAAGCTTATTTTGGCCACTTTTGTGTCATCTATTTGCTTATGCATTAACTTAAAATGCTTATTTGATAAGAGATGGCAAAACTCAGTTTTGAAATGGAAATGAAAACATAAAACACATGCAACGCATGCTCACTGTAAACCGATGGTTAAATATAACTAAATTGAAACAGAAGGAAACTTGCTCAAATAGATTTTAACTGTAAACTATAATACCAAAGAGTCTTGGCTCCACTGGTTGTGTCGCTTAACTTTCACACACAAGTCCCGGGTTCGAATCCGGGTGCTATCCTTTTGGTAATTTTATTTTTCAGTTTGCAACTTTCGCAGTTTGGCAGTCTAAGCCCCTCCAATCTAAACCACATGCCATTTACTTAAGAACTTTTGTAAGATTTGTAGCTTACAATTATTTTCACAACTTTAACCCCTCAACTTTAAATAATTTGACATTTACTTAAAACTTATTATAAATTTTGGAACTTGTAATAATTTCTAAAACTTTAATCCTCAAGTTAATACTTTGACACTATTCACCTAAAAACTTTTATAAGTTTAATAACTTATATAAATTTTTACCACTTTCGTTTAAGTAAATATATTTAACACATATTTTTATTTAGCGACCTTCCCGGCGTAAACTTTAAATAATATATTTGTCTAAATATATTATTTAACCACGACTTCAATAAATATATATACTTTCACACCTCGAAACCAAACGAACTTAATAAATACAATTCGAATTTTATCTATTTAATCTTTGATAATACTTGAGCCAATACTCGAGCCAACTTTTATACTAAAGTTTCCTATACGTTTTCCCACCTTCATTCCAAGAGCCAATACTTACAAGCACTTTGAAATGGTTTAAATGTAAGCTCTGCCCCACAAGCAAAATTAAACACAACCATTTGTAAACACTTAAATTTATTTAAACACTTTTAGTCGTGAGTACACAAAAATGTAAACTAAGAATTTCCATATTAATTAGGTTGCGTGTCGGAGCCGTGCACTATCACTCCTTGATCTAAAATCCCTTTAGACTTCATATTGCGCATTGCCAAGGTGAGTTCATTGCCCCACTTTTACTCTTTTAACTATTTTATAAACTCCTTGGGGGAGAATACATGCTACTACTGCTTTTATGATCACAATTGCTTGAAAACTGTTTGCTGTACTCTTGATATTATGACTCTGCCTAAGTTGCCAGCCAAAAGTCCCCTACATCATGAACCATTAATCACTTGCGAGTGAACGCAAATATCGTGGATAGTACTATGGGAACAGACGACCCCGACTCGGTTATCGGAAATAACCGGGGCGCACTATATTTGGTATCTCTATGTAATTGGCTATTACATCTCAGAGGGGCAATTTTATTTACTTACACCAGTAATTATGTGTATGCAGTTAGTTTGGTGTCATGAGCTTAGTGCAATAATATCAACTTTCTTTTATGGGCATATAACAACGTAGCCCATGGCTTCTTTCAAACTTGAAAATCTTGTGATCAACTGCTTTATTACTAAACCTATGAATTCACTCAACCATTGTGTTGACTTTTTAGCATGTATTTTCAGGATGAAAAGGCGATAGCTAACTCTGGAGGCGCTTGGGCATTGGCATGGCATGGTCATAGATGACTCTAATTTACTTATGGGGACCACATTTTATTAATGGGCCATTTTCCGCAACAATTCAACTTTTGTAAACTTTGTTTTACTACAATAAATGAAGTATTTTACGAAAAAGCCATTATTTTTCACTTGTATTATGATCCAACTGAGTAGCATCCCAAAAACTTTTTCTTCCGCTGCAAACCATTTTTGGGGGTGTTTCAATAAACCATTTATTTTAGTTGACCGATCAGAAAAACATTTTTGACATCCATTTGAAAAACCGTTATATTCATATGAGCCGCGAACGCGAGAAAGATCCGAACAGCTTCAAGACGAGCAACCAGAAATGATTCTTCAAAGTCAATACCCTCTTCCTATCTATAACCCTTAGCCACCAGACGTGACTTGTTTCTGATTACGTTCCCTTCAGCATCCAATTTGTTCTTCCAAATCCATTTGAGACCAATGACGTAGACCCCTGTTGGTCTTTCAACCAGTTCCCATACTTCAAGACGTTTGAATTGGTTGAGTTCTTCTTGCATGGATTCAATCCAGTTGTCTTTTGTCATTGCGTCTTTAATATTTTTAGGCTCAGTTTGGCAGACAGTGAGTGCATAAATGCAATGTTCACCATCTATGTGAAGAAGTTATCTTGTAACGACTGGTTGATTTGGGTTGCCAATAATGTTATCAAGAGGATGGTCTTTTTTTCAACGATGTGTAGAGGGTTGATGTTGGTATACATTGTGCAGATTTTGAGGATTCAAATGGTTTGTTGATGATTCCGCGACATCAGGTGCAGCAGTTTCATTGGCAAACGGGTTAAAGAATGCATTTGGATCAAAATCTGCAGGTTGGGGGTACTTCATTAAGAACATCAGCAGCTGGTTCAGCGTCGTTGGAAGCAGTTTGTTCAACTGTTGTTGTAGATTCAACTGGTGGTGCTTCTTCAACAGTAGTTGTTGTAGCAGGTGTATCAGGTATAAGAGTATGATCAGGTTGAGCAGCGGAAACATCGGATACACCTGAAGCACGTTCATCAATGTCATCACTAAATAGCGGAGCAAAAAGCTTTTCCATTTGTTGACGAGTAAGCTGGGGCTTAGTTCAGCTGATGATGGGGTTTGAGGGAAGTTTAAGCGGTTGTGACCGGGTTCTAAGCTGTTATACTCAGAAGCCATGTCTGTAAGTTCTTCAAAATTAGCATGAATCGTTTCCAAAACCTGCTTTGTACGACGATTCCAGATCCGAAAACCCTTAGAATTTTCACAATATCCTATAAAGACTCCAATGTCAGCTTTGGCTTTGAGCTTTCCAAAGTCATCACGATCATTATTTGGGTAGCAAAGGGATCCAAATACATGAAAGTGTTTTAGATTCGGTTTATGGTTGTGGATAAGCTCAAAAGGTGTTTTGTTGTGGCATTTTGTAATAATTGAACGATTTTGAGTATAGCATGCAGTTGATACAGCTTCTGCCCACAAGTAATTTGGAAGTTTAGCATTGATTAACATTGTTCTTACAGCTTCCACTAACGTACGGTTTCGTCTTTCAAAAACTCCGTTTTGTTCTGGTGTACGTGCAATAGATGTCTGATGCTCAATTCCCACTTTCTCATAAAATTCTCGAAGAGTTTGGTTAACAAATTCAGTTCCTTTGTCTGTTCTGATTTGTCGGACGGTGTTCCGGAGCTGAACTTGAATTTTCGTGAGAAAGGTGATGATCATCTGTGGAGCTTGATATTTACTTCGAAGAAAGTAGACCCAAGTCCATCGTGAATAGTCATCGACAATTACCAAGATGTAGCGTTTGCCATTAATCGTTTGCACGCGCATCGGGCCACACAAATCCATGTGAAGAAGATGAAGAACATGTTGAGAGCTGTGTTCCACCTTTGAAGGAAAATGTGCACGAGTGCTTTTCCCTTGTTCACAAGCTGAGCATAGGTGATCTTTGGAATATCGGAATCTCGGGAGACCTTCAACAAGTTTGTGTCGAGCAAGGTTGGTGATGGGTTGAAAGTTTAAATGTGAGAGACGACGGTGCTATAGCCAGGATTTTGTTGATGTTGGCTTTGAAAGTAGACAGATGGGAGATGAAGCAACCATGTCTTGCATTGAGATTGTGTATAGACTAGAATTGCGAGAGCCAGACATTAGATCGTTTCCTTGTAGATCACGAATGAAACAAGTTTTCTCCCGATAAGCAACTTCCAAATCTCCATCACAGAATTGACCGGCTGAAAAGAGATTGTGACCGAGGCCTTCCACATAATAAACCCTGCTAATTTCAATATTTCCATTAATATAATCTCCTTAGCCCATGATAGCTGCGAAGTGATCATTCCCGAATCTGACAGTGCCAATGAACTTTGCAATAAAGTTTGATAACAGTTTAAGATTGCCTGTCATGATTCAGGAACATCCGCTATCAACAATCCAAAGGATGATCTGTATCACCTGCATTACACACAGACGCCACATATGGAATAGAGGTAGATGTGGAACCCGATGAGTTAGAGGGTCCCTCAGCAGTTATAGTAGAAATTCACACATCAATGATTTTAGGCATCCATTTAAATCCTAGTGTATTATGTATCCATTTCTGCCATCTCCAACTAGTCTTGGCTTTATTTTTAGTGAATGCACTAGGTGGTACTACATTCTTTGGGGGTGATACTGGAACTACAAGGACATCAATGCGTTTCTTAGAATCTAAGGAGGGCGGTCTACCAAGCACAGACTTAGAAGCATTAGTGGGCCTAGAGGTATTCCGATTCTTAGGATTCCGTAAACGAGACAAGATAGCTCTAGCAACACATTTGTCATGACAATCATAAAGCATACTTTTACGACAAATAACACAAGAAACATCAGACTGAATATCAAAAGTACTTAAAGGTTTAGCATTCATTACAACACTTTTTCCATTACATTTGTCAGACGCAATATCTAAAGTGGGTGCAACATGAGTCTTATTCAAAATCCTAGGGTGTTCTTCTACTTCAGCATTCTTTATTGATCTTTTCTTAGGTCGCAACTTCCTATTCTTCCTTGTATTGCTCCTAGGCTGTGAAGTGCGGACGTTGGGAAAAGAGGCAACTATTCCTGTTTCAGTAGAGGGAAACACATTAGTATCTTGTGTTTTGTCAGTAGGCATTCTGGGTTCACGTTTGCTAAGTGTTCCAGGTGCAATTCTCTTAATGATGCTAGGCTGAACTTGTTCATACTTTCCTAACATTTCCCTTAACTTAATGATAGTGTGCACCAAATCTTGATTTTCAGAATGAAGATTTTCAGCAAAATTCATGACTTCTTTAGTGTGTGCAAGATAATGATCAAGTTCGTTTGATGCTTCATTTCGAGTCTGTTTGAGTAAATCAAATATGACACCATATTCATTTTTAACTTTTGCAAGTTCTTGTTCATATTTTGAGATTTGACATTTCAAAGACACGTTTTGATCATCCAGTTGCTCAATTTTAGGATTAAACGGTTTTGATTTCAACTGGTGGATTTTGTTTTGCAAAGCAAGTTCACGATTTTGACAATCTTTTTGACACCATTGAAGAAGACGTTTTGAATTTGAAAGTTCGTTTAACAGTCGATCATTTTCAGGTTTTAAAGATTCTATCTGGTGCACATTATCAATATTCACAACAATATCAACATAATCAACAGAATCAGCAGAGATATGATCAGATGCATATGCAACATATTGTAATAAAACAAGATTATTGATATCAGCACAGATAACATCTTCCAAGAGTCGATCAACATCTTTTCTCAACAATTTCTTTTTACGTTTAGTATTTGAAATCGATGTTTCTGTTTTCTCGAAAACTGTTTTCATGAGACCAAGTTCCTTGTGAAAATCCCTTTCCCAATATAGTGCACAAGTTTTTAAATTTTTGACATGGGGTAAAAGTCGTTTCTGAAGAATATCTATGTGTTCTCGCGCCATTGGCGATTGAAAATGTTCAACTTTTATTTCAGAATGAAATTCAATCTCACGTTCCAAAATTTTGAGGTCAGATAAGAAAGTGTCAAAGTATTTTATAACGCGACAACTTTCGGCTTTTGTTTTAACTTCACTAAGTGAAGGTAAAGGACCATTAATTTGTGCACCATTGTGTTTGGGACTAACTTCAGAGACTGGTGTGATAACAAAAGGTTTGTTAGAAGTATCTTGTTGTTTGACAAAAGTAACGGCTTTTGAATAGTTAAATGGTTTGTTATAAACGACATTTTCCATTTTTGACCGACTCTCGTCATATGCATCTAATTCCTCCATGCGATTATATTCAACAACAGTCATAACTGAATCATCAATTCTATGTTCTGCACTGTAAACTTCAGGATTTGGTTTGAATGCTCTGTTTGAAAACTTAGGTTTGTAATCAGCAAGTATTGGTCCATATCCATTTGGATTAAGTTTAAAAGTAAACTTTTGAATGGTTGTGATTGACTCACCATGTTTATAAACAACATTTCGAAACTCTTTGATTTTGGTTTGTAAGTCGACAATTTCTTCAAGATAGTTATCTATCCGTTTCGTGGAATGCTGTTTGTACTCTGAGAACTGTTTTTGACAAGTTAACAACTCAGCCTTGGCTTTTTGTGTTTCCAAAGTAAGAGCGTTAAGTTGTTGTTTATGTTCATGTTTCAGTTGTTCTATTTGAGACAACAAAGCATTCTTGGAAATGGCTAGATCACGTATCTGTCGTTCTAATGATTTTTCGTTTTGATGAGATTTAGCAAAAGCGACTTCAAATCCTTTTTCACGTTTTTCTGGAGTTTTAAAAAAATTGATTTGTCGAATTAAGCATTCATTATCCCTAATTAACAGTGCATTTTTCTCTTTTAATTTCGTGCAAATTTCCAACCGAGAGTGTTGGTCTTTAATTAAGGTCAGGAGCTCAATTTCTCTATTAGACCGAAGCTCATTTTGTTCAACGTAAGTCTCAACATGATCATTATTTAGATCCTCAAATATAATCACGGAGTCAACTTGATTATCAATATTAACCATAAGGTCATCTTGATCGTCAAATATAACTACGGGATCTATTTGATAATCATCGGAATGAGATGTAGATTGCTCATGTTGAACACTCTGATCCTGGTCAGATGGAGAAATTGGCGGAGATATCATATCATGGATGAGTCTATTTTGTTCCGGTACCTGAGACAAGCCATCAGTGTCATACACTGGGCCTGTGTCACTCATGTGTAGAGCTTGCATTTGTGCCATCAACATCACTGCTGCATTAGCCTGCAAGTCCTCCATATCATCATCAGAATCTGCATCTGCCATAAAGCTCTGTTCCTTGTTTGTAAGAGTTCCACCCGCTTCATCCTTAAGAGCCAAGAGCAACGCCTCTTTGTGATAAGCACTGCCTCTTGTCCTCGGCTTAGGACATGCATTAGCCAGATGACCCTTTTCATTGCAGTTATAACAACGAAGACCATTAACTCCATTCTGAGCATTCCCCTGTTCAACCACTTGACCCCTTTGTTGTTGCGGAGCACCCATGTTATTCCTTCCAATAGCATTAAACCCTTGACCACCTCCCATCTGACGACCATAACCACGGTTCTGAACTTCAACACGTCCATTGTTCACAACAACTTGATTCCTTGTGTTGGATGAGGAACGAATGGGATTGTTGGATTTGTTTGTATACCGACCGAAGGCTTTAGCAATCATAACAAATCCTTGTTGCAATTCATCGAAAGCAACAGAGTCCTCATCAGCTTCACTGTAAAGTGCTTGAGCATTGTTGTTGTTGTATGGAACCAATTGAGTTTGTTGAGGTTGTTGCTGTGACTGATCATATGGTGTAATGGTTGCAGTTGGTGGAGGAGCTGGTTGCTGAGCTGTTTGAGGAGGAAGATTAGTTTGAGCCCACAAAGCAAGTTGTTGATTATCAGGAATTGACTGTGAAGTCGGGAGTCCACGGATAGTCCTTTCTTTGTCAACTTCTTTTTGGTGAGGCTTCAAATAGTCGTACAACAATCCGTATGTAGCATGATGAAGGTTCTTAGCTTGACGGAGAAAAATGACATACTTCTCCCATTCCGGACCAAGACTACTGAGGAACTTAGTGTTGACAGCAATTCGAGGCATGATGATGTTGTGTTTGTCCAAATCATTAATGATGTCTGAAAAGCGATGATGATATGACTCTAATGTCTCTCCTGGTTCAATCATGAAGTGTTCATAAGCCAAGTAGATTTTGGATTCCATGTCTTCCTGATTGAGTGTTACGCCTTCCATTAGAAGATGAATATGTTCCCACATTGCTTTAGCTGTCTTTTGAGCATCAACACTTCGAAGGATCGGATTGGGTAGTCCCAAAAGGATGTATTGCATTGCTAGTTCACTGGCTTCAAAGTGTAGAAGTTCATCACCAGTGAGGTCGGAGATAGTTGCAATGTTGGTGACAGCATCTCTTGGTGGATTGGCATCTGGATCTGCGGGTGTGATAACAGTAGGCATCTGAAATGGACCTTCCACCGACCTTCTTTAAAAACTTTCCATGTGGCTTCTTTAGATCACAAAACCTAAAGAACCTTATCACCCATTGATCATAATTTTCGGGAGTGAGCATTGGAGGTCTATCAAGTGAGCCAGCTTCATGAATTGCTTGTTGGCTACTTAAGGCTTCACACATCATGCCAAACCATGTTGGTTCCTTCATAGTATTCCTGGATGGATGTTGATTGTAGAAGTTTGTGTAAGGTTGTACTTGAAGACTAGGTGGTGGTTGAACCATTTGTGGTGGTGGAATTGCTCCAAGTTATGGAGTATGTTGTTGATTAAATTGTTGTTGATAAATTTGTTGTTGATAATTAAATTGTTGATGTTGTGGACTTAGTTGTTGTTGTTGTTGTTGATGATAAGTGTAAGGAAAATAGTTAGAGTATGGTGGTTGTAACATGTTGAAAACTTGTGTTGTTAAATGGATCTTTGTAGTCGAATAAACCGTTGTTGATGAAGTATCCTTAGGCGTAGAAATCACAGAAAAGCAAAGTACCACTTATGCGTAAAAACACCTAAGATACGCGTAACAGTAATAGTTACGCGTAGGATTAGCTTACGCGTAAGAAATGAGAAAACACTAAAGTTATGCGTAAACAGAAAGTTAGGCGTAGAAAACTTAAGCGTAGGATTACCTTATGCGTAAGAAAAAGCTTAGGCGTAAGATGAATCTTATGCGTAATGGGTTCTACGCGTAAGCTTAAGCTTATGCGTAAATTTAGGGTTTTATCCAAAATATCTTTTACACTATCACAGTGCAAAAGATATCCAAAGTCGAAGTGTTTTCAGGCTTATCCAAGCAAGAAAAACACCGAGTAATCCACGAAACTGAAGATCAAACCACGAAAAAGTTACGCGTAGTTTTAGGGTTTCGTTATGCGTAGAACTCCACCAAAAATGATTTTTGCCCAAAGATGTTTCTAAACCAGATTTTTGTGATGAAATAGCTTCAATATCACCAAAATAACACAGAAGTGTGAAACTTGATGATCCAAAGCTTATAAAACAGTTATGCATAGAACTTAACCCACGTAAAAAAACCAAGCTTAAAAACAATGATCCACACGTAAAGTTTGAAACTTTTTGTCAAAAACAGTTATTTTAACACCTTAAAACGTTGAAAGTACAAGAATCTTGGATTGAAAAGTGTAAAAAATAAGTTTTTAAGCGAACCAAAGTATCAACCGTTGTTACGCGTAAGACCGAAACTCACATAAACAACAAAAATGATTCACCCAACTATTTGGCGAATGATACCACTGTTAGGTCACCATATTAGTAACACAAGCATCAATAGAAGAAATAGAGAAGAGGATAGATCGGATGAAAAACTAACCAAACACACACACACGTATAAGTATAGAAGGTTATGCGTAGAGTGCAAGTGAAAAGATAAATTGAACAACCAACCCTCAAGTGAGGGTATTACAAGACTATTTATAGGAGAGGGAGCTAGGGCAACACTCCTAGTCCCTTCCTTTCCTTATTGGACTTGGGCCAAGGCTTATGGGCTTTCTACATAAGCCTTGGCATGATTACTAACATAAAAGCCATATTGAGCTAACTATTACATATGAATCACTAACACTTGAATTAATGTTTAGGAGTGATTCCAACAATTGCAAAGTTTGTCATATTCATTATGCAATGAGTCATCATCTAGTGATGAGCTACTATAGTATTCGTGACATACCTCGTCATTTGCTATGAGACAAATTTCTTCGTCCTCCTCATCGCTCATTCCCCACGTGCCGCTTACGAATGCCTTTTGATCATCCCGTTTGGTACACTTACTAATAAAAGGGTTTAGGTCCCCACATTTAAAGCAAGCACGATCATCCCTTGGCTTCTCGTCCTCTTTGCTTTTCCAAAATCCTTTCTTGTCATCATACGGTTGTTTGACGTATCTTCCCTTCCTTTTAAAGAACTTTTTAAAGTCCCTTACCGCCAAAGCATACTCCTCGTCGTCACTATCCGAAGAGGAGTTCTCTTCATCACTTGAGGCCTTTTTGGCTTTAAGGTCAAGAGATTTATGTTTCTCTTTCACCTTTGAGGCTTCGAAATCTTTAGCAAGGACAAGCTCGTAGACCTTTAGGTTCCCTATGAGTTCATCAAGGGTGAGGGTTGTCAAATCTTTTGACTCTTCGATTGCCGTCACTTTGGATCTCCACTTGGATGGAAGTGCCCTTAGATATCTCCTAACATGATTACGGCTAGAAGAAGATTTATCAAGTGCTTGTAAAGATGTAATAATAGTATTAAAATTAGCAAAAGAATGATCTATAGTTTCCTCATCCGATATTGAAAATTGTTCATATTGTTGAACAAATAAATCAATTTTATTATTTTTAACTTGTTGATTACCTTGATGAGTTACAACTAAAGAATTCCAAATTTCTTTAGAGGTTTTAAGCATAGAAATTCTTTCGAATTCCTTTTTGGGTAAAGCATTATATAAAACCATTTTAGCTTCACTATTTTTAGAAAGCTTTTTCTTCATTTCATCGTTTAGTTTATCATGAGGTACGTTAACTAAATTTCCGTTATCATCTTTTGAGATAGCCTCAAAATCGCCTTCAACAATAATGTACCAAAGATCAATATCTTTAGACTTCACATACGTTTCGAATCTATTTTTCCAATATATAAAACCATTAGTTTCAAGTAGTGGTGGTCGTTGCATAGATTTCCCTTCCTTGTAATTTTCAGAACCCATAGTGATCGATTTTTTTAAAAAATACGGTTTACTTTAAAACTTTTATAAACTTAGCTCTTGATGCCAATTGTGGAAAACTAGAAGCGGGGGTTGAATAGTTTTGCCAATTTTAAGTTAGTTTCAAAAACTTTAGATTCGATATTATGTGAAATCGTATGGATGTAGAGAAAGTATAGATCTAATGATAAAGCAAGTAAATAAAGTAAAGCAAGGGATAGAAATGACACAACCGATTTGTAGTGGTTCGGCTACAAGGACACCTTCCTTGCCCTACTCCACTCTCCGAGTCACCTACTCGAGAGTTCAAGCACTATGTCAACAAACTCCTTCAACCTGGCGGAGAAGCCTTCACAACGTTGCTTACACCTTTTTCCGGTACAAAGCTAAATACCGAGTCCGTAACACGGTGGACCAAACCAACACGACTATTACACAACAATTATGTGAAATATCAAATACAAGATCTTTGCTACAGAAATCTTGTGGAGGAACAAATCAATCAAGGACCCCTTGCTTGGATGACTTGTAGAATGCTCGTGATCTCGCCTTAGAGAAGGACCTATATGAGAATCACTAGAGAAAGAAAGAAGAACAACTCTCAAGATCAAGTGATCTTTTGTTAGAAGAGAATGAGAGTATACGAGAGAATTAGTAAGAAGAGGGGTGAGTTAGAATGAAGAAATGGCTCTCTATTTATAGGCAAAACTTGCCACTGTTCCCCGGATCCCACGGATCCCTCCCACAAGGGATCCGTCTAACGTAAAGCTAGGGATCCATGGGACGCTCCTCTTTGCCCATGGGTTTTTTGGTTATGGGTCATGGGTTATGGGTTGGTCCATGGGTATTTCTCAAGATACAATGTATCTAATGAGTACAATGTATCTAGTCAAGTGGGTATGGGTCAATACCATGGGTTATGGATATAATCCATGGGTTGTGATTTTTACCCATCCTAATAAACTATTACAACAAATGATTTATTATAACAATTTGTATTAAGTTACTATATGTAAATGCTTTACAAAAATAACATGTATCCTTATAATTTTACTTATGATAACATTATATTTGTTATCAACAAAACACAAAGAGATTGCAAAATATTAATAAACGTTTTTACGGTTTATTTGTATTAACAAACTCGAATGATATTCTTCATTGATCTCTATAGACAAAACTACAAACTAGTGATAATGATATCTCGGCTTTTCGAGAGCCTTGATCATCACTCTTCACATAAGGATTATTGACATTTCATCTATGTCAATAAGTATCCATGTGAGATTTCTCATATTGTGATAAAATGGGATTTTATTATAATCTTTGAAAACTTCCCAAAGAATTATGATTTATTCATAAAAAGGGAACCTCGTCTAATAGGACTAGTATTTTATAACACGTGAAAACCCCAAACCATAAGTTATAGAGCATAAACATCAACACCAGGAAAAAATTAGAACCCCCAAAACAAAATTATCAAGGATCACTTAAGTTGTCAAATTGCTGATATGCCGGATCCCTGTGCTTGAACTAGCCGAATCCCTCATACAAGGGATCCGTGGGATCCGTGCAACAGAAAACAACATAAGAAAGAAATGATCACTGTGGAAGTTCCACTACCCACTTTACTCTATCAAGAGTCACGAACATAAACCTATTTACTGTTCACATGATAAAATTGATCATCTTCTTCAAGCAAAACAATCTCTTGTGTAAGTATAATCTTCACTACATTGTTATTTCCATTCCTTGATTCTTAGGATTACAATTTTCATCTTTAGAAGTTGAGCTCAAATGGGTTTGTCACAATTTTTTACCACATTGTTTTCTAAGATAATCTAAATCAAAGAATTAACATTGTTAATATAAATTAAACTCGTTCCTTGAATTCAATGAAGATGTTTTGAGCAAAATTGTGATCAATCCCATTAGGTTACTATTCACACAATTGACACCACATTGTGGTTTTGATGTATAGGAACAATTATGCCTTGCAACCGCCAACAAGATTACCATGACACCGCCCACTACATCCTAATGTATCATCGTAAGGAAGGCCTAAGCCCGGAGGGTAGGAAAGCCTTCAAGATGTTAGAAAAGAGGCTCTTCCATGAAGGCCGAGTGGTTGAAACATCATTACTCAAAAACACCAAAATTCGACAAGTCTTTGGAGGAATTAATTTTGATTGTCTTTTGGACATTAATGAGCAAATTTGTCCGGTGTTCGTGCTTGAGTTTTACAAGACAATGAGAATTGTTCGGAATGAAGACGGGACCATTTCAATAGCCTTCATCATCAATGAGCACAAGTACACTCTCACTCTTGTAGAATTTGGAAGGATACTTCGTATACCATATCAAGGAGTGTGTATGTATTCTAACGAATGGTCATTGGCGGAGCTACATGACATGGTAAATCATTATGAAGTATACTTCACGGCCATCCCGGAAGCAACCACGGTAAGGGATACCGTCTTCATGGAAAGAGCATCTCTGTCAAGGGTCACGAGAAACTCCAAGGTGATCTATAGGGATCCATTTCAAATGGAGCTTTCAGAAATGTTCCCGTTGTACAAGAAATGGGAACTCGTGGTAAGGGAAAACGTGCTTTGCTTGGGAGGGAACAAAGATCATCCCAATGCGTGCTTGAGCTTCATGATTTATTGCCTTGTGACCGACACTCACTTCAACCTTGTTTATTATATGGTAGAAAGAATGGCGAGTGTGAAAAGCATGGACAAATGGTACTCCCTTATTGATGCGCGTACAAGGCGCGTTCGGGGTCAAAGGAAACTTCCTTTTTGTCGAGCAAGTTTTTCAACACCCTAGGCAGTATGGCACATGATTCAACGCTCCTAAATTGTGCTTAAGATGGAAGCTAAATTGGATGGACAAGATGAGAGATCCAGGACCTTCCCAGGAACCCTAATTGAAGCCCACAGCTGCTATAGATACCCCCTCACTTTCACATAGTATAGTGTTTAATTTTCTAAGTATTAATGTCAATTTATTTTCTAGTGTAATTTTAAGCTTTTAGTTGTCAAATTTCTGTTTTCAGTATTGTAATTCACCTTTGTTCATTAATAAAAGTTTATTTTCATTTAATTTCTTATGCAAATTTACTCTTAAGCTTTATATTATTGTTAAATTGTTGATTAAGCTTCATTACTGTTTCATAAGCAATTATTTAGTTTTCATTTAAGCTTTTACAAGTTTATTTAGTTCTATTTATGTTTTATAAAAACAAAAACCAAAAAAAATAAGAAAATATTTGAAAAATACAGAAAATAGTTTCAACTTAATCTCATAAGCTTTCATAAGCTTATTTTCTGTTCATCTAAGTTTATATAAGCTTCATATAGCTTTTTGTAAGCTTAGTTTGTTTCAAAAGTGTTTTAAGCTCAAAATTCCCAAAAGGTCAACAAAAGTCATATGTGAAGTTTTTGGAAGTAAGTCAAATTGGGAAAGACTTAGTGCTTTTTACCTAGCTTATTTATAAGCTAGGAGCTTGTAGTTGCCCTATTTTGGAGCCCTTGTTTAGCTAGGGTCTCAAGTGAGTTTTATATTTCCATTTTTAGCTTAAAATTTGCATTCTCTAGCTTAATATTGTAGATCTATCATTAATAGCTTATTCGTGTTCATGTTAGCTTATTTTAATCATATCTCAGCTTATTTTAGTTGATCTAGTGTGGTTTTATTTTACTGCATCATATATCATCAAATCTGTTCTATCTGTCATTATATGCATTTTACGATAATAGTTGTTTGAGATAGTTTATTTATGCTTAGATAAGCTTAAAATAAGTCAATAATCATCTGTCATTCGATCTCATAGCTTAATTCATCCTTCTGCTTCACAAAATTTCAAATCTGTCTAAATAAGGAGTGTTTGGATTAAATTGTTTTGCTGTGGTTAAGTCTGTTTTAGGGGTTACTCTTAGTTAAATCAGTTTTCATATGGTCTTAATAGAGTAGTTAGTTCATAATATTCAAAGGTTTTTCATCAAAAGTCAAAAAATCACTTTGATCTTTAATTTCTGCATAAAATTAGTTAGGTTAGTCTGCATAATCATCAATATAGTTGCAATAGTTGTTAATCTAGCTTAATTAGGTCTTAATTTAGATTATTATATCATTTTCATTCAATTAGATGTGATCAAAGTTCATGAAAGTCAAAATAAAAGTTTTTACAAAAAGTCAAGTTTTGTTCAAGTTCTGTCTACACAGATCTGATCTAAGGCAAATTGAAGGGTCAAATGATTGTTAAATTGTTTGAAAATTGGTTTTTGAGTTAGTTTGTAGTTCCATCTTCATCTTTTTTTGGTCTATACACATTTCCACAGTCATTTGGTAGCTTAAAATTGGTTTCAAAAAGCTGTGGTACCCACAGATTTAGTCTGCATGTTAGTGGTTTGATGTCTCATTACACCACTTTCATAAGCTTATTAAAAGCTTCAAAAAGCTCCCTTAGGTCTGATTTTTCATTAAACAAGCTATTTGTTGGTCAAACTTGAAGTATCAACTTGTTTGGTCCCTTAGCCTTTGGAAAATAAGCTTGTGCATAAGCTCAAAATAGGCTAGGTGGGCTGTTTGGTTTGTTGAAAGTCTCATAAATGCTTATTTGTGATTTCAGCTTTTTAGAGCTTAATTTGTGCTTATTCCTGGATTTCATTAGCTTATTAGAGTAGTATTAGTTATATCACAGCTTAATATTAGCTTTTAAATAGCTTTTCCTTAGTTTAAAAGTCAAGCAGATTAGTTGTTCTCATTGAATCTTTTTAATAAGCTATTATCAGGTTATCTATGTTCTTCTAGCTTAATTACAAAAGATTTTTGTAGTTTTCAGTTTTTGAAAAGCTTAGTTTAGCTTATTCCTTTAAGCTTTTAAAGAAAAAAAAAATAATTTTTCAAAAAACTGACATAACCCAGGGTCGAACCTGGGTCAGTCACTTCACACAGCACAACACCAACACACCTTACCAACGCGCCCTTGGGACTTGTCCTGTCCAAGTTTGCACAATCAAATCATTTAACAAACAATTTTACTTATTAAGCTAAATAAGATGTTTAGCGTATAGGAGCTTATTCTCATTTGCTTTTTCAAGATTCTTATTTTTCATAAGTTTAGAATAAAATAAAGTATTTTCCTGAAAATTTTTGTAATTTTCCAAATAGTTTTGATATTTTTAAACATTTATTTTCTTAAACTTAGTTTTTAATTCATAAAAATTAAATAAAAACTCAAAAAAAATATCCGATTTTTTCCTAAAATTTTATTTTGTCATTTAGCTCTTAGGAAAAATAGTTTTGCGTTTGTAGGGTAATTATTTCTCATTTTCACTTTTAAAGCTCGGGATTAGCCCGAGCGTGCTCGTTTTTAGTTTTCTTTTGCGTTTTAGCCCCTAATTTCTTGGTATAATTGTTTTAGTTGCCTATTAAGTTGATTTTAGCTATTATTTATCAAATTTAGTATAAAACCCCATTATTTCACCTATTTCACTATTTGAACTCATGTAAACGCGACGCGAGTTAAAAACTCCATTCATCCTTCGTTTGGAACGATCCGGGGATATAAGCTTAACCGTTTGTATTACTTTTGGAAATATAATTGACAACCAGTCAGATATCATTTCTCAATTTCGTCACCATCGACAGTAAAATATTTTGCCAAGAATTTAGAAACCATTTCCTCAAAAGTATGAATCAAATTCTTCGGGAGACGATCAAACCAAGCGGTGGCATGATGTGTCAACGAATACGGGAAAATGTATACACGAAGGGCGTCATCGGTTACCCCATTTTGTTTCATACTCTGGGTGACGGTTAAAAATTTGCCGAGATGCTTATTCATCGTCACCCGGTAATCCGTGAAATTGACAACTATTCTGAACCCTATTGTATCATATGGTGTTTTTAACCAAAATCTGTGGCTTGTATAGCTCCTCCATTGTTCGGAGATCAGGAGCCGCATTTTGATGAACGGGAGGAGGGTTATTTGGAATGGGACCTGGAACGGGTGGTCCTTGATTAGTAGCCATATTACGTAACTCGGGTACGTTTCGATGAAAATTTCGTCTCGATTGAGAACGAGTGCGCATACACTAAAAATCAAATAAAAAAGAAAAAGAAAAATAAAGATGAAAAAGAAAATCTTTTTGGGTTTTATATAAGAAAACTTTGAAAACACAATATTTTTAAATCGATTCACCAACTGGTGCTTAGTAGCTCTCTAGAAGTACGCACAAAGGAGCGGAGCAACAAAGTTCAGTGTGAAGCTTATTAAAAACCCGTCTCTTTATGGCCAAAATTTAATGCGAAACCTTCCTTATACCCCTCTTATAGTTTGTAACTCCAAAGGTGAGCCGACGTAACAATCGGTTTCACGATTTCTTTTGTTCGTTATTTTTTTTGGTTTTTTAAACACTCTAGGAAGAATGTTTGTGGTTTTATAATTTTTTTTGGTTTTTTCAAAAGAGATATTCACAAAAACAAACGATAACTTCACGGGGATGGTTCTTCAAAAACACGCGATCGTAACGGGAATGAAAACTCACTTTAACACTTCCCCGGCAACGGCGCCAAAAATTGATTCGTCTCAATTACAGTATATATATTTCAAAAGAATACAAACGGTGAAGTTTGTATCCCCGGATCGTTTCCCAACGAAGGATGAATGAAGTTTTAAACTCGAGTCGCGTTTACGTGAATTTGAATAATGAAATAGTGAGAATTTGGGTTTTTATATTAAATTTGATAAACATAAGCTAAAAACAACTTATTAAGCATCTAAAACAATAATACAAAGCAATTTAGGGGCTAAAACGCAAAGGAAACCTAAAACGCGTAAAACAGGGGCTAATCCCGAGCTTTAAAAGTGAAAATGAGAAATAATAACCCTAGAAACTTAAAACTATTTTTCCTACATGCTAAATAACAAAAGAAATTTTTTTGAAAAATTTGGATATTTTTTTGACTTTTTATTTATTTATTATGAATTAAAAACTAAAATTTAGAAAATTAATTATTAAAAATATCAAATGAATCTGGAAAAATATCAAAAATTCAGGGAAAGTAAAACTTTATAAGCTAGGAAAACTAAATTTTGTACTTAAATATTAAAACTGCATACCCTAGGAACTGTAAGTCCCTAGGGCGCAATTGGGCGAGGTGTTGGTGATAAGTGTGTGAGTGCTGAGACCAGGGTTCCACCCCTGGTTTTGGAACCTTTTTTTTTTTTTTTTTTTTTTTTTTTTAAATTCTTTTACAAGCTTACAAATTAAGCTAATCTAAGTAACTTTTGTGAAAACTTATAATTAGAAAACTGCAAAATAAGCTGAAAATAAACAGATTATCTTAACGGATTGTGGAACTCATAGTTTACGAAAAAAACTTAGTCTAATAAAGATTAAAAGCTATTATAAGCTATACTATTTAAAGGAAAAGCTAATAAACTATCAAGACTTATCCTAGTAAGCTATAATAAACAAGCAATAAGCACAAACTAAGCATTTATAAGCTAAATCTGAAAAGCACTTTCTGCAAGAAAGCAAAACCACAAAGTCCTAAATTGCTAAGTTTAGGCTGTAGCACAGGCTTGTGTACAGTGAACTAATGGTCCAGACAAGATTAAATTTCTCAAATGTCCACCAAAGAGCTTATTTAACCAGAATTTAGACCCATAGAAGCTGTTAAGAGCTTTTGGTGAGCTTATGAATGTGACTGATCAAGCTGCAGTCAACTATGAACTGCACAAACTTAATGAAACCTTTGTAAGACACCACTTTTGAATACAATTTTAAGTTGACTAAGGAATTCCAAAATCCAAGCAATGATGGAATAGATTTAGCTTGCCAACTGCTGAGCTTATTTAAACACTTATTACACCTAATGTACTTGAGAATAAGAGTCTAACCAATATGATAAACTGTGACAGACTCTACTTCAGAACTATGGAACTGTTGATTTATGCAGATTAAGAATAGACTACAGCTTGATACTACACTTGAATGCCAAAAATCAAATCAGATTTAGATACCTATGTAGACTCTAAAACTTCAACTATACCTAACTTAACCACAACTTATATTAATAAGTTGTGGTCATAGATGAATACTACTTAACAACAGTTTTGCTTGAAAAAACAATTTAATGACTAAAACTTGACATAAACCAGAAAATTAAACTCTAAAACACTATTAAAACTCAATCTAAACTTGATCCATAAAATTCACTTGACCAAAATACGATTTGACTTAAATTCTTCGCTGTGCCAAACACCCTTTTATGATCAGTTTCGGCTTGAAACTCAGAAATTATCATGAAACTTGTAAAATTTTTGAATCCAATTACGTAACAAACATAAATGACAGACTATGATCAATTCTAAACAAGCATTAAGCTCTAATTAATCTAACCTAGCTTTGTCTTATTTTTGTTTTTTGACTTTTTAAAGAGTTTTATGAATTATTAGATTAATAACAATTAATAACTTCTAAAAACTGAATTGAAAGAATAATAAGCATTAATAAGAACTGTTAAAACTAATAAGCAACAAATCAAACACAATCAAGCAATCTAAACAGTAATTTGACTTTTTAAAATAGCAATTACAATGCCCTAGCTAAACAAGGGCTTTAAATTGCTTGAGGAGCTACTCAACAAGCTCTAGCTTGTTTAAAAGCAAGCTAGTGGCAGCACTAGGCCCTTCCCTTTTTGGCTTACTTCCAAATTTCTTATTTTAGTGCTTATTTTGACTCCTGTTGACTTTTTAATTTTAAACAATTATGAAAGATTAAGCTTACAATAAGCTATATAAGCTTTTGTAAGCTTTATTGAAAACTGTTGTGAACTTATTGACAGCTTACTAAAACACTAATCAACCATTTGAATAGGAATTTGAAAACAGAAACGAATAAGAACAAGTTAAATAAACAAAGTAACTTTTATTGAATTAAAATGAAATTACAATACTTAAAACTGAATTTAGAACAACATTTAAATTGAAATTTGTTAGGAATTGGAAATTCTATTGAGAAGCATCAGTCACCCCAAGTATAATCTAGCTTAAGTTAGCTCGTAGACTTATCATTTATTATGTTTATAGTTAGTATGTTATTAGCTTAGTTTTAGTCTAGTGCAACACCGTGGAGGAAGGACGGGTCTTTACCCACTGTATACCTGATCCACAGGCCGTCAGGAGGTCGTTTATGTAACCTATAAATACCCTCTACCTTGCAAGGTAGAGGGTTGGATGTTCACTTGGAATCTAACCTTCCATAAGTTTTCTATTACTAGAACATCTCCCTCTCTCTCTCTCTAAACTTACTTGAACGCCCCATTTAGATTATGATTTAATGTGTTTGTGAAAACCAATATATTACAATTGGTATCAAGAGCCATGGTTTGATCACTCATCTTTTATGCTCTTTGTTTTGGTGGATTTCATAAGGTTTTGGGGTATTAAGTGTTTAGAAGAGTTGGAATCATTTGGACAAATTCTAGTGTTAAAGTTTGAATCTTGCTTGTACTTTTGTGCTTAGGATCATCATATGTGTTTATGTTTTGAATTGGAAGGCTTAAATCATCGTGGTTTGGTTGTTTTTGATTGATAAAGTGGTTATTTGTGAAGATAGGACGAAGCGAGTTGAGTCTCGGACTTGTTTTTCTTCAAAGCGAGTTGCTTTGTTTCTGTATGCGAGTTAGTATATGCGACTTGGCTATTTAGCGAGTTGATTTTCATGCGACTTGAGCTCTAAGCGAGTTGTATGTCTTGCGAGTTGATACTAAAGCGAGTTGGCTATTTAGCGACTTGTTCCATTAAGCGTGTTGACAGTGTTGCGAGTTGATGTTAATGCGACTTAGCTGTTTAGGGAGTTGATAACTAAGCGAGTTGTGTGTTTTGCTACTTGTCACTTCTTCGTGATACATTCTTACGGATGTTCTTTTGGTTTAGTAAAATCCCGTGAAAGAATCAATTTCCCGGTTTAATCAAAGAAGTGTAAAATCCCGTAGAATTTGTAATCATGGCAAACATCGTTCCAACTATTGTTTCTTCTGTTACTGAGAATGTTCATTGATTGGATCCCAAACAGTCAAGTTTAATCACACAAGCTAACCACTTGTGAATGGTCAACCGTAATAAACTTAAAACAGCTCAGAAAGCAATGCAATTAAGATCTGGAGAGTATAGTGTTTCCACAGGTCGTTAAGTCCCACGGAGGATGAATGGTGTTTGAACAAATTCAGATGTCGAATAATCACTAAGGATAGTGATCAGTAAGGATTTTGGAATATTTATACCTAAAGAAAAAGTTTTGTAAATTACAGGGGCTTAAATGCAAATTAAAGAAAATTAAAAAGCTAAAATATATTAAATAAACGCTATCACTATTTTTAAAATGATGTTTTTCTAGATTTATAAAACAAAATATCTTAAATAAACTATTTTAATTGAAACGTAAACTTAAATTATCTAAAAACGTGGTCTAAAATGAAAACGCGCGTTATATATAAAAATTACGCGAGTGCGCAAGTAAAAACGTAAAATTTATGAAATAAAAGTCCTACAAGTGTAAAAACAATTTTCTTACTTACTATATGACAAAAGAAAATTTTAGAAAAAAGATTTATATTTTTTTGACTTTTATATTTTTTATTATGAATTAAATATTATTTAAAACTAAATAAATGATTAAAAATACTAAAACTCATGAGAAAAATCTGAAACTTTTTTATAAAATACTTTATACTAATACAAAGTTAAGAAAAATACAGAAGGTGTAACAACTTATTTTAATAAGCTAGAAATAAGCTAAATAATACGTATAAGCTGAAAAGAGAACAAGGGGTTATATATTAAACTTTGCAAAGAACTACCAGTCAAAGACCCAAGGGCAGTTGGTAGTGTGTGTGTGTGGTGAGCTGGGTGGCCAGAGTTCGAATCCCAGCACTGGTTTTTTTTTTGCAAACTATTTTTTTTTTATTTTTCTTTTTGAAACTTATTAAGCACTATGAAATAAGCAAATTATAAAACTACAACTTTTTACAAAATCACCAATAAGCTCAGATTTAGCTTATGTTTTCTTAACAGTTGAACAAGAAAATTGAATAAGCACAAGGATTAAGCTAAAATGCTATTAAGCTAGTGAATAAGCACAAGCTAACTGAAAATAAGCTAAGTGATTGTTAATAAGCTAGTATAACAACTGAATAAGCAAGATTACTAAGAAATAAGCAATTAAACAACTTTTAAATAAGCACAAGTCTATCTGTTTGCACAGGGTACTATATGAAATGGAACAAACAAAAATCAATGAGCAGACCTAATAAATAAGCTAGAAATGTGAAATTAAGCACTGGATTAGAGACACAGCTAGGTTGGCTTTCTAAAAAGACAAAATACACAAGATAAGGTTCATTAATAAGCTCTGTGAAAGCTTGTGAATTAGGCTTATGAAACTGTGCACAGGGCACTTTTCAGAAAAGGTATTCAAAAGAAGCTAAGTAATAAGCACTTTATAAGCTAATTAGATATAATCTAATATTTTTCTAATTAAGTTAAGCAGCTAAATTTTAATATCCTAGAAGATTATAAGCAAAAACTTAGTATTAAACTCACACTAAAATTCTTAAGTTAATTCAAAAACTGGTATTGAGAAATTTTGACTTTTAAAAGAAATGAACTAAGTTGACTATTATGAACTTTGAATCAATTCTATGGACTGATTAAGTTGTAATAAGCTATAATAAGATGATTTTAAGCTATATTATCAAGTTATCTACTACTGTGATGACATTTGTAATTCAAAATCTTAACAGTAAACTGCAAATTAGGATTAGAGCTATTTTGACTTTTTGACAAATAAGGACTATGTTTTCTGGTTTATCTGAGCTATTTAGACATAAGGTAACATATAACAAGCAAAAACAATGACATTAACAACCTTAAACACAGTTTTAACAACAAATCCAAACACCCTTCAAGTAAACTGTTGTGAAGCCTTAAGCACTAAAACAAGTTTTTAAACTAATAAATCTACTTATTAACTTGTAATAACTATATTTAAACAGGATTAAGCCAAAATTAACAGGATTAAAACACTTATACTAGAATATGCAAATTTTGAGAAAATAGCTTACAAGTTATTTCCAAGCTCAAAACTGAGAACTGAGGATCAATACCACTTCCTATAGCTTTCCACAAAGCCTCTAAACCATTTTCATCCAATAACCAACATGCTTCAGCTTTTGATCTTCATTTCCCTAGATTTTTTATTTTTCACTAATTTATTGGTATTTTTGGGAATTTTTGAGTTTTGAATCTAAACTGAGTTATTAAGGTTCTAATAGCTCTCAAAGGCTATATAATGAGCTTATATAAGCTTATAAATCCAAGACAACAACCAAAAATAACATTCGAACCTGTTGAGATTTTTGAATTTGAAAATTGCACAAACTTGAAATAAAACTGGAAACTTGAAATTGATGTTAACAAGAGCTTTATTACACACTAATGACTTGAATTACAGAGCTTAAAAGCTTAGACATACACTGGAAGACTTAAAATATTTAAAACGACATACATAAAATAAAATTACACTAGATATCCTACTACATTGCTTCTAGCTTCTATATAAAGATCTTTTTGGAGCTTGTCGACATCTCTGAACATATCCCACCTTATCTGAGCCATTGGATCTTCATATTTCATCATATTCGTACAAGTGGAGTTTTGGCGCCAAATAAGTCTTGAGCAGGTTTTTACAATTAATGAAGCTTGGGAGGATGTGGAGGTGGAGGGGGGTTGGTATACAGCTGGGAATGTGAGGTGTAAAGGTGAAAAGGTGGAAACCAGGGTGGTTTGAGGAGTCACTGGTTTTGGCGCGTATATGTGAGGGACGATGAACAGTAATGGTGGTGTTTGACTTTGGTTGACCGGATTTTATTAATAACGTGGGAGGGGTCAAATTGGGATATTGACTGGGTCAGGTATTGTTTTGAACTGGCTCAAGTGGTATAGTTCAAGGGTCAAGGGTCAAGTGTGGTTTGGGCTTGGGTTGGGCCATTGGGTTTGGGTAATTAAAAAGATCCGTTTGGTTTTGTATTAATAACAAGGACCATTTGTGTAATTCGGCCAAACTTGAGGGACCAAACCTGTCACTTTTCCAAACTTATCAAAAGGACCATTTATGCCAATCTTATATAGTACAAGGACCAATTTTGATTATTTTCCATTTTTATAAATCCAAGGACTATTTTTGTCACTTTTTAAACTTTAGGGACCTTTTCTGCCATTTGACCAAAGGTTCATTCAAGGACCATTTTTGACAACTTAGAATATTTCAGGGACCTTGAATGATAAAACTCCACATTTTTGGATTCCAGGGACTAGATTTGACAACTTTTGAAACTTGGGGGACTAAAACTGCCAATTATGCAAACTTGATACGTTTTTCATCTGATTTTGGTATTTTTGCATTTAAAACACATAAAACACTTATTTGTGATATTTTCATCATTTTGATGCATTTCTGAGTGTTTTCAGATGTTTTTGGCATTCTAAACAGTACAAAAATGATGAGTATTTAGACACTCATCAATCCCCCACACTAAGATATTGCTAGTCCCTAGCAATGCTTTGAGAAAAATTAATGGATTTCATCTCTTTACCAAAAGCCATTACTTCTGGAGTAGCCAATTGTTTCAGTTCAAGTAAGAACCTTGGTACAATGATAACCAAATGATTTTGAGCAAATCACCAGCTGTAAACGGATTTGATTTGTCTTTACCAGAAGCCGTTTGCTTCTGGACTAGCCAACTCTTAGATAAATTATCAATATTATCTTTGGTGAGCTGATTACCAATTATGGATTTCCAACTGCCTTTACCACAAGCCATAAACTCGCGGGCTAGCCAACTCTTCACTAATTAAAGATATGGTGAGTTGAACACCATACAATTTTGGGCAAATTGCAAGCCATAAACGGATTTGAGATATCTTTACCAAGAGCCGTTTGCTCCTGGATTAGCCAATCCTTTTGTTTGTTAGACATGGCAGACTAATAACCGTATGCTGAGTAAGTGAAAAACACTTACTCCAAAAAAATATTTTGGCCAAAAATGGGGGAATTGGGTGGTATAATTACATGATAAAATTCGTGAGAATTCCCCCCCACACTAGAAATGAATATTGCCCTCAATATTCAAAGTACCGGCGGTTATGCCGAAACATAGAACGTAAAAGGGAAATACTACGGCCATTATTTTATTTTTGATATATACAATTTTTTTTTTTTTTTTTTTTTTTTTGAGAGTACTTATATACAACAGCGTGGGGCAACTCCCCCACACTAGGGTGGTACTCACGGGTGAAAACCCATGTGGTGTGCTACTGTTTTTGATTACCGAGTCGCTAGCTTGACTCGATCCCCGCATTCATTGGTTCATGGGGAAAGTTTGTAGATCCGGGACAACCACGGGTGGAATGTCCTCTCCAAAATAATGCTTTAATCGATGACCATTCACTTTAAAATTTGGACCATCGGGTTGAGATAACTCAATAGTACCATAAGGATAAACCTTAGCAATAGTAAATGGACCAGACCAACGGGACTTGAGCTTTCCCGAGAATATCTTCAATCTTGAATTGAAAAGAAGGACTCGATCACCAACGTTGAAAACGCGGTTCTTGATTTTAGAGTCATGAATCTTCTTTGTCTTTTGTTTGTAGATCAAAGAGTTCTCGTATGCTTGATCACGGAGTTCATTTAATTCATTCATTTGAACTTTTCTGTGATCACCAGCCGTCTGAATATCGAAATTGGCATGTTTTAAGGCCCAGTATGCTTTGTGCTCGAGCTCAATCGGCAGATGACATGCCTTTCCGTACACTAGCTTGTATGGAGTACACCCGATGGGTGTTTTGTAAGCTGTACGGAAAGCCCAGAGTGCGTCATCTAGTTTATCCGACCAGGATGCACGGTTTTCGCCTACTGTCCTTTCCAAAATTCTTTTAATACCACGGTTGGAAACTTCCACTTGCCCACTTGTTTGGGGGTGGTATGCAGTAGAGAGACGGTGGGTTACACCATACTTTTGCATGACACGATCAAATTGATCATTGCAGAAATGTGTACTGCGATCACTGATTATAGCTCGTGGAGTTCCAAACCTAGCAAAAAGAGATTTTAAAAACTTCACAACAACTCGGGCATCATTGGTAGGTAAAGCTTTCGCTTCAACCCATTTTCCATTTTGACAAATAGTCAACAGCCACGAGTATGTATTTGTTTCCTCGAGATGATGGAAATGGCCCCATAAAGTCAATGCCCCAGATGTCAAAGATCTCACAAACTTGAATGGCGTTTTGCGGCATTTCATTTCTTTGAGATATGTTTCCGTGACATTGACAAGCGTCACAGGCTTTGACAAATTCGTGGGCATCCTTGTAAATTGTGGGCCAATAAAACCCGTAATCAAACACCTTTTTGGCGGTGTAGTTTGGACTATGATGGCCCCCGGTGGGTCCAGCATGGCAAGCTTTGAGAATGTCCATAGCTTCTTGTCCATAAACACACCATCGGATGACTTGATCCGCACAGATTTTGAATAAGTAGGGGTCGTCCCAAAAGTAATGTTTAACATCCTTGAAGAATTTGTTCTTCTGTTGGGTCGACATCCCTTTCACTATGAAGTTACCCGCATGGTAATTTGCGAAGTCAGCAAACCATGGGGTGGTAGAGTTTCCACGAAAAGAAACCGCATTGAGTGTCTCGAGAGGAAATGTTTCATTTATTTCCTTTTTCTCGAAAACATCTTGGTGAGGGTTTTCTAGACGGGACAGATGATCAGCAGCCAGGTTCTCATCTCCTTTTTTATCACGTATAATGATATCAAATTCCTGGAGGAGGAGAACCCAACGGAGTAATCTCAGCTTTGCATCTTGTTTTGCAAAGAGATATTTGAGAGCCGAGTGATCCGTATACACCACACATTTGGTCAAGATTAAGTATGGCCGAAACTTCTCAAATGCATACACCACGACTAGTAGCTCTTTTTCTGTGGTGGTGTAATGAGTTTGAGCTTCAGTCATAGTCTTACTTGCGTAGTGGATAGGCTGAAAATACTTGCTTCTACGTTGCCCTAGGACTGCACCGATAGCAAAATCACTTGCATCGCACATGAGCTCAAAAGGCAAGTCCCAGTCGGGAGCAACGAGAATGGGTGCTTCAGTAAGCTTTTTCTTTAATGTTTCAAAAGCTTCGATGCACTCAGGTGAGAAGATAAAAGGAGCATCTTTTTCAAGAAGATGAGTCATAGGCCGGGCGATTTTAGAAAAATCTTGTATGAATCTGCGATAAAAACCGGCATGACCTAGAAAACTCCTAATACCTTTGATGGTAGTAGGATGAGGTAATTTAGCAATAACATCGACTTTTGCTCTATCAACCTCAATCCCATTTTTGGAAATCTTATGGCCAAGGACTATGCCTTCTTTGACCATAAAGTGGCTCTTCTCCCAATTTAGACAAAGATTGGTGTCTTCACACCTTTGAAGCATTTTTTCTAAATGGGAGAGACATGTTTGAAATGAGTCCCCAATGACCGAGAAGTCATCCATAAACACCTCCATTGTTTCCCCGATCATGTCGTGGAAAATGGCCATCATACATCGTTGGAACGTGCCAGGAGCATTACATAGGCCAAAAGGCATACGTCTGTAGGCAAAAGTTCCGTATGGGCAGGTGAATGTAGTCTTTTCTTGATCCTGTGGATCAATGGGGATCTGAAAATAACCCGAGAAACCATCAAGGAAACAATAGTACTCATTCCCTGCTAATCTCTCAAGCATTTGGTCCATGAAGGGTAGAGGAAAATGGTCTTTACGAGTGGCGTCATTCAACTTACGATAGTCAATGCAAACACGCCATCCCGTAACCAGCCGAGTTGGAATTAACTCGTTATCTTCATTTGTGACAACAGTTATGCCACCCTTTTTAGGAACACAGTGAATTGGGCTAACCCAAGGACTATCTGAGATCGGGTAAATCAATCCTGCATCAAGAAGTTTGATAACCTCCTGTTTGATAACATCATGGATTTTTGGATTTACTCTTCTCTGATGTTGAACTGCTGGTTTGAAGTCATCCTCCATCAAGATTTTGTGAGTACAAAACTCAGGGTTGATACCCTTAATGTCGGAGAGTTTCCAAGCAATTGCTTGCTTGTGTGACTTCAAGACCTTTATGAGAGCAGTCTTTTCATCTTTACTCAAATCTCGAGCAATAATGACGGGTAATTTATCATCACCCTCAAGGAATGCGTACTCGAGATGAGGTGGTAAGTCCTTAAGTTCTACCTCAGGAAATTCTTCAGTTTTCTCAACTGACTTGACTTCCTTGTTATGAAGCTCGACGGGAGGGAGTGATGATGGATCATCATTAAGCAACTTCTCAATGAGAAGTATGTCCCCCTCAATGTCGATGGGAGCGTGATCAATATCCCATGGAACAGAATCACTAGACAAGTAGGATTCAATCTCTTCCAAGATGAAGTCACTTTCCTCAAATGGAGTGAGAGAAGGAGTAGAATTGGCAATGATGGGTTGAGATGAATGAGTGAGATTATCACTCGAAGAATTATGATCATAACCAAGAACTTCTTGAGAGTACTCTTCAGAAGCAACATCAATGATATCTATTCGGTTAACCGACTCAGAATCATAGTTTGCGGAGTACCTCGAAGTTTGATCAAGGTTAAAGGTGACAACTTCATTACCAACACGTAATGTGATTTCTTGCTCAAATACATCAATGAGGGCACGGCCCGTTCTTAGGAATCCTCTTCCAACAATGAGAGGAACCCGATGATCGGCATCGAAATCAACAACCACAAAGTCAGCTGGGAAATGAAACTTTCCTACTTTCACAAATACGTCCTCGGCAATGCCAAGAGGACGGGATATTGTACGATCTGCAAGCTCGAGAGTCATGCATGTAGGAGTAAGGTCCGGAAGAGAAAGTTTCTTCCATACTGAATAAGGCATCAGATTGATGCTTGCACCAAGATCGGCTAAGGCAAAGCATTCAACCATTCCTGGAAATACACAAGGTAAGAGAAATTTTCCAGGATCTCCAAGCTTTTCTGGAAGCTTCTTCAGGATAACTGCAGAGCAGTTCTCGTTCAGAGGAGTTTTAGCCATTTCAAACAGCTTTTCCTTGTTGCTTAACATGTGTTTGAGAGTTGATGCAAACTTGGGCATCAGCATGATAGCATCCGCAAAGCTTATGTCAAAATGTAGTTCTTGGAAAATTTGAAAAAAATTGTCCATTTGATGACTGGCTTTTTCGCGGAGCTTTTGCTCATTCAAACGTGATGGGTAAGGAATAGAAGATTTGGATTTGGGGTTTTCAACGGGAGCTACTGGAGGTTCAAAAACAACTCCTGGATTGGATTTGGGTTTCTGGACAACTTGAGGATGGACATCATTGGTACCTCCGTTATTAGTAGGAAGTTCCTTGTCCTTTGTTGCCTCAGGTTCACTTTCCACTACCTTTGGGAGAGAAGAAGAAGAGGTAGTAGGAATAGCGGGTCCATTGTATGAAACACCACTTCTGGTTGTGATCGCCTTTGCATCGCCCCTCGGGTTAGCGATCGTGTTGCTCGGAAGTTTTCCTGAGCCCGAGGGTTGATCATTTAAAGACTTCTTTAGATCAGCGATCTGTCTGACCAACAACCTGTTCATTTCATCTTGGGATTTCATGAATTGCTTCAATAACTCATCAGATGATGGTACTGGAGGTACTGGAGGGAAATTTTGAGGTCGGATGTTTTGATTATGACCTTGTTGTTGAAAATTCCCTTGGTTAGGATTCACATTTCCCTAAAATTGATTCCCTCGATTGAAATTGTTTTGATTAAGGTTTCCATGATGTTGGAAACCTTGATTTGGTCCGGGATAGAAATTACCTTGGTTTTGATAACCTTGGTTCATTCTAGGTTGATTCTGATTCCGGTTAGGATTCTGGTTAAAACCGGGTGGTGCCTGATAAGTATTAGCACGGTAGTTTGGTTCATTTTGAGGACGGTATTGATTACCTCCCTGATGTGAAGTACCGGCTATAGCATTGGCTTCAAACGGACTACCATCGGTGGCAGTACAGTTGTAGTATGCATGAGGGCCACCACAAGTAACACAAACTTCAACTTTCTTCACTTCACCATGTGATGGTGTCTGTGTGAAAGTGACTTTCTTTTGGTTAGCAAGAACCAAAGCCTGAACAATATCCGTGAGTTTGTCAATCTTAGCATCGGTGCTAGATGTACTCACGGGGGATGAAGTAGAAGGTCCAACATTAGACTGAGTCTGATATGTCTTTGTTCGGAAAGGGCGGACCTGGGACTTGTTTTCAATGATTTGCAAGGCTTCTTTTGTGGTCTTGCTCAAGAAATTACCTCCCGCGGAGGCATTTAAAGAGTCTTGGTTAGTCTGGTTCAGACCATTGTAGAAAGTATCCATTTGCATTAATTCGGTAAAACCATGATGCGGACACTTGCGGAGCAACTCTTTGTAACGATCCCATGCCTCCCCGAATGATTCATCAAATCTTTGAGAAAATTTCATTATTTCATTCTTAAGACTTGTAGTTCGGGATGGAGGATAGAATTCGTTAACAAACTTGGTGACTAGATCCTCCCATGTCTCAATGGAACGAGGGGGTTGTTTCTCAAGCCAATTCCGGGTTTGTCCCTCTAGAGAAAATGGGAACAGAAGAAGCTTAATTGCTTCATGTGGGACATTCTTGTATTTGATGGTAGATGCAATCTTGTTAAACCATCGAATATGTGCATGAGGATCATCCCGCTCAAAACCATAAAATTGGCTTTGGGTTACAAGATTAAGCAACCCGGTTTTGAGCTCAAAGGTATCAGCCACGATGGCTGGGACAATAATGGCATCTCCATAACCCTCGATGGGTGCTTGGAGAAGCTCATTCATAGGCTTATCTTCTGCCATTACGACAGGGGGTGGTTGTGCTAGACGTTCCTCAGTCACGGCTGAAGGAGCAGAACGTCCTCTACGTCTACGAGGAATATTTGCAAGCTCAGAAAGTGGACTTGTAGAACTGGAAGAACGAGTGCGCATGCACTAAGTATAAAAATCAGTTTTCAAAACAAATGCGAGGCAAAACGACAAGTGAACTTAAACCAATAATCACAAATGAAATGGCTTCTTTGAAAAAGGTACACCAAATCACAAGGACACAAAGGCAAGTTTTAAATCTTTTGTTCGGGAACTTATTAATGTTCACACCCCCAGTTGGTAGGTGTACTGCCTTGGTTTGCGGTGGTTGATTTTTATGTATTTATTAAGTACCACTGAAAAGACGTAGGTATGGATTTGTGCTAAGGGTTTAAATACTTTTGGACAATATTTTTGGTATCGTCTCGTTTAACCAAATCGTATCTCTTTAAGAATCACCTTAAAGGAAACACAAGCTAGAAAACGTTACGATTGTTTTGTTGTTTTATATTTTTTGGTGTTGTTAACACTTTAGGAAAAATGTTAATGAACTTTTTTGATTTTGATTTTGATTAACTTTACAAAAGGTGGTATATGTGCAAGAATGGATCTGGAAATGCTTAAAAACACGCTTACAGCCTCCCCGGCAGCGGCGCCAAAATTTGATTGGATCCCAAACAGTCAAGTTTAATCACACAAGCTAACCACTTGTGAATGGTCAACCGTAATAAACTTAAAACAGCTCAGAAAGCAATGCAATTAAGATCTGGAGAGTATAGTGGTTCCACAGGTCGTTAAGTCCCACGGAGGATGAATGGTGTTTGAACAAATTCAGATGTCGAATAATCACCAAGGATAGTGATCAGTAAGGATTTTGGAATATTTATACCTAAAGAAAAAGTTTTGTAAATTACAGGGGCTTAAATGCAAATTAAAGAAAATTAAAAAACTAAAATATATTAAATAAACGCTATCACTATTTTTAAAATGATGTTTTTCTAGATTTATAAAACAAAATATCTTAAATAAACTATTTTAATTGAAACGTAAACTTAAATTATCTAAAAACGTGGTCTAAAATGAAAACGCGCGTTATATATAAAAATTACGCGAGTGCGCAAGTAAAAACGTAAAATTTATGAAATAAAAGTCCTACAAGTGTAAAAACAGTTTTCTTACTTACTATATGACAAAAGAAAATTTTAGAAAAAAGATTTATATTTTTTTGACTTTTATATTTTTTATTATGAATTAAATACTATTTTAAACTAAATAAATGATTAAAAATACTAAAACTATTGAGAAAAATCTGAAACTTTTTTATAAAATTCTTTATACTAATACAAAGTTAAGAAAAATACAAAAGGTGTAACAACTTATTTTAATAAGCTAGAAATAAGCTAAATAATACGTATAAGCTAAAAAGAGAACAAGGGGTTATATATTAAACTTTGCAAAGAACTACCAGTCAAAGACCCAAGGGCAGTTGGTAGTGTGTGTGTGTGGTGAGCTGGGTGGCCAGAGTTCGAATCCCAGCACTGGTTTTTTTTTTGCAAACTATTTTTTTTTTGATTTTTCTTTTTGAAACTTATTAAGCACTATGAAATAAGCAAATTATAAAACTACAACTTTTTACAAAATCACCAATAAGCTCAGATTTAGCTTATGTTTTCTTAACAGTTGAACAAGAAAATTGAATAAGCACAAGGATTAAGCTAAAATGCTATTAAGCTAGTGAATAAGCACAAGCTAACTGAAAATAAGCTAAGTGATTGTTAATAAGCTAGTATAACAACTGAATAAGCAAGATTACTAAGAAATAAGCACTTAAACAACTTTTAAATAAGCACAAGTCTATCTGTTTGCACAGGGTACTATATGAAATGGAACAAACAAAAATCAATGAGCAGACCTAATTAATAAGCTAGAAATGTGAAATTAAGCACTGGATTAGAGACACAGCTAGGTTGGCTTTATAAAAAGACAAAATACACAAGATAAGGTTCATTAATAAGCTCTGTGAAAGCTTGTGAATTAGGCTTATGAAACTGTGCACAGGGCACTTTTCAGAAACGGTATTCAAAAGAAGCTAAGTAATAAGCACTTTATAAGCTAATTAGATATAATCTAATATTTTTCTAATTAAGTTAAGCAGCTAAATTTTAATATCCTAGAAGATTATAAGCAAAAACTTAGTATTAAACTCACACTAAAATTCTTAAGTTAATTCAAAAACTGGTATTGAGAAATTTTGACTTTTAAAAGAAATGAACTAAGTTGACTATTATGAACTTTGAATCAATTCTATGGACTGATTAAGTTGTAATAAGCTATAATAAGATGATTTTAAGCTATATTATCAAGTTATCTACTACTGTGATGACATTTGTAATTCAAAATCTTAACAGTAAACTGCAAATTAGGATTAGAGCTATTTTGACTTTTTGACAAATAAGGACTATGTTTTCTGGTTTATCTGAGCTATTTAGACATAAGGTAACATATAACAAGCAAAAACAATGACATTAACAACCTTAAACACAGTTTTAACAACAAATCCAAACACCCTTTAAGTAAACTGTTGTGAAGCCTTAAGCACTAAAACAAGTTTTTAAACTAATAAATCTACTTATTAACTTGTAATAACTATATTTAAACAGGATTAAAACACTTATACTAGAATATGCAAATTTTGAGAAAATAGCTTACAAGTTATTTCCAAGCTCAAAACTGAGAACTGAGGATCAATACCACTTCCTATAGCTTTCCACAAAGCCTCTAAACCATTTTCATCCAATAACCAACATGCTTCAGCTTTTGATCTTCATTTCCCTAGATTTTTTATTTTTCACTAATTTATTGGTATTTTTGGGAATTTTTGAGTTTTGAATCTAAACTGAGTTATTAAGGTTCTAATAGCTCTCAAAGGCTATATAATGAGCTTATATAAGCTTATAAATCCAAGACAACAACCAAAAATAACATTCGAACCTGTTGAGATTTTTGAATTTGAAAATTGCACAAACTTGAAATAAAACTGGAAACTTGAAATTGATGTTAACAAGAGCTTTATTACACACTAATGACTTGAATTACAGAGCTTAAAAGCTTAGACATACACTGGAAGACTTAAAATATTTAAAACGACATACATAAAATAAAATTACACTAGATATCCTACTACATTGCTTCTAGCTTCTATATAAAGATCTTTTTGGAGCTTGTCGACATCTCTGAACATATCCCACCTTATCTGAGCCATTGGATCTTCATATTTCATCATATTCGTACAAGTGGAGTTTTGGCGCCAAATAAGTCTTGAGCAGGTTTTTACAATTAATGAAGCTTGGGAGGATGTGGAGGTGGAGGGGGGTTGGTATACAGCTGGGAATGTGAGGCGTAAAGGTGAAAAGGTGGAAACCAGGGTGGTTTGAGGAGTCACTGGTTTTGGCGCGTATATGTGAGGGACGATGAACAGTAATGGTGGTGTTTGACTTTGGTTGACCGGATTTTATTAATAACGTGGGAGGGGTCAAATTGGGATATTGACTGGGTCAGGTATTGTTTTGAACTGGCTCAAGTGGTATAGTTCAAGGGTCAAGGGTCAAGTGTGGTTTGGGCTTGGGTTGGGCCATTGGGTTTGGGTAATTAAAAGGATCCGTTTGGTTTTGTATTAATAACAAGGACCATTTGTGTAATTCGGCCAAACTTGAGGGACCAAACCTGTCACTTTTCCAAACTTATCAAAAGGACCATTTATGCCAATCTTATATAGTACAAGGACCAATTTTGATTATTTTCCATTTTTATAAATCCAAGGACTATTTTTGACACTTTTTAAACTTTAGGGACCTTTTTTGCCATTTGACCAAAGATTCATTCAAGGACCATTTTTGACAACTTAGAATATTTCAGGGACCTTGAATGATAAAACTCCACATTTTTGGATTCCAGGGACTAGATTTGACAACTTTTAAAACTTGGGGGACTAAAACTGCCAATTATGCAAACTTGATACGTTTTTCATCTGATTTTGGTATTTTTGCATTTAAAACACATAAAACACTTATTTGTGATATTTTCATCATTTTGATGCATTTCTGATTGTTTTCAGATGTTTTTGGCATTCTAAACAGTACAAAAATGATGAGTATTTAGACACTCATCATTCATGCAGCTGGCTCAGATACTCGTTCACCCACAATGTCTTACATCACTGACCATTTTATCTCCCGAGTGCTTGAACTCTATGATACCTCACAGAACAATGAAACGGGTTGTACTTCTGAAGATCCTACCTTGATTGATTCTACAAATTATGATCAAAACTCCTCACCTTCTGAATCAAACTTCAACAAACCACAACTGTTAATGACCAATGACACAATGCATTCGGAATGCAACATTGAGCCGTTTCAATTACTTCATCAGCACCTTACACAACTGCTATCCACTCCTATGAGTCGAACATGCTGTGCTCTCTTTCGCCAAGACTTACCTACGTTGAAAAAGGCTGTGTTACTGAACTTAGAACAACTGAAGCTTCAAATTACCAATGAGAAGGTATTAATTGATGACTCCAATGCTGCACTTCAAGTTATCTACAACCAATTTCAACCATTTATCAAAGGGGAATATTCTGCTGACTTTGATCCATACATAACTGGAATTTCATTCAAAAAACACACTGGAATGGAAATTCATGAGTTCATCAACACATATGTCCAACTCATGAATAATGTGGAAGTCTACATTAAAGATACTACTCAAAGGAATGATTGTCTGAATGAGTTGAATGAGAGTCATGGTAAATTAAAGGAAATGTGTGATATTTTTGGTAATGGTTCAGTTGAAAGAATGGATAATGCTGATGCTGACTGCGGAATTTCAGATACTAAAATGAATGATGTAATTGGCTGTACTGAACACAAAGGCTCAGAGTCGGAAAAACTTGAAACTGCTTTCATGTCAGTATATCCCGTTGTGCATAAGGTAACCACAGATGTCATACCAACAAATGAACAAGTGTCATGCATTGAGGTAATCTTAACTGACCCTATCTTTGATAATGATATCGATAAATGTGTCTTGGTTGAGTCTGAATCTAAAATCCTTGAAACTAATAATATGGTTTCAAAAAGGGCATTTGAGGAACTTTCTTACAAATATTCAATTCTTGAAGAACACTGCATTTCTTTGGAAATTGCACTACAACAAAAGGAAGAAAATTCTCCTGTCTCAAATGCATGCACAAATCCAGAATTCCCAGAATTCCGTGAATTTTTTGAAATTAATCAGTTAAAAACACAGATTCTAGACAAAGACTCAACCATTTGTAACCTGAAAAAACAAATATAAGACATTCAATTGAATATGAATGCGGATACTAATTATGATGCTTGTGATGCAATCAAGTCTAGAAATGAGGAACTAGCCATATGTGTTGCAAAATTGCTAAGAGATAATGAATCCTTAAAGAAGAATCTTGTGGAGTATAGGACCAAACAGATTGATAAAATCAACTCCATGACATCTGACATAGATGCTCTTAAAAACCAAGTTCAGGATAAGAGTTTCACTATCGTTGCATTAAGAAATGAGCTTAGAAAAAATACGGGAAATAGAGTGAATACTAAGCTCACAAAGCCATCAACCTTGGAGAAATCAACTGTTCATAATGCCACTAAACGCCCTGTAACTAGGCAACCCAATGCATTTAAGACAGAAAGATTTAAAGCATCAAAATCTAAGCTTGCCCCCCAGGTTGAAAATCATAAGGTTTTGTCGAATCCAGTCACTTCGCTAATTCATTCCAACCTTAGGAATGACAATTTCCAGCAGATGGCTCAAAAATCCAATATTAGGAATTTAAGGAGTCAAATGACAGACCAATCCACTAAGAAGCAATTTGAATGCAAAAGGACCAATGGTCAGAACAGGAATCTAGCCTCATTTAACTTTGTTAGCAGGTGTTTTAAGTGGCTTCCTACTGGTAGACTCTTTAAGTTTACAGGTACCAAACAGACTTACTTACCTAGAAGTTGCCTCAGATGGATCCCCAAAGGAAAAACCTTCAAGAATGTTGAACTTAAAAAGATGTCCATTAATGATACAAAACCTGACCGTATTACATCAAAATTTGAGAATATACCTGTCACTAACCCACCCATTTTTGCAATACTGCATGTGCTATTAGTGCAAAGTGTCCTCAATCTGTTTCAGGTATTATGCTCAATTCGTTCATGAACTTCATGACCTGGTTTCCATCAGAACTGAAGAATGCTCACTCCGGAATGGTAGCCTGTCAGAATTGATACACCTCGTACTCTGACTCCTGATCACCTCTATTCAGGACTCGTACTTATTAGGTTCCTTTAAAAAAAAATTTAATTTCACACTTTCTATTATTTATTATTTCACTCATTTTTACTCTAGTTTCTGTCATCGATAACATCTACGGTTCTAGAAATGTCATTCAACAATGTCACGGGATTTTAGATGAAGTTCGAACAGAGTAGTAATAATTTTTTTTTATTTCACTCGTACTCTTGTTGCAGTTATCTCATAATACTATATCAATCTATGATTTCTCTCTTCCTCGTATCATTGATTGAGGGGGAGAATTGTGCACCTATAGCTGAATCAGTACATCTGCATGCTTTAATTTGAGAGAGTTGGCTGTTGCATTCTATGTGGTGTTAATTTGAGAATGGTGTGATATGTGATGATATTTTACTCCAATCCTTATATTATGCGAGTCGCTTTATAGTTGTATGCGTGTTGCTATGTTTTGTCTATATGCGAGTTGCTTTGACAAGTAGAGGGACTAAAAGTGTCATTCCCTATATCTGTGTACCTTATATGAGTGTTGCGTTAACAAGTAGAGGGACTAATAGTGTCAACTCGCTACTAGCATTTTCCTATGTATGCGTGTTGTGTGTTATGGTCAAATCACTTCCACTTCTTGGTCAAAACACGCATAAAATATTCTCTCTCAACTCTCATATAAGCGAGTTACATATTGGAGACTGTGTGGTAGGCTGTTTATGTTATCTGATCATGTTTATCTTAACATATTGAAATGATTTGTACTTAAACCATCTTGTTCTTAATCCCTTTGCAGATCTTGTCCCCTCGATTCTCATCTAAATCAATTGTTTGGACGTTAGGTTTGTATGTTTCTAATGAATTGTTGTTGATTGTAGCTTAGATACATTCAGTTAATGAGTTGACATACTTAGTTAATGTCTGCTAGATCCTTTGATTATGCGGATTGAGTGGGTGTCGAATGGGTAGGGTTAAGATATTGCTATTGAGTTTGAGTGGGTTGTTTGGTATTGCTATTTTACTTGTCTGTGACTATGGTTTGAATATGTATTCTTGTTTTCGAGTGTTTAAGAGGGTTTCTCATGGCAAGTTCTTGTTAGCGAGTTGGATAGAAGTTCTTGGATGCGAGTTGTTCTGATGGCTTGTTAAAGATGTTCTTATATGCGTGTTGGTGTTGAATGTTCTTTTAAAACGAGTTGCTATATGCGAGTTGCACTATCATATATGCGTGTTGCCTATTGCCTATGCGAGATGTCTAGATTCAATGTATCTTATGCGAGTTGCACATGCGAGTTGACTATGCGTGTTATCATTTATCACATGCGAGTTGCCATATGCGACTTGCGTCATATCTATAATGTGAGTTAGCATATATATGTTGACCATCCATTGTTTGACCAAAGCGAGTTGATGCATGCGAGTTGCCATATGTGACTTGCTTTATACTTTGTAATGTATGCGAGTTGACTATGCGTGTTGCCTTTCATCATATGCGAGTTGCCACATGCGACTTGCTTCATGTCTATGATGCGAGTTAGCATATATATGTTGACCATCCCTTGTTTGACCAAAGCGAGTTGATGCATGATAGTTGCCATATGCGACTTGATTTACACTTTGTAACGTATGCGAGTTGACTGTGATATTGAATGTATGCGAGTTACTATGTAGCCTAAGTAAGATGTTGGATGCGAGTTGCCATATGCTTAATATCTCATATTTCTTGTGTATGCATGTTTATTACCAACTATTACTTATGTGTAATGTGGTATGTGAGTTGCTCAAATTGATGATCCAAAACTAGTTACAGTGTGTAATTTAACATATAATTCAGCTTTTGGTATTATCTACTTTGATGTCTTCTCCAAAATAGTATCCTTCACTCATATGTTTCTGCATACTTATCACGTTTCTTTTTGTGTGCTGCATCCTATGTCTCCATATATGTCATATCCTTCTCTCTGAAACTCAAAATGATGAGTTATAGAAGTGGTATTAATGTGCATTTGTGACTTAACCTAACAATTTTTTGGGATATGGTGTGTGTTGTTTGTGTATCCTTCAGATCTCAATGGCTGACATCCCAATCTCTGATGTTCCAACTGCCTCTGCACCAACTGTCACTCTGACTGATGAAGAATTACTTCCTCGTGCGGAATGGGTGTCAATTGCTAAGAGCAACTGCTTCTTAGATGTTGATAAAGGGAAACATAATCCTACTTACCGTCTGGCTGTCGATATCTTAAAGGACACCAACTTCTTTAATGCACTTACCAAGCGTTGCACTATCCCATCCATCTACCTGCAGCAATTCTGGAAAACTGTTACTTTGGATAAGATTTCTGCATCATACTCGTGTAAGCTCGATGATAAATGGTATGACATCACGGTTGAAACACTCAGGAATGCTCTTCAGATCACACCAAGAAACCCTTCCAACAAATTCATCTCTCCACCCTCCATTCATGATATCTTAAACTTTGTCGATGAATTGGGATACCCAGAAAGAATAACCAAGATTTCATCCCTCATTAATGCAGAACTACATCAACCTTGGAGATCAATCGTCACAATCCTCAATCTATGCCTAACCGGTAAAACATCAGGGACTGACAGAGTTCGAGCTCCCATTATGCAGATTCTGTGGGGAATTGTCAAAGGGAAAAATATTGACTTTGCTGAACTTATCTGGGAAGAATTCACCTTGTCTTTGGACACATTTATCTCTGACAGAATTAACTTTGAAAATAAAGTCAAAGGAAGAAAGAGTTTTGGTAAAAGAGTGATTCCCAGCATCAGATTCTCAAAACTCATTATCCATCATCTGCTACAAACTCACCAGATCAATTCACGTAGCGAGTCTGCACAGCATGAAGCCAGTGATGAATTCGTTCTTGGCAATCTTAAATATAGTGCCAGAGGTCATGACAAGGAGATTTTTGGTATGCCAGTTCCTGAAGCTTTGCTTAGTAATAGAATCAAGAATGCTGATTACTTCAAGAGCTATGTAAAGAAAGCCTCCGCCTCAATAGCTGATGGCACACACATGTCTTCACCCACCTACTCAAGCCTACCTAAGAAAATGAAGAGACCCGATACTTCTGTATCTAATGTCTCTCCCTCACAAAAGCAAAAGAGGAGAAAAAGAGAAGCTGGTAAGGGAAATGATGAGGGATCTAAGGTACCAGGAAGTGGAGCAAAGTTGATTGATGACGACGAAGCTGCACTCCAACAAGGAATACATCAAAGCCTTGATAGTATGATCGAGTCTCAAAGACCACCAATGGGAGGGGTCACGATAAGAGAGCCAGAGTCAACTCCTCAACAAATCAATACTGCCACCCATGGCAAAGGTAAAGGAATTGCTGGAGGAGAAGTAGAACAAGTAGCACACATGCTACTGAATATCTCTTCTCCACCTCCCAAACAACTACCAGGTTCATTATCAAGAGAAGAGATGCTATATCATCCTCTACACAAGAACAATCTGGGATGAATATTGATTTGGATACAGATTAGTTGAAATCCCAGTGCCCAGTAATACACAAGAAGATAATCAGGAGACTCCTTCCTCTGTAGAGATCCCAGTACCTGAATCAGTAGGTGATAAAATTGAGCCGGTTAAAGACCCACAGGAGAATCTTGAGCAAGAATCTGAAGAACACAGGCATCTTGAAGAATCAAACTTATCTACAGGATCTCTTTCCTCTCTTAAGAATCTTGATGCTGACTTCACGTACGGAGACCAATTCTTAAAAGACGGCCCATCTGACATCGAATCAGAAAAGCAAACAAATGAAAAGGAGGAAGTTCAGTCCATGTTCTCAGTCACTATTCAACAAGACTCTTCAATAGTTCCCCCGATGTCAGCTCCAAAGGTCTTAGCTGCAACTCCTTCAATCACACCAACTCTCGATCCTGCTAAGACTACTAAACTTTCATCACCCAAATCCACTAATGATCCACCACAAGTTGTCTCTATTAGTGATCATGTCACTCCTCCTGTCTCACTACCTCATGCCTCACCCCCTCCTATTAAGACTACTGAGGAATTGCTTGAAGAGGCCATGTCACGCATTGCAACTATTGAGAAACATTTTCCTATAGCGGTCAATTTTGATAGTCGTATCAAGAAATTAGAGACTTTTAACCCCAATGAAGTCGTAACAAGGGCAATAGAAGAAGACATTTAAGATGCGGTCGAATGGGCAATGAGGGCTCCATTACTTCAGAGATTCAAAGATTTGCCAATCTCTGACATGAGATCTGCATTATCAGAAAGAATGTTTGAGGCAGGAGAGGACGAGCATAGTGTACATAAGAAATTATACGAGGCGCTTGAGGAATCCATGAGGCATGATAATCATGAGCAGTTGATAAGGTTTTAAAAGGTGCCATTTTGAGGGGTCGTTTTAGCCCTTATTTGATCACTTTTGTATCCGTTATTGCTTAATATCGTTCCTTTTCACTTTTTAGGTCTCTTGAAGGCAAAATGCTAGAATGGCACTTATTTGGACGAAAAGGCGCGAATATATGAAAAAAATGGCCAAAGTCAAAATCGAGACACTCACAGCTGCTGAAAATAGAAGGCGACGGCGTCAGGTGCTAATTGCGACGCCGTCCGAGGATTTTTGTGACGGTTCAGAACCCAAAACTCGTATTTTCAAGTGACGACGTCCAGTTGTAAAAGAGTAGGCCGTCGCTACTCAGACGGCCTAGATGCAATCCAGACGACGTCAGAAGCTGAAGAGGACGGCGTCACGGACATAAGGTGACGCCGTCGCAAGGTTAACGTGGCCAAGACGAAACCCTAATGACGGCGACACGACGGCGTCATGAAACATAAGGTGACGCCGTCGCATATGTAATCTTATATATAGAATCTGAATTTTTCAGTTTTAGAGAGAGTCTTTTGGAGTGAAAACCTAAAACCGAACCTAAGGTGTCTTGTACAGTATTTTAGGGTTTTAAACCCTATCTTACATCAAGATAAGTATTTACTTCATTAATTCAATTATGTCTTTGATTATATGTGTGTATGCTTGCATGTGCTCCATGTCCGGCTAATTTATTTGTGTGTTTGCTTAGGAAGTATGAAACTTAATTATTGAATATTGATTGGTTGTTTCTTATCTTAGTTGATTAATGATCTAGTAATGCGATAGGCCATTCGTTGTGTACTTAATGCTTGATTCATCTTTGTGAACCTTAGAATATAATTACCTGAGTAGTTGTAAGCTAAACCATCCAAAGAGTGCCTTAGAGTAAGAGTTTATTATCCCTAGTGGGTTTTGTAGACGAGACCCTTTGGTAAGTTCAAAGAGTTAGGGAGAAACGCATACCCTACAACTTTAGACCCACAACGCAACTAAGAATAAGGACGTGACAACTCAACCATCAATAGGAGATAATTAAGGAGTAGTACAACCTAAGTAAACACATCTTTAAACTATCATACGAGCACACATTAATTAGACATAGACTCCCACAACCTTAGTTTAGATAATTAGATAATAGTAGAGTAATCGGTAGAAATACCAACCCCCCCAATCCAATACCCGAGATTCGTACCTTTCCATTTCATAAAATATAAAAATACAAAAAAATAATCTTCCTCAACCTTAACCTTAGCGTAGTAACTTCTTACTAGCATTCCTATTCCCCTAGAGAACGATATCAATACCCGTGGCTTACCCTAATTACTACACTACAACGATTAGGTTCACTGCCTAGGGTGTTATAAAACTTGCTCGAAGAAAAGGAAGTTTCCTTGACCCCGAACGACGCGTGTAGCGTTATCAAGTTTTTGGCGCCGCTGCCGGGGAATAGAATAGCTAGTTAGTAGTCCACCTCGTTTAGGTTCTTTGCTTGATTCCTATCAAGTAAATTTTTCTCATTTTTTAGCTTTCTCTTAGTCTATCCCCCTTCTTCGTGACCTTTGTTCGTAATCCCATCACTTTTCATCATGGAAGGTGATAACCAACCACCACTTGATAACCCAACACAAAAAAATTCAATGTCACTCAAAACCCAACCCAATAACCAACACAACCGTCGAAGCCGCTATGTGAGTAGAAACACCGACCTTCAGGATTTGCAGAAAATATTCGATAGTACAATTAGGGAAGCTGTTGAGAAAGTAGTCAGCGCTGCTATAGTTGGCTCTATGATTAGCAGTAATTCGGAAAATGGCATGATAAACAACAACGTGGATGTGGAAAATAGTGCTTACTTCAATCTTTACCCCACTAAGGAAGAGATTGCGTACCATCAATACATAATCGATAATCCACAATCACCTATCATTAGGATATGCCCAAAGATTAGGAGGGGAAATCCCTGGAACCTAAAAATCCCTTGTATGATCGGATATAGGAGTGTCGACCACGCTTACATAGATACGGAATCCCCCATCAATGTAATGTCATCTGCTGTCTACAATGACATTATGAATGAGCGACTCAATATTAGGAGAGACCCTAAGTATCCGGGAGGAGTTTGCAACTTTGTGGGAAGAGTCAAGGACGTGCATGTCTTTATAGGAAATTTCACCTACCTAGTTGATTTTATGGTCCTAGAAGATGTAGGATGCGTCATTGACTATAGCTTATCCCAAGTAGTGCTAGGGAAACCGTTTGTTGAAACATCTAGAATGAGCCATAACAAGCATGATGGAACGGTTAGGTTCAAGGAAGGAACCAATGAGATCACCTATAGGATGCCTTGGAAAACAACTGAGTATGGCCACTTGTCCATTTATGATCGAGACAACATCAAAACTTTTGAGGAAAAAAGCAAGGAAGATGTTGAAAAAGGTTATAAATTCATGTGGGAAAGAAGGAGGCATTATTATAAGGATTGCTTGACTCTAGGGCCTAGGTATAGAGTCGATGAAGATTTTGTCAACATGATAGAATTCTCATTGAGGATGCGTGAGGAAACGTAGGAGCACGACTATGAGTCTAGCTACAAGACTCTTAAATAAAGAAAAGCGCTTCGTGGGAGGCAACCCATGCTTAATTGTTTGCTTGTTAGTGTCATATATCTTTTATTAATTGTTTATCCTCATGTTTAAATTTGTAAAAATGCTTTATTTTGTTTTTAACCTCGTCTTAATTGCATATAAAGGTATTTTACATAAAGGATAAGTGTAGGGAGGATTACACACGTTTTCAAAAGAAACGTAAACATGAGAATAACAATTAACTAAAAGATATTTATGTTTGTTTGTTCGAGTCAAATGCTTGTATCGAGTCATAATGGATGTTTTGCAGAAATTTTTCCAGATTCTAAAGATGTAAATTTTCCAGAATTTTTTCCAGAAAATCGCAGACCAGTTTTTGTCAGGATAACCTGACGGCGTCAGGATTGCAACCTAACGGCGTCAGGAAGGAGTAAAAACATCAGATTACTTTTTTCTCGTTTTCTGAGCTACTTATAAATTTTTGGAATTTTCCAGGTCTTAATTTTCTTAGAAATTCTGTAAACATCCATTCCACAAGCATTATATCCTAGTTTAAATCGAGTCTTATATATACTATTACCGCCGATTTTACGCGAAGGTTTCGTTTGTTTTCTTCAAGTGTGCAGATTTAGTTTGTCAAGAAGAAGTTACATAAGATTGGAAGGAGCTGTTCACGCAATAATTCTTCTTGAAAAGGATTTAACCACCACTTTACACGAATCCTACCAAGCTAATCAGGGGAGTATTAGTTTCTTTCGTTTTTAATTACCTTCCATTATCATAACTTTGATACTTTCGGGGAACATTGGGGACAATGTTCAGTTTAAGTGTAGGGAGGGAAAATAAAACGGGAACTTTGAAACTATGCTTATCCTTGACTATTTGCTTTGTCCAATTGTGATTGTGTAATAAACCATGAGAAAATGTCGGTTAGGGTAATTTTGGCACCAAATTTAAAATTTTTTATGACATATAGGAGTGGGCCATTATTCTTAACAAAAGCGTCTCATGGATAGGAAGTTGCATGACTAGCACAAAAACCCTTTACCACCCAAATTCCACCAAAATGTGAGGATCGCCCTTAGATTAGTAGGAATTAAAGCATTCATCTTCAATGCTTAGAGTGTGAACTGGTAGTTTATTAGATTCTAGAACTTGTTTTGTGATGCATTCCGAGATCGCAAGTGAGGCTACACTTGTGTAGTTAGGAATAACTAAATGATAAGAGGCATTAGGATAACCCTTGTTTGATACCCGTAATATAATTACTTCTTCCATATCGGTTGAGTAATTCCCCCACACCTTTTGCGTTGTACTCATCTTTAGTACACGATACCCCTAGTTAACCCCTCAGAGCCTATCCTTTTCGCGGTTCTCGTGATGTTTCGGTTTTTCCGGAATATCAATGAAGAGCATTGTTTACACCCTACCCCCAAATATACACCCAAATCGCCTTAGCCTACCCCTTATGCACTCACTTTTAGTGCAAATGTTTGTTATCACCCTAAACCCTTAGTTCAATTATCTAGTTGCTTGCATAAGTTGCTAAGTCGAGTCATATCCTTTGTATACAGTTTTGGGACGATTGAGATTCATGGGAAAAGTTAAAGTTTATGAAATGACGGGAAGGGAACGTTAAAATTCAAATTCCCTTTGTTTGCGTAATAATGTACCCCAAGTGTTTTGATCTTTTCAAATCGGGTCAAATTAGTGTTAGAGTAATAAAAACTCAAGTGTAGGGATATGCCTATAAATCTCTAGTATTTTGATGTTATCGTAGAGGATGGTAGAGTAAAAGTGTATGGGAAAAAAAAAAAAAAAAAAAAAAAATCGAAAAAAAAAATATAGAAAAAGAGAAAAAAAAAATATAGAGTGTAAAAAAAATATAAAAAAAAAAAAAAAAAAAAAAAACATACGGGCTACCATCCTACATCTATCTTTGAATTTATGTTTATTTATTTCAGTTATCTAGAGTTTAGAGTGTCGAGTCTTGGCTTAGCAACGCCATTCTTCGTATGCATTTAACATAGAGATTTTTGACTTGCCACCACTAAATAGCCTATCCCACCAAACCCTTTGTTTCCCTACCGTAAGCCTAACATTACAACCCTTTAAAAGACCTCTTTGATAGTCTTTCCTAGGTGCTTACGCCAAAGCGATGGAGGTTTGATCTATTCTCAAGCCTATGGTAATCTATGTACTAGGACCGGTTAATGAGTGTTTATCTTCCATTTCCTATTTGTTATATTTCATATATACACCCGAGAGAGATGTGAGTATCCAAACACCCCATGTGAGGTGGTAGTATGTAATTTCCGTGCTTGTTATGACTTTTGCGGGGCTTATATGTGTTGTGGACCGTTTTGAATTAATGCTTCATGACCCCTTACTTATAAATTAATTGGTTAAAAGCACATTTGCTTGAGGACAAGCAAATAACAAGTGTAGGGATATTTGATAAGGTTTTAAAAGGTACCATTTTGAGGGGTCGTTTTAGCCCTTATTTGATCACTTTTGTATCCGTTATTGCTTAATATCGTTCCTTTTCACTTTTTAGGTCTCTTGAAGGCAAAATGCTGGAATGGCACTTATTTGGACGAAAAGGCGCGAATATATGAAGAAAATGGCCAAAGTCAAAATCGAGACACTCACAGCTGCTGAAAATAGAAGGCGACGGCGTCAAGTGCTAATTGCGACGCCGTCCGAGGATTTTTGTGACGGTTCAGAACCCAAAACTCGTATTTTCAAGTGACGACGTCCAGTTGTAAAAGAGTAGGCCGTCGCTACTCAGACGGCCTAGATGCAATCCAGACGACGTCAGAAGCTGAAGAGGACGGCGTCACGGACATAAGGTGACGCCGTCGTAAGGTTAACGTGGCCAAGACGAAACCCTAATGACGGCGACACGACGGCGTCACGAAACATAAGGTGACGCCGTCGCATATGTAATCTTATATATAGAATCTGAATTTTTCAGTTTTAGAGAGAGTCTTTTGGAGTGAAAACCTAAAACCGAACCTAAGGTGTCTTGTACAGTATTTTAGGGTTTTAAACCCTATCTTACATCAAGATAAGTATTTACTTCATTAATTCAATTATGTCTTTGATTATTTGTGTGTATGCTTGCATGTGCTCCATGTCCGGCTAATTTATTTGTGTGTTTGCTTAGGAAGTATGAAACTTAATTATTGAATATTGATTGGTTGTTTCTTATCTTAGTTGATTAATGATCTAGTAATGCGATAGGCCATTCGTTGTGTACTTAATGCTTGATTCATCTTTGTGAACCTTAGAATATAATTACCTGAGTAGTTGTAAGCTAAACCATCCAAAGAGTGCCTTAGAGTAAGAGTTTATTATCCCTAGTGGGTTTTGTAGACGAGACCCTTTGGTAAGTTCAAAGAGTTAGGGAGAAACGCATACCCTACAACTTTAGACCCACAACGCAACTAAGAATAAGGACGTGACAACTCAACCATTAATAGGAGATAATTAAGGAGTAGTACAACCTAAGTAAACACATCTTTAAACTATCATACGAGCACACATTAATTAGACATAGACTCCCACAACCTTAGTTTAGATAATTAGATAATAGTAGAGTAATCGGTAGAAATACCAACCCCCCCAATCCAATACCCGAGATTCGTACCTTTCCATTTCATAAAATATAAAAATACAAAAAAATAATCTTCCTCAACCTTAATCTTAGCGTAGTAACTTCTTACTAGCATTCCTATTCCCCTAGAGAACGATATCAATACCCGTGGCTTACCCTAATTACTACACTACAACGATTAGGTTCACTGCCTAGGGTGTTATAAAACTTGCTCGAAGAAAAGGAAGTTTCCTTGACCCCGAACGACGCGTGTAGCGTTATCAGCAGTTTGTGATCGATATTCGTGAAAGAGAGGCCAAGAAGAAAAGAAGATCAGCTCCAATGGACTCAAAGGATATGTCTGGAGGTCCAAAGTCACCACCACCACCTCCTAGGGGTGGCACTGGCACTTCAGGAGTTGGAGGATCCTCTGGAACAACCACATCTCACAAAGCAAGGTCACCTTCACCACCACCAACAACTCAGAATCAAACAGGTACTTCAAGTGGTCAAAAATCTCAAAAGATGTCTACTGCATGGACCACTGTCGACTCCCAGTTTACACCAACCATCCCTACTATTCCAGAAGAGCAAATAATGAATGAAGAATCTTTTGTTGCTCAAGAATCTGAATCAGAAGATGATGACGTTTCTACCAAGCACATACCCAATATTACAGAAGATGAGGAGTGGTTGGATGCTTATATTGAGGGAAGACGAATCAAATCTGCTAGAGCTACACCTTCTAAGGATGTTACTCAAAGTTGGCTTACCCAAGATAAACCTCAAACTCCTGAGCCTTCTTGGTTCATTCCCGAATCTGATTCAACAAATCCAGCAAACAATTGGGCTTCAACTATCATGTCCAACTATGAAGCTCCGGCAGAAGATTCTCTTCTTCACGTCACAGGTGATATGGGAAGTTTTATAAAGTGGTTTTGTGAAAAGAAGCAAATTACATCTATCACCCCTAAAGATCTTGAAGGCCCTGCATATGAATTAGTTAAAGTCTTCCACTCGGATGCTAATCAACTTCAATATCAAATGGAGGAATGCTATAGAATGCTGAATGATTAAGTCGGTGAGCAGATCAATAGGTTTGATGTAAACAACCCTCTTCCTCTAGGCGGTGAACCTGGATTAATGTCTATCCAGTTAGAATTTTTCTGTAACCATGATCTGGACTATCTATGTGGTCGTACATCTGAAAGGAGACATGCTCTTTCAATTTCTAAGATGAAAGCAACTACCTACACTGATCAAGGTCTTGAACAAATGGTTCCAGATCAATTTTAGGCAGACAAAGAGCAACAATATGACATTGCCGCTTCATATGGGATTTCTCATTGGTGGTTCAAGAAGAAAAAATTCTACATCGAAAGACATAGTGCCAAGAAGAGACGCAGAGCTGTTCGATCCGAACTGCGTATTCTAAGTGTTATTAGTGTTGAGATCTTCTCAATCTATGGAAGAAGATTGTCCTTCGAAGAGCAGACTCGAAAGAGTACACTATAGAAGAAAACGACTTCAAACATCTGATGCCTAACGACTTTGAAGACCTCTACCTTCTGAATATCCAAGGACACCTTGACCATCTGCCTGCTCGCGAGAAGAAGGCTCTTTCGGCTGCTGTCAATCTCTGGATTAGAGGCTTGGTCATTCGACTAAGAGTTGAGGACATTCAATTGGGAATTGAAAGTTATCAGACTCGGGTCAACCTTATAAGACCACAATGGGAAGTCAAAGGACATGAATTTCGTCATGAATATATTGTGATCGACACCCCCAGAGCAGTCATCTTCACGGACAGATACGGAACTAGAATGTTAATGAGATTGTGTGAGCTATACAAATTCAGTGATGGCACACTCAAAATGGTCGAAGAAGAATTAAACTCTAGAGTGAAAGAAATCAGAATTGATTTGAAGCCGCGGAACAAAACGATATACTGGACTGACGAGGACTTGAAGAGGTGTGAAGTGTTCCTTGCTGCAATCAGATGAAGATTGAAGACTAGAATGATCTATTGCAGTCTTGAAAGCTTTGTGGGTGGTAGACTTCGCAATGGTCATTACAAACTGCTTCAAAGGACTGAATGAAGATAGCTTCCAGAAGTAGTTTCTGTTTCGCTTTATTTATGTGTAATATGTGGTGTACAAACTATGAACAAATATAATGCATGTAATAGTGTTAGGTTATGTACTGTGGTTTCCCTTTGTGTCTATAAAGGGAACTTCAGTGTTGTCCGCTTCTAATCATATAAAACTGGACACATTTTTCTCCAACAAATGTTTTGTCTCATACATATTTAAATCACTTGAGATCCAAAGTCTCAAAGGATTTGAAATTTTTGATCGGGGGAAAAAATGTGATATAAATATGAAAGATGATAAAAGATGACCATTTTTGTCTCAAAGTGCATACTGCTCTCTAAATATATGCTAAACAATTTTCGAATCTCGAAGCATATATCAAGGGGGAGCATTTCAAAACAATTTTAAACCTTCAGGGTACAAAGTTTTCCATGCTTTTATATAAGGTACTCTGATTGAGTGATAAATGGTTTCTAAATGCTTGGTAATCATGGTTGTACTTCAAAGATCTTCTGTCTAATATGTGCAAAACTCTTTTAAATTTCGAGGCACATATTAAGGGGGAGCAAACCTTTGAAAACCTCATCCTTCCTCAAAATGTTTTATCTAAAGTAAATTGATTGGGAAGTGATGATGCTCATTTTAGAAAATGTTAATCAAAAGATTGGACCTATCATTCTTAATCTAATGATTTCAAAGATCTCTTGCCTCCATATGCTAAAACAATTTCTGAATTATATGCATATGTTGAGGGGGAGCATTTCTAAAATTATCAAAACAATTGAGATACAAAATGCTTTGATTTTATATCACAAGTATATTGACTGATTTTCAAATGGTTTTCAATTGGTTTCAAGGCGAAAGAACTATACCAAAAGACCAACCAATCCTACTTTATGCATGGTGAGATAAGGATGATAAGGTTAGGTTATGGTCTCATGATCCGCCAGAACCGGAGGGATCTACCCAGGGACAATCCACTAGTTAGTGTAGAAGTCCTTAGGTATGATGATAAAAGGAGAAAAATGAGATATGGGAAGAGTGCGGACTGAGACAGAGCTAGTACTGGAATACACCCAACAAGGTTCTAGCTATGAAGTCTCGGTAAGCACTGAAGGGGTTGAAGAATGAAAAAAAAATTGAATGTGAAAAGGGTGAAAAGAAATAGCCCTCCAACAATTCAACCTTAGGGCAGAAACCGGGTTCAATTCATATGCTACTGATGGTAACATCGGTATTGAAGACAAGACGTCATGGACCCAGTGACGCTCTACACTACAACTTCCCAAACCACTCAAGTTCCTCTTATAAGGGCTTGTTTCATTCTCACGGACAACCTACATAATCTATCGATTTTCTCTTAGATATTGTTGATATTGAAGAAGGAGACCCTCTCCCTAGTCTCCGGCACAGGAACCAAATATGCACAAACTGAGTCTAGAGCCTCGAGATCATCAATAAATCTCATTAGGACACTTTCAATGAAGACTCTCTGTTTCACACAATGTGGAAAGAGAGATTATATCTTGAGTCCTTCGCATTATCCTTGTGGTATTGCCAGAACATCCGAGTGATATGCAAAAATATTCACAATGAAGATGGAAAGCCTTCTGGAGCCAACATCTAACAAGCTCCTGGTAGGTGGCATGTGAGATCTATTCAATAGATCAATCATGTGACAACTGAACAAAAACAAAGGGGCGATTCAATCTTTTGAATCAATCCTGGTTCAGGTCATGGATTGACGGATACCTTTGAAAAACCGATCATTGTGCTTAAAAACTCTTTTCTTTAGCACATCGACCGTGTACGAATATTTCATATCAAAAGGTGTTTTATGATTGATAATTGATTTTCATTAAAACCTTCGTTGTATTGCAAAAATAATTTCTATTGAGCAATACACGATTTTTTTTTAAAAACTCTTTTCATCAATCAGTGAATCTCGTTTCGCTGGTTCACTCACTCCGTGTTGTCTTCTTTGAGATGTTTCGGTTTGAGAACAGCTAAAGCAGCTGCGAAACCCTGTCAAGGAAATTCTTCGGAATTATACCTGATCACAAGCAGTACTTGTACTGGTCAACGGGGAACCGTGGGCCGTGTACCTCAATTCATCGAAAGTGATCAAAGACACTTTCGTGCGCTTTATTGCTAACTGTTGTATGCAGGTACTCCCTACGATTGCAGCTGATCAGAATGAAGCGGTCAATCCATAGCCGCATGCTCACACATCACATTCATCTCTAAAAGAAATCATGATTAGTGCATCAATGACTCTGATATTTTCACTCCATGCTTCTGCTACGCTGCTGCCAATATCATGAATCAACAAAAGCTTCCGCTTCTCTGATAAGAAGAAATCATGATCCAGAATGTGAGCATGTCGGTCCAAATGTCACAACATCATATGCTAGCAACACAACAATAGGTGATGCTGAGATTTAATGTAGCTGATGATCTCTTGGTATGCTCAAAGGTAATCAATGTGGATCAGCTCAATAACCTCCACGAAACTTACATCATTGTTAATTAATGATGAAATCTCCACAGAAGCACATAGTTTGATCACTTTGATGATGAGAAGTCTACGAGCTCAAGACTGAAGATCTATTAGAATGCTAGGATTTACAATGTAATTCATGGGGTGACCTCCCTTAGGGGGAGATTGTTAGGAATTGGAAATTCTATTGAGAAGCATCGGTCACCCCAAGTATAATCTAGCTTAAGTTAGCTCGTAGACTTATCATTTATTATGTTTATAGTTAGTATGTTATTAGCTTAGTTTTAGTCTAGTGCAACACCGTGGAGGAAGGACGGGTCTTTACCCACTGTATACCTGACCCACAGGCCGTCAGGAGGTTGTTTTGTATGTAACCTATAAATACCCTCTACCTTGCAAGGTAGAGGGTTGGATGTTCACTTGGAATCTAACCTTCCATAAGTTTTCTATTTCTAGAACATCTCCCTCTCTCTCTCTCTCTAAACTTACTTGAACGCCCCATTTAGATTATGATTTAATGTGTTTGTGAAAACAAATATATTACAAAATTACAACTTAATAACAATTTGACATTATAACACTACACTAAGACTACTTGGAAAATCAGAGAAATGAATGGGTATTTATAGGAATCCTTAGGGTCTTCAATTAGGGTTTAGGAAGGTTCTGGGACCTCTGATTTCAGCCTTTAGATCACTTGATGAGTCAATCCGATCAATCATAGCCCTAGGATCAATTTGGTGATGTGTCTAGGCCAATGAAAGAGCTCCAAATGTCCACTGTGGCAATCCTTGCCCATGTCAGCTTCTTAAATGCTTAGTACCAAGTTTTATTGAGGGGCATTTCCAGAATTTTATCTGAGAAGACACATGAATAGTAGAGGCGGGAGGGGTGGTTTGGGGCTTTATTAATATTATTTTGACCCTGGGAGTTTATTTGTTGACTGGGTAAAGGAAGAAAGGGAAAGGGTAGTGGGTAACATTTATTCTTGGGATGGGATTTTGGGATTAAAGAGTGAATTGGGCTGTGAGATATATTAGATGGACTTGGGTTGGGAAAGCTAATTGGATTTGGTCCTTGAATAATTATTGTATCCGGTTAAAGGCTAAAATGTAATAAGGACCGATTTTGCCAAAAGTGAAATTCCAAGGACCAAAGTGTAATTTTAGTAATGTGAGGGATGTAAGGTGTAATTAAAGTAAAGTAAGGGTGTGATTGGTAATTTGGGTAAGGATGAGGGTATATATGGAAAAATTCCAAACATGATCCAAAAACCGCAAAACTGAATCCCCGGCTCCTCTTTCACACTTTTCTCTTTCCCGCGCTCGGTTTTCTTCTGTTTTGTCATTTCTTTGTCCATTTTGTGATATCTGCACTTGCACATGCGTAAACTCAAGAAACACACAAATGTTAAGCATTAACGGCTGATTTTCGGTTTATTTGAGTCGGTTTTGATAAAGAAAAGGTATATGTTTTCACATATACCAAAAACACTCCAAGAATCATTCTCCAAAAACAATCTTAATTCATTATCAAACACATCTCTTGGTCATAAATGATCAAAACATGTCATCCATTAAGCTATCTAATTTGAGCAACCTTAGATTCCAAACACAAGATTGAAATTTTCTTTCTAAAAGTCAACACACCATAGTTAAACTTTTGTGTATATTATGACATCTTCATCACCTTAGTTATAATGAATTTAGTTGAGTCTCATTAAGCTAAGTATTTGTGATCTATCATCTTTTATACACTTCAATAGGCAAAAATAGAAGTTCCCATCTTTCTAACATGAGAATGACTACTGGAGAACCTATTGCACTAGAAACTCAATTTGACCTAATGGTTGAATTGCTTCCAGGAGAGAAGTTGGGGTATGGGGAATCACCCGTAAAAATGATCGTGTTTAGCCTTAACTGAGCACCGCTAGTAATAGTCTCATATTAATTCTCCAACTTGAAAATTCTGTTTTCCTATACTTGCCTAAAGTAAGTGTTAAAATAGTGATAGTTTGCCTCGCCTTAGGAATACTAATAAAACAAGTAGAAGATATGACTTTTCTTCCTTTAGTTTATTTAAACCACTTGCATTACACATACATGTGTTGATTACATGTTCTTGTTTAAAATGATCAATTGTCTCGACATTTTCTTGGTGTTTGATATCTGCTTGATTAATTGTCAAATGTATAAATCCTAGAAAGGTTTTGTCTTTATGATGATTTATGCTGCTTTATGTTAACAAGAGTTGCATGATATATATAGTTGAAGCAATTATTTCCTTTGTATGATATTTCGCATGATTAATGTGTTACTTGTGAACTCATAATATATCATTTTGTTATTGATGTATCCATGTTCGAAATCTATTGTGTTTTGTTGACATTCCTTAAATCTAGGCATAAGATGGTCTAAATGATACATGCTCCTAAATGTTATAATGGCTTGCATGAATCTCTCGTCTTGCTTCTTTTGTGTCTTTGTCACACTACTTGTTTGTTACGTGTGAACTTATAATTTGTCAAAGCGCTTTTGGTATGATAAAATTTTAGAAGTCTTTTTATCCTACAAATTAATCACATAGATTGTCGTATTTACTTATAGCTAAATATGATTAAATGTCTAAGCCTAACGACAAAATAATATCAAAATAAAATGTCTTAGATAATGTCGTATTCTTGCATAATATGATTATTCCTGTTGATGCTATCTTGTTGTCTGGTGATTTCTTGTCTAGTAGTGGAATGTGTTGTTTGTATAGGATGCTATCTTTTGATTCTTATCATGTTGACATCTTTTGTCACTAACCAAATTATTTTGTAGGTTGATAACAAATCATTTGTTATCTCATTTCATTTTATGTGCTTATTTGGCATAAATTGTAACCCCCTTATTGCTACGTAGATTAGTAATATGTTTTATGGGACCCTTTAAACTTGCATATAGTTTTAGAACATATAAGATTTAGTGATTTGGAACTACATCTTCATATCATTCAACCCACCTCTTTCTAAATCTCATTATTGCTTCCACTTTATAAAAATTACTTCACCACTATTTAGTTACAACAATACTTTAATTACATCATCCTCTCCACCTCCTATGAGGAAACCACATGCCTCGTCATACAATCATCTCGTATTAACCTAGAAGAGCTACGTGACTTTAAGGATGAAGTTCATTGTATGCTAACCATCATCCATAAAAACATTACTAAGCTCATCCTTTCGTTAACCCAAATAACCTCCTAAACACTTTGTTTTCATTCTTTATTTGATACATTGCACATTAATTTAAATAGTATCTAGGATTTTTCTTAAAACCAGAACCTCACAACTACATTGCCTAGAACACCATCATAGGATCTCATCCTTTTCTCCCTTGACACATATATCATGCACGTCATTGTCAGTGTAAACGGTATATTAATCAAGACTGTCATTCCTAACACGTTCTCAATACGTTGGCCTAACCAACACTCTCCTATCATATGATGTCATACTCATCCTCATATAGGTATTTAGTATTTTTATATGGAATTTCTGGTCCTAGGTGCTTATTGTTTTCACTTCCTTTAATTCCTTTCAAGTGTATATTATGGAATGATACATCATCTTTGGTAGATGATAATGTCATAAAAGACCATGTCAGTGAAAACCATGTTAGTACTCTCTCTCCCATTGTCACCTAGAATAGGTCATTTTTATAAGTTGTGTCAATCAATGAATGATTTTCGTTCTTGTTAGCGTCAATAATATCATTCAAATGGTAACCCTTATGCATTACTGATAAGGATTTAAAACGTATGCTTTTAGGGGGTCATTTAATCCCTATTTTGACACATTTTATATCCGTTACTGCTTAATTTTGTTCCTTTTTACTTTTTAGGTCTTTTGGAAGCAGAATGCTGGAATGAAGCACATTTGGACGAAAAGGAGCAAATACATGAAGAAAATGGCAAAGTCAAGATCAAAGCCACTCTAGACTGATCAATAGTACCTGACAGTGTCCCAACCAAAGGGCGATGCCGTCCCTCTATGAAGACTTGATCAAAATATGCACGCGACGGCTCAGTGGAAATTCTGGTTACATAACCTGACGGGCATCACGCTTTAAATATGGAGGGCGTCACTCACAGTTTTCACTCCAGACGGCCCAAATCTAGAATCAAGACGACGTCCCAACTAAAGACTGACGGTGTCACAACTCTAAGGTGACGTCGTCCCATCGATGACTTGGCCCAGACGAAACCCTAATGACGGCTAGCTGACGGCGTCCCATGCAAAAGGTGATGCCATCGCGATTGTAAATCTATATATAGAATTTGATTTTTCTGTATTTTAGGAGGTAGAATTTTGGAGAAAAAACCCTAATTCGTTTGTAGTCCGATTTGGACAGTATTTTAGGGTCCCATACCTTATTTTACACATCGAGATAAGTTTATTAATCCAAATTATCATTATGTCTATCTCATATTCAATGGATTGTGTGTATGCTTGGTTGTTTATCATGTCTAGCTAAATTACTTGTGTGTTTGCTTAGATCTATGAAACCTAGTTATTGATTATTGTTAGGTTGTTTCTTATCTTAATTGAAATTGGCTTAGGAGTGCAACAAGGCATCTTCGTTGTATTTAATGCTTGAGTATGCTTTATGATGATATGGTCTATGGATGAAATAGCTTAGGCTTGCCGACTTTGTAGGTCATATACAAGAGATAACCTCAAAGAACTAGGGACCACGCATACCCTACGACCTTTAGGAATACGACGCGTTAAGATAAAGGCGTGACTACTCAACCGACCAATAAAAGATAACTAGGGAGTAATAGTATCTAGGTGAACACATCTTTAATCATCATACGAGCACACCTCAATTAGACATAAGCTACCCATAGTAATTAGATAATTAGATAGAGTAAAGTAATCGGTAGAAGTATCACCCCTAAACCAATTGCCCCGAGATATTTACCTTAGCTTTCTAAAAACTATAAAAAGTTAAAAAAAGAATCATCCTCAACCCCACCTTCTCGTCATATATTTCTTACTAGCATTCCTATTCCCCTAGAGAACGATATCAATCCCCGAGGCTTACCCCATACTACACTACAATGATTAGGTTTACTTCCTAGGAGGTTGAGAAACTTGCTCGAAGAAAAGGAAGTTTTCTTTGACCCCGAACGCTCCTTTCGCGGGCATCAAGTTTTTGGCGCCGCTGCTGGGGAATAGAATAGCTAGTTAGATCTCTATCTCGTTTAGGTTCCCTTGCTTGATTCCTATCAAGTAAGATTTTTTCTCATTTTTATTAGCTTCCTTGTAGTCTATCCCTCTTCTTCGTGTTTTTGTTCGTAAACCTTATCACTTTTCATCATGGACGGTGATAACTCACCAAATCAACCACTTCCAATCAACCCACCACCAATTAACCTGCCAAGAGGCCGTACTCTTAGTGAATACTCTAGACTGAGTCATCAAGGCTATAGGAACACCATTGAGCTCCACGATCAAGCTCAAACTACGGCCCTGCGATCTGACACCATCTGGTTGGTGCAAAACGGATGTGCATTCCATGGACTTCGTTCTGAAGATCCTAATCAGCATCTCAAGGACTTCCTTAAAATCGTTGACTCTATCGACCTTGATGCTACCACACCAGGGAGACCATGCGCTTGCGTCTCTTTCAATTCTCTCTACGGGACTAAGCTAGTAATTGGCTTGAGCGACTTCCCGCCGGATCCATCTCAAGTTGGGATGATCTCACCACTCGTTTCCTCGCCCAATTTTTCCTACCGGGGAGAACTACCAAACTAAGGAATGACATCTTGATGTTCCAACAACGTCAAGGCGAAACTCTCTACGAGGCGTGGACTTTATTTAAGGACTTACTCCACAAAGTCCCACATCACGGCATCGATCTTTGGCTTCAAGTCCAAATCTTTTACGATCATGTCAATTTCTCAACTAGGCAAACCATCGACCAAGCGGCCGGTGGCAAACTTAGTGAACTTACCGCGGACAAATTGTGGGGTACAATAGAGGACCTTGCCCTCTATGACAACGAATGTTGGAATGACCCCCGTGAGTTGCCCAAAACCGTTAAGGCAATCTCCTTGCCTCCCATTGACTCACAACTTTCCAATTGTAGGATGCTCGAACTTGAAGATCAGGTCAAATTCCTAATGAGCTCCTACGAGAATCCTAAGCCTTCAAACCAAGTGAAAAAAATCACTCTACATTGTGAATTATGTAGTGGTCCTCACGACACTCGTGATTGAACAAGACTCCCCGAACAAGCTTTTGCGGACTACGCCTCCACACGTACCGATGGAGCGGGAGAGAAGTGGTACACTTTCAAGCCCGAGCAAAACAACTTAGGAAATTCCTACAACCCCTCATGGAGAAATCACCTTAACCTTAGGTGGAGCCAAAACTCAAACTAGTCCCAAAATAACTCATCTAGTCCACCCAATAGGTCCCAACCAAATCACACCTCCTACAACAACCCTCCAAACATCAGAAATTCCGCTAGTCTTAAGGCAATGGTGTCCAAGTTCATGTCATCTCAAGAAGCCCGATTGACTAAGCTTGAAGCCGATTTCAAGCAATGAGAAAGCGAGATGACAACCAAGATCGACACCCTCTTAAAAGCCTTCAATGACCGAGATATTAGAGCACTCCCAAGTGACACTGTAAAGAACTTAAAAGTGAATTCGATTTCATCGACTTCATGTTCTTGCTCACCAAGGGAGAGTGCATATCCATGCCGCTCACACCCAAGAGTCCACTCGGTTAACGCCATCAACACGGGTTCCAAACAATCCTTCATGAGATACCAAGGACCCGAGCCAACGCTCCACTTAACTCTTGAAACACCAATCGACCAAGAACCCAAACCCACTCTAGAAGAGGAGTATAAGGAGCTCCACCAAGAAAAACCAGTTCTTGAAGTCTTGACTCATGCGCCTTACTATAATGCTTTAAAAGATAAATGAGCAAGAACTAAAATTAGGAGAACGTGGGTCCGCATTTGTGCAAAATAAGTTACCTAAGAAGTTAGATGATCCCGGGCTATTCCTTTTTCCGTGTAGCATTGGAAATTCCAAAGCTTTCGACACATTAGCCGACTTAGGGTCAAGCATCAACCTTCTTCCGTTGTCCCTCCATAAAAGCCTTAAATTAGGAAAATAGAATCAACGGAAACCATCTTAGGTTTAGCGGACGGTAGTATTGCATATCCGGCATGGATAATAAAGGACATGGTAGTACACATAGGACGATTAACTCTTTTAGCGGATTTCCATGTGCTAGACATGAATAAGGACCCAACATGCCCATTGTTAGTTGGAAGAGGATTCTTAGCTACCGCTAGTGCCATAATTGATTGCAAGATGTCTAAGATAGTGGTAGGAGAAGGGAGTGCTAGGTCAATTTACAATGTCAAGAAGCATATCTACTACAAAGAGGATGAACAAATACTCTATGAGATCATGTTGGATAGAAGACCATCTAGATATGGACCCTGGACCAATAGAAATTTTGTAGGCCCTCAACGACCTTTCTATCTAGAAGAGACCTTCGTGATTAACGGAACTCTCAATGAAAAACAATTGGCTAGGGACATTGAAGTGAACCCGTTCGAGGATACTTTAGTGTTTAGAAAGATGACCGAATTCCTACGAACCTTGCCCATTAATCTTAACATGAATTGGTGGAAAGTTGAGAGTGAGAAGCCTAAGTATAATTGGAGTTGGGATAGACCACCTAGTGATGGGAATGGAGAATGGCACATTAGGATGACAATCTATGATCCCGATGGAGAGAAGTTTGAAAAGGCATACCGGACTAAGCATACTAATAGGAAGTTAAAAGATAAGTTTGATCCCTATGACATTCTTAAGGATAAACTTACCTACATGGGTACGTAGGAGCACGACTTCGAATCTAGCTACAAGACTCATAAATAAAGAAAAGCGCTTCGTGGGAGGCAACCAATGCTTAATTGTTTGCTTGTTTTGTTTTTCAATTTTTTTGTGTCTTATATCTTTTTCATTCTTGTTTATTCTCATGTTAGACTTTGTGAAAATGCTTTATTTTTTCTTTAACCTTGCCTTAATTATAAAGGTATTTTACAAAAAGATAAGTGTAGGGAAGATCACATACATTTCTAAGAACATGAACATGAGAATTACAATTAGTGAAATTGATATATTTGTGTGTTTGTTAGAGTCAAATGCTTGCATCGAGTCATAATGGATGTTTTACAGGAATTTTTCCAGGTTTTAAAGATATAATATTTCCAAAAAATTTTCAGAAAAATGCAGCAGACCACTTTTTGTCCGGACAACCTGACGGCGTCAAGATTAAAGCCTAACGACGTCAGGCTATGTAGAAACAAATTATACAGTTTTTCGTTTTCTATGCAACTTAAAATTTTTTGGAAAATCCCAGGTCTTAATTTTCCAGAATAACTGCAAACATCGATTCCACAAGCATTATATCTTACTTGCTTTCTAGTGTAGTTGTGTTTCATATATAGTTTTACCCCCGATTCTACGCGAAGGTTTCGTTTGTTTTCTTATAAGTGTGTAGGTTATATTTGGCAAGAAGAAGAAACACTCATTGGATGAAGCTTATTACTCATGCATTCTTCTTGGAAAAGAATTTAACCGCAACTTCACACGGATCCTACCGAGCTAATCAGGGGAGTACTAGTTTCTTTTCATTACTTACCTTCCTTTATCATAACTTTGATACTTTCGGGGAACATTGGGCACAATGTTCAGTTTAAGTGTAGGGAGGGAGAATAAAACGGGAACATAGAAACTATTCACTCACTTGATCATTTGTCTTGTCCTTGATAATTTATGTAATAAACTACGAGAAATATTCGTTAGGGTAATTTAGCGCCAAATTTAAATTTTTTTATGACATTTACAAGCTAAACTTTAGTCTTAATAAAACGTCTCATGGATAGGAATTATATGACTAGCACAAAAAATCGTTTACCACTCAAATTCCATCCCAAAAAAGTGAGGTTCGTCCCTAGATCTTTAGGAATAAAAGCATTCACCTTTAATGCTTAGAGAGTGTACCGGTAGTATAATAGATTCTAGAACTTGTTTTGTGATGCATTCTGAGATCGCTAGTGAGACTACACTTGTGTAGTTAGGAATAACTAAATGAAAAGAGGAATTAGGATAAACCATGTTTGAAACCTGTATTTTAATTACATCTTCCACATTGGTTGAGTGATTACCCCACACCCTTGAGATGTACTCATCTTTAGTACACGATACCTTTAGTTAACCCCTCAGAGCCTATCCTTTTCGCGGTTCTCGTGATGTTTCGGTTTTCCAGAATATCAATGAAGAGCATTGTTTACAATCCACCCCCAAATGTACACCCAAATCGCCTTAGCCTACCTTGTATGCACTCATCTTTAGTGCATTATTGTTATCATTGTTAAACCCTTAGTTCAAATATCTAGTTACTTGCATGGTTGCTAAGTCGAGTCATATCTTTTGTACACAGTTTTGGGACGATTGGGACTCATGAGTAAAAAGTAATATTTTATGGAGTAACGGGAAATAACGATGAATTCAAATTCCCTTTGTCTACGTAATTAAATATTCCAAGTGTTTTGATCTTTTCAAATCTGGTCAATTAGTGTTAGATAAATAAAAACTCAAGTGTAGGGATGCTCCTATAAATCCCTTATATTTTGATGTTATCGTAGAGGATGGTAGAGTAAAAAGGTATTAAAAAAACGAAAAAAGAGTGTTAAAAAAATGAATAAAAAACATACGAGCTACCATCCTACATCTATCTTTATGTTTGTGTTTTTAAATTTATGTTTGTTTTGTTTCAAGTTATCTAGAGTTAGTGAGTCGAGTCTTGGTTTAGCAACGCCACGCTTTACATGCTTGTAACATAAGATTTTGGACTTGCTACCACTAAATATCCCCTATCTAACAAAACCCTTTGTTTCCCTACCCTAAGCCTAACGTTACAACCCTTGTAAAGACCTCTTAGGTAATTGTTCCTATGTGCTTACGCCAAAGCGGTGGAGGTTTGATCTAGTCTCAAGATTTTGGTAATCTATGTACTATGCCAGGTAATGAGTGTTTATCTTCCATTTCCATTCATATTATATTTCATATAAACTCGAGAGATGAGAGAATCCAAACACCACTTGTAAGGTGCTAGTATATAATTTCTGTGCTTATTATGACTATTGTGGTACTTTTACTTGTTGTAAACTATTTTAAACCAATGCTTCATGCCCCTTTACTTATAAATTGATTGGTCAAAAGCACATTTGCTTGAGGACAAGCAAATACCAAGTGTAGGGATACTTGATAAGGATTAAAACATACACTTTTAGGGGGCCATTTAAGCCCTATTTCGACACATTTTATATTTGTTACTGCTTAATTTCGTTCCTTTTTACTTTTTAGGTCTTTTGGAAGCAAAATGCTGGAATGAAGCACATTTGGACGAAAAGGAGCAAATACATGAAGAAAATGGCAAAGTCAAGATCAAAGCCACTCAAGACTGATCAACAGTACCAGACGGCATCCCAGCCAAAGGGCGACGCCGTCCCTCTAAGAAGACTTGATCAAAACATGCACACGACGGCTCAGTGGAAATTCTGGTCACAAAACCTGATGGCGTCACACTTTAAATATGGAGGACGTCACAGTTTTCAATCCAGACGACCCAGATCTAGAATCAAGACGACGTCCCAACTAAATACTGACGGCGTCACAACTCTAAGGTGACGTCGTCCCATCGATGACTTGGCCCAGACGAAACCCTAATGACGACGAGCTGACGGCGTCCCATGCAAAAGGTGACGTCGTCGCGATTGTAAATCTATATATAGAATTTGATTTTTCTATATTTTAGGAGGTAGACTTTTGGAGAAAAAACCCTAATTTGTTTGCAGTCCGATTTGGACAGTATTTTAGGGTCCTATACCCTATTTTGCACATCGAGATAAGTTTATTAATCCAAATTATCATTATGTCTATCTCATATTCAATTGATTGTGTATATGCTTGCTTGTTTATCATGTCTAGATAAATTACTTGTGTGTTTGCTTAGATCTATGAAACCTAGTTATTGATTATTGTTAGGTTGTTTCTTATCTTAATTGAAATTGGCTTAAGAGTGCAACTAGGCGTCTTCGTTGTATTTAATGCTTGAGTATGCTTTATGATGATATGGTCTATGGATGAAATAGCTTAGGCTTGCCGACTTCGTAGGTCATATACGAGAGATAACCTCAAAGAACTAGGGACCACGCATACCCTACGACCTTTAGGAATACAACGCGTTAAGATAAAGGACGTGACAACTCAGCCGACCAATAAAAGATAACTAGTGAGTAATAGTATCTAGGTGAACACATCTTTAATCATCATACGAGCACACCTCAATTAGACATAAGCTACCCGTAGCAATTAGATAATTAGATAGGGTAAAGTAATCGGTAGAAGTACCACCCCCAAACCAATTGCCCTGAGATATTTACCTTAGCTTTCTAAAAAACCATAAAAAGATAATAAAGAATCATCCTCAACCCCACCTTCTCATCATATATTTCTTACTAGCATTCCTATTCCGCTAGAGAACGATATCAATCCCCGAGGCTTACCCCATACTACACTACAACGATTAGGTTCACTGCCTAGGAGGTTGAAAAACTTGCTCGAAGAAAAAGAAGTTTCCTTTGACCCCGAAAGCGCCTTCCGCACGCATCAATTACGAGAATCTTATTCTTTTCTTATCCCCTAAGTTGTGAATTTTAGATAAGAATTGCATGTGTCCATATTTTTGTATAAAATTTACTATACATACATGTTTGTAATTCCTTGATAAGTTGTCTACATTATCACCACCACCTTTCATCACCACTTTTACTAATCATCACCACCATGGATTAGCAAAAACATATGTTTATAAATCTTGAGTCATCCACTGAGTTATCACCACATGAATCCTACTAGTAAACCGACACCAACACTAGCACCACTCACTTTAAATATTCCAACTTCACCTCATATCTTGCTTCCAGGCATTATTTTGTAGGCTCTTATCATATTATATTCTTTATTTTCTTATGATTGCAATTCTTAACATATTATATTATTTTGTAGGCTCATTTTTCATATTATATGTGGGTGTCTATATATATATATATATATATATATATATATATATATATATATATATATATATACATTGCACTAATTCTTTCATTGTAGGTTCATCATCTTGTACACTCGATTGTATATAGCATACTCATATACGGATAAAGTTTGCATCGATTATTTTACCTTCTTTTATTGAAGGTGCTTCTTGACACCCTCGAACAAGGGGGAATATCTATCAAGCACTCACATTGCATCATCTACCCACTTGGTTTTATATGACATATTTGTCTAAAAGACAAAACGTCTATTATACTAATTTTTGTTTTTTAGGTTCATCTTGACGACCTAAATCAAGGGGGAGCTTCCGTCAAGCATTTATAGAGTGCATCTTATACACATCTTTTTGTATATGTCTTACTCAAGGACGAATATAGTTTTGCAGTAATTTTATTTGCAGCTTTTCAATCATACCTTGATGCCTCGAACAAGGAGGAGCAGCCGTCAAGGGGGAGCATGCACGCATTCATCATCATTCTCACTCTTTGACACACCTTTGTGTTTCGACAAAAAGGAGGAAATGATAGTCTAACATAGCTTACCCACATGTATTTTTTGCTATGTGAATTTTCTTTACTTTTCTTATTTTTTTATGATGCACAAAACTAACCTTGATGTAGGTTAAGCCTCTAAATTTGATCCATGGATCCGCTACCAAACAAGGGCAATAACCTAAGGGATGCAACAAACATAGGGGATTGGATTAGAAAGTTTAACTTCACTAGGGATGATGCAAGCTCACCTTTTTGGGGAGAAATTAACACCAAGAACACTCCCTTTTTGTTTCGAAAAAAGGGGGAAAAGAGTGTAAACGGAGAAGGTAATGTAAAGGTAGTACGGATGCAAGTAACTTCTTACATTTTACTATCCATTACGTTTACATATTTTTGTCATCATCAAAAAAAGGGAGATCGTTAGTGCAAATATTCCGATATTTAATCAATACAGTCTCATTTGTTTTGATTGATGACAAACATGTAACTTGTAATACATAACGTAAAATGTAAAAGTTACTCGTAATCATATTTTGTCTCAACATACGTTCAACACCTCTAGACGTCTCGAGTCCTCATATGCTACAACACAGGTTCGTACATGTTTGTTATGTGGCATTATGATCAAACTCTCTACTAACCATTTAGAATGTTTAAAATACTTTTAGAGTCTTTAAGTATTTTATAGGTTTATCATTCTATTTTGAATTCACTTTACATGTTGCATGTACAAATTACTTGTACACTATGCTTCCTAAACTGTATTCAAGTCATATTAGAAAAAGTGTCACAGTAGGTGTCAAAGTGCCACAGTAAGTGTCAAAGTACCACTATAGGTGTCAAAGTGCACTTTAGGTGTCAAAACAAAGTAATTATGTTTTACAAATAATAAAAATGTGTTTTATGCTAACATAAGCAATCAAACATTTTTAGTAACTCATAAACTAACTTATTACTTTTTAAACAACATCGCTTGTCTAGTTATAATATATAATTTACAAGTTTACTTTCATAAACATTTTAATCAAAATAAAATTGCATTTATAATATTTAAGATATCAAATCTAATAGGATCATAGAAAATATTTTGGAAAGATATGAACTAGATTTGCAAGACTTTGGAATATTCTCTAAGATATCAAATCTAATAAAATATATTGGAAAGATTTCTACTCAATGTATCTTGGTAAGATTTAGTAATATCTTGATTCGATTTGCTCAAGATTTTTGAAGATTTTCAGACAGGCCCTAGGGAACCAAAAATTAACACAGACAGAACCAATTTTTTGGTTCCGTGTGATCCGTGGTTTGCTGCCTCTTTTGCCTATAAACAATGCCCATTGTTTTCTCATTTCTTCATCCCTTTAAAACACATTCTCTCTATCCTTCTTGCATCATTTAGATCTGTAGATAACAATGTAGTAACATATATTAATCACCCTCACCATCACATGATCATAATGCTTCAAACATTAATCTTTGTTGTAAGCATACTTTACATTTTGATCAACCAAGGAAAGCTTGGAGATCTAGCCATCCTCATTCACCACAAGCATACACATATGAAGATCTATCACAACAAGCTTAGAGAACTTGTGATCTTCATCAATTGAAGGCTTCCTATCAATGGAAGTTCATTTAGAAGTAGTCATTCATATCCATTAGAAATTTGTGTCATGGATCATCATTGTAAACATTATTGCATCATCATAGCACTTTAACCAAACTAGATTAGATGGTTTATGTGTTTGTGCCATAAAACACAAGGTTTGTTATGTTGGGCCTTAAAACATAATGGGAGTGGTTGTACCCGAGAAAGAACTCGACATCCAGCTTAGTGTCGGACATATTGTATAGGTGACGTTAGGTTGGTTCTACCTCGAACTAGAACCTGATATTTAGCTTTGTACCGGAAAAAGTGTAAGCGACGTTTGTAAGGTTTTCTCCGCCGAGAAGGGAGCTTGTTGATTTAGTGAAGTAACTCTCGAGTTAGGTACTACGGAAGTGGAGTAGGGCGGAGAGGAGCTTCGTGACCGAACCAATATAAATCCTCATGTCCAGTTTGCAGTTTCCTTTCTTTATCACTTTACCTTTATACTTGCACTATATTATTGCTTGTGATGTGGCTTGATGTTCATTGTTGTGTGACAACTTGGTTTACTATGCTTTATATTAGTCACAGATAAAAATTGGCACTTTCATATTGTAACAAGCTTCATAAGCGATTTGATACAAAAGATCTAAAGATTTTAAACGGTAACGTATTCACCCCTCCCCCTCTAAATTTTTACATAATTGATTTCAAAAGGGCAAGATTGATCAAACTTTGTTCATAAAAAATCACAAAGGAGATATCTTGCTTGTACAAGTTTATGTAGATGACTTTATTTTTGGTGCTACAAAGAAGGAGATGTGCATAGAATTTGAAAAGCTGATGTATGAGAAGTTCTAAATAAGTTCCATGGGAGAACTCACTTTCTTTTTGGGACTACAAGTGAAGAAGATATCAGATGGTATATTTATCAGTCAAGATAAATAATGTGGCTGACATTCTAAGAAAATTTCAATTTATAGATGCCAGAGTAGCCAGCACACCTTTTGATACTAAGAAACCTTTTGGTGAAAGATGATTTTGGAGAAGATGTTGATGTACACACATACATATCAATGATTGGGTCTCTGATGTACCTAACATCATCAAGAACATATATTATGTTTGCTGTGTGTATCTGTGCAAGGTTTCAGGTTACTCCCAAGGTCTCTCATCTTACAGCTGTGAAGAGGATCTTTGGGTACCTTAAAGGCCATTCTAAGCTGGGTCTATGGTATCCTAGAGAATCTTCTTTTGATCTAGTGGCATATTCAGACAATGATTATGTTGGTGTCACTTTGGATAGGAAATCAACAACATGAGGTTGTCAATTCCTAGGAAGAAGATTGATTTCCTGGAACTGCAAGAAACAGACTATAGTGGCCACTTCTTCAACTGAATCTGAATATGTGGCTGTTGCTAGCTGTTGCAGTCAAGTGATTTGTACTCAGAACCAGCTACTTGACTATGGGTAAAAGTTAATTCAATTTGTATTATTAAAAATCCAGTTCATCATTCTAAAACAAAACACATAGAAATAAGACATCACTTTATAAGAGACTGTAATGAGAAAAAGTTAAATTTTACCGGGGTGAATTAACCCTTTTACCCAAAAAAAAAAGAGAAAAAGTTAATACAAGTTGTTAAGATTGATACTGAAAACAACTTTGCAGATTTATTAACTAAAGCTTTTGATATGGGGAGGTTTCAATACTTTGTAACAGGTATTGGGATTCTTAACCCCTAAATGTTTTGATTTCTTGGTGTTTTTGTAACTGAAAAGGATTTGTACTGCTAGTTGTATCATTTAGTACTACTGAGTATAATTTGTACTGCTAGTGCAAATTATGTGTGTTGTATTTGTCCTGTTAGTCATACTTTTTACTGTCATCAAGGAGATGTTTTGCATTGTGTTTTCTTGGTTTTGGACTAACATTGGCAGGTTGTGAAAGCAATATGAATGGTGCTAACTTGGTGTAAGACATGCTTCTATGGTGGATTGCTTGCAGACATAATAGATTGATGATGGAAAGAATTTGGGGATCCCTTGACAAAGGTATACACTTGAGTTGGGAGGTCCTTTAAAATTTCTCTCTTGAAATCTAATTATGGTATATTTTTGAACATGTATTGATGACATAGTTAGTCAGATAGTAACTGAACTAACTCACTCTCTACCATTTTATACTTCTATAAGTATAATGTGTTACTCTAAGGACCTCTCGTAGCGAGAACAACGAGCAAAACTGAATCTAACACTTATGTGTCAGAGGCAACAACTGCCACGAGCTGGAAACCCTGTCAAGAATGCTCTTTGAATGAGTATATCTGATCACACGTAGTACCTAGTACTGAAATAATTGGTTCTTACACAACCAGAGGTCATATGAGACCGAATGTTGATTAAGTGTCTTCCTTTACACTTAATCCCTTTAAAAATGTATGAGCATTATGTTTTAAATAGCAATTGAGTTTATACTGCTAAGTCAAAATTTTGGAAAAAGTTTGTACTGCTAGGCATATTTTGTACTGCTAGCATAAAACATTAGTACTGTTGGCTAGCCGTTGGTATTGTTTGGGGTTAGTTATTTTTTAACCGTTGGGTGAAATTGGTAGTTACCATACTTATAGGGGTTTTTAAACTAACACAATTTACACTTTCCTTATCTTGTTTAACCGATTTCCTCTCTTTGAAGTAACTTCTTTTTAAAGTCGGTCAAACTGAAACCATTGTATTACTCTATAAAAACCCAATTGGCTTCACCAAACATACCATCACATACTTTTGATTGAATCCCAGCATACTAATATGTTCTTAACCAAAACTTCTAATGGAAATTCTTGAGTTCGTTGATAAATAGAACATGGTAGCTTTCTTGGAGAAAACAGATGAAGGTGAAGGTCAAAACTTTCACCAGATAGTGGACTTTCTAAACTCTACCCATATAAGGTATGCTTTAACTGTAAGTCCTACTATTTATGTCTCACACATCACACAGTTTTTGCAAACTACAATTGTCAAAACTAGTGAACATGGAGACACAGAGTTAACTGCAACAATATATGGCACTCAATTCACTATTACTGAAGGGTCTGTTAGAAGACATCTTCAACTAGCAGACTGTAAGGGTATTAGTGATATGGCCAATACTGATATTTGGCAAGGTCTTCAAAGAATGGGGTATGATACATCTGATCTAAAACTAACTTATCAAAAAGGATGTTTCTCCCCTCAATGGAGGTTCTGCATTCATACTCTACTACATTGTTTAAGTCCAAAGAAAACCTATTGGGAGCAATTCAGTAGCAATATTGCTATTGCTCTCATTTTCTTAATTTTTGAGAGTTTGTGAAGAATGCCAAAGCAAAACAAAGTTTCTCATGTATCCAAGATTTGTACACCTGATTTTGAATAAAAGACCTAATGAACTCAGAAATCAAAAAAGAATTTATCCAAAACCTAGCCTTACTTCAAAACTTTTCAGTAATATGGCTATGGCTTCAAAATTATTTAATGGGATTGAAGTCCCTATTTTTAATGAAATGTTGGATCAAATTCAAACTGCTCAGGGTGAAGGATCAACAATCCCAGTTGAGTCCCCAACACCCCCCCTATTGTTGTTCCAACCTCATCCCTTATACCCACAGTTTCACACACATATAGGAGAAAAACCAGAAAGGCCACTGTGGTATCTCATCCTAGTGTTCCTACTCAACCCAATGTAGCAGATGAGACTGCCTCTGGCATAGTGGAAGAGGGTGGCACTACTGTCTCAGGATTAGTAGCTGGGTAGGACAGTGTCAACATAACTAAGACCTCAACCATGGCAACATCTAATGTGCCAACTCCTCTGGGTCTTGATACAGGTGATAGAATCCCAAGCCAACTGGAACATATGGGTGGCTTAGTTGATGTTCCTAGTCCACCTAGGAATGAGACTGAGTCTATGCCTCATGATGCACCTCTCCCAGAAGGGCACACATCTGGAAGTGCTGAAGGCATTACTAAACTTATGGAATTGATGGAACTGTGTGCTAGATTGACAACAAAGGTGGAATCTTTGGAGCAAGACCTCAAATATACAAAGCAACTTTATGCAAAGGTTTACAAGAAATTGGTTCTGAAGGTGAAAAATTTGCAGGCAAAGGTCAAGGCTCTTAAAGCAAAAAGGAAGGGAACTGAAGCTGACTCCCCAAGTTCTAATGATTCATATGATGATTTGGGTGATTCTCCCAAATAGGGGAGGAAAACAGATGCACACATTGAGGGGATGAAATCGGACTTTGATCAACATCTGGGTGGATATTATCAAGATTTGGGTGATTTGGGTGGTGGTGATGATATAACAACCCATAAATTTCCGGATTATTCAGAAAATGCAAATCGATTATTTTTTGACGGCTGTCGATATTTAAAATTTAAAAACGAGAGGTCATCTCATTTCTTTGAAAACACGAGACTGTACACACAGTACTTTTCCACTTAGTATCTTTATAGTAAATGTTAATTTATTATTTCCTAATTGACAACGTAAAGCATACGTGAGCTTACATAATTGTCTAGGGAAGTTATCCCGTGCACTACAGCACGCAATAACACACAAAACTAATAAATTACACCAAGACAAGTGAGATTATCACTTTTAACACTTAATGATGATTACAAACAAAAATGAGAGGTTATCTCGTTATTTAAGAAAAACACGGCACCGCATGCATACCGACACCGATTTAGTAATGGCAAATAGTTATAATCTAAATTCTACGTAATAATGATACCATATTGTTACGCTTATGAAAACGTTTCCAAAGATATAATTTTTATGTTTTACGGGTATTGGGAGAATACGTTCACAGGAGAACAAAACGGAACACGGGGTACACAAAATACTACACTTAACAATAAAACAAAACCTAATTTAACCCTATACCCCTATTACCACCCCACCCCTTCCTCTTTTTCTCTTTTCTTCTTTTTCATTCTCTTGTTCTTCCCAGACAATCACCAAATGGGTAGCTTTCCTCCCACTTTGCAGTCAAACACTCAAGCCATCACCATCACCATGCCAAATCTGTCCTCCCTCGTCCCTAGAATGGTCACGAGATTTAATTGAAGAGAGTAGTGGAAAGCAACAGTTACTGAGAGGAGTTAATCTCCAATTTCAAGATCAAGAAGGGAAGTCCAAGTGTACACACTTGTTCATGTATAGATAGAGTTGAATTTCACAGATTTTGATCACATCTCACACACAATCACTTCAAAAAAAATTAGGGCTAGTTATATTTGGGGGCTTTCAAAATAGAGTTAGAGTTTTGTTAATTAGTGTTTTAACTAGTCTAATTGAGGTGTTAATTGTCCAAGAAAGCTCGTGTTTGATGATATTCGTGTTTCGGTCCTCACCTCCATTCGACCCATCCTCGTTTCATTGTAAGAATGATTATTTCTTTGACTTTTTTGGGTAAAAGGGATTTATCACCCTGGCAAAATATATTACTTCAAAAAACCGTTTAAGTACAATGGAATGTGGCTGAACTACCACATTAACCTCAAGCAACCGCTTGAACTACCACTAGATCATTTATGACAGGCCATAAATGAACAACTAGCTACCAACAACTAGGACTACTAGAAAAAAACATAAAATGACATGCCAAACTTATTAACCAACAAACAAAAGTTACTTCCTAGCACGGCCTTGAAGCTTGAAATCATTCAATTTGTTGGAATCACTCCTAAACCTTAAGTCAAGTGTTAGTAATTCATATATAATAGTTAGCTTAATATGGCCTCTATGTTTGTAATTAGCCTTAGCCTTATGTAGAAGGCCCATAAGCCTAGGCCTAAGCCCATATAGGAAAGGAAGGGAACTTGGATGTTGCCCTAGTTCCTTCCCCTATATAAACACATGTTAACCTTCCTTAGAAGGTTGGTTGTTCAATTTACTCTTTCATTCATACTCTACGCATAACCTTTCTATACATATACGTGTGTGTGTGTTTGGCTAGTTGTTCAACCGATCTATTCTCTTCTCTATTTCTTCTATTGATGCTTGTGTTACTAATATGGTGACCTAACAGTGGTATCAATCGCCAAATAGTTGGGTGAATCGGTTTTTTTTTAAGTGGGTTTCGGTCCTACGCGTAACACCGGTTTACAAACTTTGGTTCGCTTAAAAACACATTTTTTACACTTTTTAATCCAAGATTCTTGTCCTTTCAACGTTTTAAGGTGTTAAAATATCTGTTTTTGGCAAAAAGTTTCAACCTTTACGTGTGGATCATCGTTTTCTAACTTGGTTTTTAACGTGGTGCTGTTCTACGCGTAACTGTTTTAGACGCTTTGGATCATCAAGTTTCACACTTCTGTGTTATTTTGGTGATATTGAAGCTAGTCCATCACAAAAATCTGGTTTAGAAACATCTTTGGGCAAAAGTCATATTACGAGTAGTTCTACGCGTAGCAAAACCCTAAAACTACGCGTAACTTACTCCTTGGTTTGATCATCAGTTTTCGTGGTTTACTCCGTGTTTTTCTTGCTTGGATAAGCCTGAAAATACGTCGAATTTGGATATCTTTTGTACTGTGATAGTGTAAAAGATCACTAGGGCAAAAACCCTAAAATTACGCATAAGCATAAGCTTACGCGTAGATTTTTTACGCATAAGATTTATCTTACGCCTAAGCTTTGTCTTACGCATAAGTTAATCATACACCTAAGTTTTCTACGCCTAACTTGCTGTTTACGCATAACTTTAGTGCTTTTCTCCTTACTTACGCGTAAGCTAAACCTACGCGTAACTTTTGCTGTTACGCGTAACTTTGGTGTTTTTACGCATAAGTGTTACTTGGCTTTATTGTGATTTCTACGCCTAAGGATACTTCATCAACAAAGATTCATTCGACTACAAAGATCCATTTAACAACACAAGTTTTCAACATGTCACAACCACCATACTCTAACTATTTCCCTTATACTTATAATCAACAACAACAACAACAACAACTAAGTCCACAACATCAACAATGGAATCAACAACAAGCAATTTATCAACAACAATTTAATCAACAACATACTCCACAACTTGCCGCAATCCCACAACCTCAAATGGTTCAACCACCACCAAGTCTTCAAGTACAACCTTACACAAACTTCTACAATCAACATCCATCTAGGAATACTATGAAGGAACCGGCATGGTTTGGCAAGATGTGTGAAGCCTTAAGTAGCCAACAATCAATTCATGAAGCTGGCTCACTTGATAGACCTCCAGTGCTCACTCCCGGGAATTATGATCAATGGGTGATTAGGTTCTTTAGGTTTTGTGATCTAAAGAAGCCACATGGAAAGTTCTTAAAGAAGGTCATTATGGAAGGTCCATTTCAGATGCCTACTACTGTCACACCCGCAGATCCAGATGCTAATCCACCAAGAGATGCTGTCACCAACATTGCTACTGTTTCCGACCTCACTGGTGATCAACTTCTACACTTTGAAGCCGATGAACTTGCAATGCAATACATCCTTTTAGGACTACCAAACCCAATCCTTCGAAGTGTTGATGCTCAAAAGACTGCAGAGGCAATGTGGGAACATATTCATCTTCTTATAGAAGGCACAACACTCAATCAGGAAGACATGGAATCCAAAATCTACTTGGCTTATGAACACTTCATGATTGAACCAGGAGAGACATTAAAGTCATATCATCATCGCTTTTCAGACATCATTAATGATTTAGACAAACACAACATAATCATGCCTCGAATTGCTGTCAACACAAAGTTCCTATGTAGTCTTGGTCCTGAATGGGAAAAGTATGTCATTTTCCTCCGTCAAGCGAAGAATATGCATCATGCTACCTACGGATTGTTGTACGATTATTTGAAGCCTCATCAAAAAGAAGTTGATAAGGAAAGGATTATCTGTGGCTAAACTGCTTCACCGTCACTTCCGGACAATCAACAACTTGCTTTGTGGGCTCAAACAAGTGTCACTCCTCAACAAGCTCCTCAACCCGCTCCTCAACCAACTGCAACCATCACACCTTATGATCCGTCACAGCAACAACCTCAACAAAATCAATTGGTTCCATACAACAACAACAATGCTCAAGCACTTTACAGTGAAGCTGATGAGGACTCTGCTGCTTTCGATGAATTGCAACAAGGACTTGTTATGATTGCTAAAGCCTTCGGTCGGTATACAAACAAATCCAACAATCGCATTCGTTCCTCATCCAACACAAGGAATCAAGCTGTTGTGAACAATGGACGCGTTGAAGTTCAAAATCGTGGTTATGGTCGTCAGATGGGAGGTGGTCAAGGGTTCAATGCTATGGGAAGGAATAACATGGCTGCTCCGCAACAGCAAAGGGCTCAAGTGGTTGAACAGGGGAATGCTCAGAATGGGGTTAATGGTCTTTGATGCTATAACTGTAATGAGAAGGGTCATCTGGCTAATGCATGTCCTAAACCGAGGATAAGAGGCAGTGCTTATTTCAAAGAGGCCATGCTCTTGGCTCTTAAGGATGAAGTTGGTGGTACTCTATCCAACAAGGAACAGAGCTTTATGGCAGATGCAGACTCAGATGATGATATGGAGGACTTGCAGGCTAATGCAGCAGTGATGTTGATGGCACAAATGCAAGCTCTACACATGAGTGATACAGGCCCAGTGTATGACACTGACGGCTTGTCTCAGGTACCTGAACAAACAATTATCATCAATGATCTGATATCTCCGCCACTTTCTCCATCTGACAAGGATCAGAGTGTTCAACATGAGTCTTCCACATCTCATTCCGATGATTATCAAATAGACCCCGTAGTTATATTTGATGATCAAGATGACCTTATGGTTAATATTGATAATCAAGTTGACTCCGTGGTTATATTTGAGGATCTAAATAATGATCATGTTGAGACTTACGTTTAACAAGATGAGCTTTTGTCTGACAGAGAAACTGAGCTCCTGACCTTAATTAAAGACCAAAATTCTCGATTGGAAATTTGCACGAAATTAAAAGCTCAAAATGCACTGTTAACCAGGGATAACGATTGCTTAATTCGACAAATTGAAGTTTTTAAAACTCAAGAAAAACGTGAAAAAGGTTTTGAAGTCGCTTTTGCTAAATCTTATCAAAACGAAAAATCTTTAGAACGAGAGATACGTGATCTAGCCGCATCGAAAAATGCTTTGTTGTCTCAAATAGAACAAATGAAACATGAACATAAACAACAACTTAACGCTCTTACTTTGGAAACTCAAAAAGCCAAGGCTGAGTTGTTAACTTGTCAAACAAAGTTCTCCGAGTACAAAAAGCATTCCACGAAACGAATAGATAACTATCTTGAAGAAATTGTCGACTTACAACACAAAATCAAAGAGTTTCGAAATGTCGTTTATAAACATGGTGAATCAATCACAACTATTCAAAAGTTTACTTTTAAACCAAATCCAAATGGATATGGACCGATTCTTGCTGATTACAAACCTAAGTTTTCAAACAGAGCATTCAAACCAAATCCTGAAGTTTACAGTGCAGAACATAGAATTGATGATTCAATTATGACTGTTGTGGAATATAATTGGATGGAGGAATTAGATGCAGATGACGAGAGTCGGTCAAAAATGGAAAATGTCATTTATAACAAACCATTTAACTATTCAAAAGCCGTAACTTTTGTCACACAACAAGATACTTCAAACACACCTTTGGTTGTCACACCAGTTTCTGAAGTTAGTCCCCAACACAATGGTGCACAAATTAATGGTCCTTTACCTTCACTTAGTGAAGTAAAAACTAAAGCTGAAAGTTGTCGTGTTATCAAATATTTTGACACTTTCTTATCTGACATCAAACTTTTGGAACGTGAGATTGAATTTCATTCTGAAATAAAAGTTGAACATTTTCACTCGCCATTGGCACGAGAACAAAGAGACATTTTTCAGAAAAGAATTTTACCCCATGTCAAAAATTTGAAAAACTGTGCACTATATTGGGAAAGGGATTTTCACAAGGAACTTGGTCTCATGAAAATAGTTTTCGAGAAAACTGAAACATCGATTTCTAATACTAAACGTAAAAAGAAAATGTTGCAAAAAGATGTTGATCGACTCTTGGAAAATGTTATCTGTGCTGATATCAATAATCTTGTGTTATTACAATCTGTTGCATATGCATCTGATCATATCTCTGCTGATTCTGTTGATTCTGTTGTTATTGTTGAGAATACTGATAATGTGCTTCAGAACGAGTCTTTAAATGTTGAAAATGAACGATTGTCAAACGAACTTTCCAATGCAAAACGTCGTCTTAATTGGTGTCAAAAAGATATTCACGATCAACAACTTGCTTTTCAAAACAAAATCGCCCAGTTGCGTACAAAATCTTCTGATCCTAAAATTGAGCAACTGGATGATCAAAACGTGTCTTTTAAGTGTCAAATATCAAAATATGAACAAGAACTTGCAAAAGTTAAAAAGGAATATGGCGTCATATTTGATTTACTCAAACAGACTCGTGATGAAGCATCAAATGAACTTGATCATTATCTTGTATACACTAAAGAAGTCATGAACTTTTCTGGAAATCTTCGTTCTAAAAATCAAGAGCTGGTGCACACTATCTTTAATTTAAGGGAAATGTTAGGGAAGTATGAACAAGTTCAGCCTAGCATCATTAAGAGAGTTGCACCTGTAACACTTAGCAATCATGTCCCCAGAATACCTACTAACAAAACACAAGTTACTAAGGTGCTTCCCTCTACTGAAACAGGAATAGTTGCCTCTTTTCTAAACGTCCGCACTTCACAGCCTAGGAGCAATACAAGGAAGAATAGGAAGTTGCGACCTAAGAAAAGACAAATAATGAATGCTGAAGTAGAAGAACACCATAGGACTTTGAATAAGACTCCAGTTGCACCCACTTTAGATATTGCGTCTAGCAAATGTAATGGAAAAAGTGTTGTAACTAATGCTGAACCTTTAAGTACTTTTGATATTCAATCTGATGCTTCTTGTGTTATTTGTCATAAAAGTATGCGTTTTGACTGTCATGATAAGTGTGTTGCTAAGGCTATCTTGTCTCGTTTAAGGAATCCTAAGATTCGGAATACCTCTAAGCCGACTACTGCTTCTAAGTCTGTGCTTGTTAAACCGCCCACTTTAGATTCTAAGAAACGAATTGATGTCCCTGTAGCTCCAGTTTTACCTCCAAGGAATATAGTACCACCTAGTGCATTCACTAAGACTAAAGCTAAAACTAGTTGGAGATGGCAGAAAAGGATACATAATACACTAGGATTTAAATGGATGCCTAAAATCATTGATGAGTGTATTTCAACTATAACTGCTTCGGAACCCTCTAACTCTTCGGGTTCCACATCTACTTCTATTCCATCTGTGTCGTCTGTGTGTAATGCAGGTGATACAGCTCATCCTTTGGATTGTTGATAGCGGATGTTCCTGACACATGAAAGGCAACCTTAAACTGTTATCAAACTTTGTTGCAAAGTTCATTGGCACTGTCAGATTCGGGAATGATCACTTCGCAGCTATCATGGGCTATGGAGATTACATCAATGGCAACATCGAAATTAGCAGGGTTTATTATGTGGAAGGCCTCGGTCACAATCTCTTTTCTGTTGGTCAATTCTGTGATGGAGATTTGGAAGTTTCTTTTAGGGAGAAAACTTGTTTCATTCGTGATCTACAAGGAAATGATCTTATGTATGGCCAATGCTCATCCAGTCTCTACACTATCTCCATGCAAGACATGATCGCTTCATCTCCCATCTGCCTTCTCTCAAAGGCTACATCTACAAAATCTTGGCTATGGCACCGTCGTCTTTCACATCTAAACTTTCAAACCATAACCAACCTTGCTCGACATAAACTAGTTGAAGGTCTCCCGAGATTCCGGTACTCTAAAGATCACCTATGTTCAGCTTGTGAACAAGGGAAAAGCACTTGTGCTCATTTTCCTTCAAAGGTGGAACACAGCACTCAGCATGTGCTTCATCTTCTTCACATGGATTTGTGTGGCCCGATGCGCGTGCAAAAGATTAATGGCAAACGCTACATCTTAGTAATTGTTGATGACTACTCACGATGGACTTGGGTTTATTTTCTTCGAAGTAAAGATCAAGCTCCACAGATGATCATCACCTCTCTCACGAAAATTCAAATTCAGCTCCGAAACACAGTCAGACAGATTCGAACAGACAAAGGAACTGAATTTGTGAATCAAACTCTTCGGGAATATTATGAGAAAGTGGGAATTGAGCATCAAACATCTATTGCCCGCATACCAGAACAAAACGGAGTTGTTGAAAGACGAAACCGTACGTTAGTGGAAGCTGCCAGAACGATGTTAATCAATGCTAAACTTCCAGATTACTTGTGGGCTGAAGCTGTTTCAACTGCATGCTACACTCAGAATCGCTCAATGATTACTAAACGCCACAACAAAACACCATTTGAACTTCTCCACAAACGAAAACCGAATCTTAAACACTTTCATGTATTTGGATCCCTTTGCTATCCAAATAATGATCGTGATGACTTTGGAAAACTCAAAGCCAAAGCTGACATTGGAGTCTTTATTGGATATTGTGAGAATTCTAAAGGTTACCGGATCTGGAATCGTCGTACAAAGCAAGTTATGGAAACGATTCATGCTCATTTTGATGAACTCACTGAAATGGCTTCTAAGCATAACAGCTTAGAACCCGGTCACAACCACTTAAACTTCCCTCAAACCCCATCATCAGCTGATCTAAGCCCCCAGCTTACTCGTCAACAAATGGAAAAGCTCTTTGCTCCGCTGTTTAGTTATGACATTGATGAACGTGCTCCAGGTGTATCCGCTGTTTCCGCTGCTCAACCTGATCATACTTTTATACCTGATACACCTGCTACAACAACTACTGTTGAAGAAGCACCACCAGTTGACTCTACAACAACAGTTGAACAAACTGCTTCCAACGACGCTGAACCAGCTGCTGATGTTCTTAATGAAGTACCCCCACCTGCGGATTTTGATCCAAATGCGTTCTTCAATCCGTTTGCTAATGAAACTGCTGCACCTGATGTCGCGGAATCATCTACAAGCCATTTGAATCCTCAAAATCTGCACAATGTTTATCAACATCAACCCTCTACACATCGATGGACAAAAGACCATCCTCTAGAAAATATTATTGGCAACCTAAATCAACCAGTCGTTACGAGACAACGTCTTCACACAGATGGTGAACATTGCATTTATGCACTCACTGTCTGCCAATCTGAGCCTAAAAACATTAAAGACGCAATGACAAAGGACACCTGGATTGAATCCATGCAAGAAGAACTCAACCAATTCAAACGTCTTGAAGTATGGGAACTTGTTGAAAGACCAACAAGGGTCTTCGTCATTGGTCTAAAGTGGATTTGGAAAAACAAATTGGATGCTGAAGGGAACGTAATCAGAAATAAGTCACGTCTGGTGGCTAAGGGTTATCGTCAGGAAGAGGGTATTGACTATGAAGAATCATTTGCTCCTGTTGCTCGTCTTGAGGCTGTTCGGATATTTCTAGCATTCACGGCTCATATGAATATAACGGTCTTTCAAATGGACGTCAAAATTGCTTTTCTGAATGGTCAACTGAAAGAAACGGTTTATGTCAGCCAGCCAGAAGGATTCGTTGATCCCGCGTTCCTGAACCATGTCTACAAACTGAACAAAGCTCTCTACGGACTCAAACAGGCTCCTCGGGCGTGATACGAAAAGTTATCATCTTTCCTAATTGCCAATAATTTCACCAAAGGTTCGGTCGACCCTACACTTTTCATACAATATCAGGGGGAACATATTTTAATCATTCAAATTTATGTGGATGATATCATTTTTGGGTCAACACATTTAAAATATTCAAATGCTTTTGCAAAACTAATGAAGAAACATTTTGAAATGTCAATGATGGGTGAACTTACATTCTTTCTAGGACTGCAAGTTCATCAATCACCCCGTGGTATTTTCTTGAGTCAGTCCAAGTATGCCCTTGAAATTCTGCATAAATTCGGAATGAATACTTGTGATACTTATGCCATACCAATGTCACATACCAAGAAGCTGGACGCTGATTTGCATGGGAAACTGGTTGACCCTACAAAATACCGTAGTATTATTGGGTCTCTCATGTATCTAACAGCTAGCAGGCCTGATATTGTCTTTGCCGTATATCTTTGCTCCCGTTATCAGTCGCGACCAACTGAAACCCACCTCTCTGAGGCTAAAAGAATCCTCCGATACATCAAGGGAACCATTAATTTGGGGATCTGGTATCCGAAGGATTCTGGTATTGAACTAATAGCTTTTTCAGACGCTGACCACGCATGATGCTTAGACTCTCGGAAAACTACTTTAGGAGCACTACAATTTCTTGGTGACAAACTAGTGTCTTGGAAATCAAAGAAGCAGGATTGTACATCGCTGTCCTCAACCGAAGCAGAATATGTAGCCATGTCAGCGTGTTGTGCTCAAGTCATTTGGATGAGAACACAACTCAAAGACTATGGTTACGTATTTGACAGAATCCCGATGTACTGCGACAATCGAAGTGCCATTGCGATCTTGTGCAACTCAGTTCAGCATTCGAAATCAAAGCACATCGATCTTCGATATCACTTCATCAAGGACCACATGGAACAGGGTACTGTTGAATTATACTTCGTGGGTACAGAATACCAATTGGCAGATCTTCTCACCAAAGCCTTAGCTCCTGCTAGGTTTAATGAGTTGGTCCACCGGATTGGTATGCGGTGTTTAACTCAAGAGGAACTGGATGAACTCTCAAAACATTCTTAAAAAATAGTCAAACACCAAAACCTCTTTTGTAAATATTTTTCAAAAATAAAATACAAAAATATAAAATCAGATAAAACAACAAAAATATTCTTCTATCTATTTTTCTCTTAACATGGCAAGTACATTTCTCCCGTCAACACTCTAATCTTTCAAAATTCAGTATTTTTTCCGATCAAGTGTTGAGGGGGAGAAAATTTAATACTTAACTGCTTCAAAATAACCGTGTACTTGCATGTTACATTATCCCGGTTGTTTATTTAAATGGTGGTCATATTTCTGGTCTCTGACACTCCTCGGACTAAAATTTATAAACTTTCATTATTTCTTAAGTCGAGGGGGAGTGTCGTCAAAGTTATTTCCAAATATTCTTCGTTTGGTAACCAAAATGGAAGTTAAAGACTTTGGATGAAAATGGAAAAGGTGGAGGGACTAAAACTGTCAAAATCTTAAAGTTATTTTAATAAAACTACCCACCTAATTCATTTACTTCACCTCATTTATTATACACCTAACTAATCCTACGCACAAAAATCATTCTTCAAATCCGGTTACTTGATCATCAATCTGTAAGTTATCCTGTGTTTATAACAAGTTTTTAAGCAATGGTTTTGAATTTTTCATAAATCCAACGGTTAAATCTTGAGATATTGTGATTTTTGTGTTCTACGCGTAAGTGTAAGAACACATAATCATGTATGAGTGTTTTTGGTTAAAATGGTTATGTCAAAACGTGTATTTAATCAATATGAGTCCATTTTTATCATCAATACTCGCCCAGAAATACGAATTGAATGTTTCTTGAAATTAGGGTTTATGCGTGGGTTTAGGTGTTTTCAAATGAGAGTGTTTCTGGTTAAAAAGATTGTTGTATGAAGTTGTTTTGATGATGAATTGAACTTATCCATAACTAGAACTTGCCCAGAAACACCAAATATGACAGAATTAGAAATTAGGGTTTAATGTTCTTAAGATTTGGGTACTTTTGATTCACTGTGAATTTGGTGTTAAAACTTGGTCATTACACTCACATAACATCTAAGAACTACCAGAAAAACTTTGATGCAATTTCCATGGCTAGATTTCTTACGCGTAATTATTGAACTTTAGGGTTTAGGTCTACGCGTAAGTATCTTACGCGTAACTGTTTGATGAGTTTTCCTTGTTTGATCTGATAAATATTGAATGTGTATGTAAATATTAATGCTATGATGAATTTATTTCAGGTTTGTTACAAGTGATAATTCAGAATCAAGGTTATTAGCAATCTACGCATAAGGATCATCCTACGCGTAGAAGGTTATGCGTAAGAATAATCTTACGCGTAAGGTTCTACATAAGGGACTACGCATATCCTGTGAAGGATATGCGTAAACAGTGACCTCTACGCATAAGGTCTACTCTTACGAGTAAGCCTTACGCGTAAGGTTTTAAATGCGCTTACGCGTAAGCTCTACGCATAAGGTCCCCCTGTTCCTACGCGTAATATTTCTTACGCGTAAGTCAGGATCCTACGCATAAGCTTGTGTCTACGTGTATAACTCCTGTTTACGCATAAGCTACCATTTCTACGCCTAAGCCTTGATCAAACCTTCATTATGAATTGTTACGCGTGCAAACTTGTAAATAAATAAATCACAATGTCACGAAACCAATAATGTCACTAATAAGCTTAAACGTTTAATATGTTGAGAAAAATATGAGATAACATAAACTTTAAAACCTAAAGTTAACTAACTCTCAAAACTTATCACGACGTCATTGGACTATTGAACAAACAAGTGATTTTGGACTCGTAACAATCATTGACATATCTCATTCAATTATTAGACAATAAAACCATCTGTTGACTAACATAATGTCTTTCGATATGTTGGTTCTTTTGGCTAAATGTATTTCAGATCACGACATGGAAGCTCAAATGAATGTGGATGCACCAAATGTACTCACCATTGCTGATATCTTCCCTCATGGCTATCCAATGAAGATTGGAAAGAACAACCTTCGTATTGACTTTGAAACCCTCACCTGCTCAGAATCTTCTTGTCTCATTGCTGTTGACATTCTGAAGAACCATCCTTATCAGAACATGCTCACCTATTCTGCCACAGTACCGGAGATCTACATTCAGCAGTTCTGGAATACAATGCAACAGATCAAAGGTCAATACGCTGTGACGGTGACACTCAATCAAAAGCAAATCACCATCACTCCTGCAGATTTAAGAGCCGTTCTCCTCATTCCTGACATCATACCAACTGAATACTCTGCTGCACCTACTGAAGAGACTGTTCTATAATTTTTGATTGATATTGGGTATGACGAAGCTTCAGGGGTTATTAATAAGCATTCTCACGTGGATCTAAAGAACATTCCTCAGCCTTGGAGAACCCTTTATATCATCATCACAAAATCCGTTTCTGGTCGTGACAGCGGCTATGAGCATCCCAAGCTCGTGGAACTGCAAATCTTTTGGGCTCTGATCAACATGAAACACATCGAAATTGAAGCTCTGATATGGGATGACATGATGACATTCCTCTAAAAGCTTGGCTCAAAGATTCCTTATATCAGATATACAAAACTGTTGATCCAAAGAGCACTTGGATGTAACCCTGATATCCCGATAATCTCGACATGTTGTCTGAACCCACTCTAATAGTCAGATTTAAGGAGTCAACTACCAAGAAACAAGGTGCTGTGTTGCCAGACCACCTTCTCTCAGATGAACTCAAAAAGCTCAACTCTTACAAACGGTATCTGAAAGCTGTGCAAGAGAACAAAGTTGGTTTTCTAGATGAAAAATCTTCTGGCACACCTACCAGGAAAACCAGACGAGGGAGTGCAGGCAGTGCCAAAAGCACTGAGAGTCAACGAAAGTTCCCGAAGAGGAAACCTCCAAGCAAAAGGAGAGTTCCTTCTCAAGAAGCTGTTCCTATTCCTATTCCCAAGCCTGAACCGCAAAGAAAGCTAACGGACCAGGACTCTGAGGATACTGAATCAGATGAAGAGATTACCTACTCTGAAACTGCAAAGGATGACACTTCATCAGTACCGAAACCTCCCATTCCACCGGCAGATACAGGAAAAGGGAAGACTCCAGTGAGTGAGCACGAAGAGGAAAGTTCAGATGAAGAGCCACTGGACACTGATTACAGGAAAAAGTTCAAACTCATTAGACTCCAACACGTCGCAAAAGAATTTGCTAAGGATCAAATGGGTGGCCCCGGAGGGTCAAGTGGTGGAGTTCAACCTACACCAAGTCCTAATGCGGTTAATCAACCCGATAAGGGATCTGGTGCCACCACCTTGGAGCAACAACAAAAGCGCGTGGAAGATTCTATTGATTATGAATTTGAGGAACCAGAAATGGAAAAGACTGAGAAAACAACTGCTGATGATACAAAGATTGATGAAACGGACGATTATGGTCGTCTTCTTCTAGACAGTCCCGTTCGTTCCAAGGAGAAAACTTCTGAGCCACCAAAGGACCCAGAGTCTCCCCACATCTCATCATCATCAGATTCATCTTCTCACTCTTCACCACCACCATCAAAAGGATCAACCAAATCAACATCCAAATCAGTGAAGAAGCCAACAGCATCTTAGATCTCTCAAGCAAAGACCAGAATCGTTAAAGCTGTCAAGCAGGTCAGAGAGAAAGATATTACAAAGAAGAAGTTAGATTTTCTTGCTGACCAGATACAATATCTTCATGATGAGAAAGACAAGATGCAAGTTGAAAGGGAGTATGTCCAGAAGCTCATGAAAGATGATCTTCAAGGGAAAATGGACGAGATGATCAAATGATACACTCACAAGTTCCTTCTTGACATCGTTCCTGGAATTACAAAGGAGATGTTCACCAAACAACTCTATCCGAATCTCTTACATCTAGCCAAGCAAACCATGAAATCAACACCAATGCATGTAAACATCAATCCAGTTGATCCCATAATCTTCTCAGATGCTGAATTGGTTAACCGGCTGGTGGCTCAAATGTCAAAACACTCTGCAACATTTGCCTCCTACGAAGGTAAATTGTTTGAAGCATTGCTGGAATACCAACTCAAGTCAGCATGCAGAGAAGAAGCTGAAATGCCTAAACGTCCGAGAGACGATGAAGATAAAGACAAGGATAAAGATAACGAGCCCAAACGTCCGAAGAAGTCTGGTGAATCATCTTCAATGCAACCTCCACCCCAATGGACTCCAGCTCAACAAAGATCTCCTCCTCGTTTTTCTACAGATAAACCTCAGGATTCTGAGTTACCACCCCAGACTCAGAAAACCGGTGATTACTTTGAGTATACGGGTGGTGACGATGAGGAAGTGTCTGAGCCCCAACAACAACCCATCTCTCCTGACACAGCCAAGAAACCCGAATCCTCCTCTAGGCCAAAGAAAAAGAAGAAGAAGGCGCCTATGACTGACGTCTTATCATGGCTAGATGAGGATAACACTGAATTCGACTGGTTCTCGAAGCTTGTTGATTCTACACCCTACCCACCTGAAGGTCAAGATGCGGTAGAAGGTCGTACATTGGAGCATGCTAAGTTCTTGCAATAAAAATTCCGTGTGAAAAAGATGACGAAATCCGAGTTGAAGCGAATCAAGAATGAAGCATTTCAACTGCTCAAAGACAGCTCGGAAAGTGCTATTGAAGTTGAGTATCACCTTGATAATATAGCACGAGCTATGTCTAACAACATGGATTGGCTCAACCCCAAAGCAAACATCGACTTCACCAAACGGGACAACCCTTCACATTACACCGACTGGTCTAAACCTCTACCAACAATTGGCCAACCAGATCAGCCTAGGATTCCATTCCGATATTTCTTCAACAAAGACTTGTAATTTCTTCTTCACGGTGGCGATGGTTCAAGGAAATACGCTACATCACTGACACTTACGTTCCCGGCAGCCATATACTCTAACTGCATAGCCATCGAGGAAAGAGCTAACCACATGTTCTCCAACAATGTGGAAGAGTATGACCGTGATGCAATGTATGGGATTCACCATTGGCCGGAACGCCGACGAATCTACTACAGAAGCTGCCAGGTTCAGAAGTCTCAACATGAAGTGTTCAGTACTAAAGCAATCGTGGCTATTAAACATGTTGACCTTTCGTCTAAATGGGACTACACTTTCCTCAAGAATATCGTGGTCAAAAGGCAAGACGAAAGGGATTATGCATTCTCTGAAGCGGACTTTGAGAATTTGTCTATCAACGACATTGAAGACATGTACCTTGCCAAAGTACAGGGTCGCATGAGACAATTCTCGACTGAAGTACAACGTGAATTCATCAAGTCCTTGCTTATCTTCATCAGAAGCATAATAATCAAAGAACGTGTAGAAGATCTCCAGCTTGCAGTTGAATCATATCAGACCCGTGTCAACTTCACTCCACCTCAGCTAGATCTTCCCGACATCAACCAGCTTCCACAATACACTCTCATCAGCCAACCATTCAGAGTAGTTTACCTTAGTGAACTACAACGCAACTGCTTGATGGCGTGTAGAGATCTTCACAAGTTTGGAGATCACACGCTGAAGAAGGTTAGGGACGGATTGGCTTATAGGTTGAAGGACATACATGAAGGAATTGGGTCACAAAAGCGATGGAATTCTAAGGAAAGACGGGATGTGAAGAGAATCATCACCAGGATTGATGAAAGGTTGTATCAACGGGACCAGTTCAGAACTCTGGAGAGCTTTGTAGGTGGTCGTCCCAGAATTGCTCTCGCCGGCTATCAACGCCCTGTTCGCATTCCTGGCAAGATTGATGGACTTCCTGGTACCCCTTGAACTGCTTCTATTTCATAATATTTTGGATGTGTGATTTAATTATGACAGTGGCTTGTGCACACATAACAGTGTACAACCCGTTCTTGTAATGAAAGGATCATGTGGTACGCATCAGTGCCACAATCCTTATAAAAGGAGCGAAAGCTTCTTACTTTTGAGTAAAACTTATCAAACCTTTCATTTTTCAAAGGTTTTGCTCAAAAGAACAAGTACTTCCCTCATGATTTTCAAAACCTCAACAGTTTATATCACTTGTTGAGGGGGAGTATTTGAGATTCAACTTTGTTCACAAATTGTTCACAGTGGTCATCTTCCCATAAAACTCAAAATGGTCATATTTATTCTCAAACATTTCGTCAAAAATAACATTTATATGCCATTTTTGAGGGGGAGAAAAATTATGTGATAAGAAATATGTTGTGAATTGCTATTGAATTCTCGTGTGAAAAGACTTCAACCCATGAATTGACGGGATCTGAACAGTCATACATCGAAAAGATTTGTCTTCCAAGACTTATCCAAGTAGATCGTACCTTTCGAGAAACTCCTGATAGACATGAACTTTGACGGGTTTGACAACCTTTCGGGGTTGTCCACATCTTCAAGGTAGTTATTAGAGCTAGTTGTCACCTAAAAGCTAACAATGTATCTCTTTAACTATGCAACGCAATTGTGTCTCGCAAGGAATTGTCTATCTTGAGTCGATCAATTCAAAAGTGCGCGCTCTTCTCTCATTGTGCTGATTTCTGTCAAAACTCTTAAGCACATGTCGAGGGGGAGTATTTCTGAAAATCTAAAACTCTTGAAGTGTTCAAACATGTTTTTCATTCACAAACACTTCGAGAGATTTTCATGAAAATGGTTTTATGGCAATGGAGTTATAAGGTGATTAAGGTTAGGAATAACCGTCCTATGATCCGCCAGAGCCGGAGGGATCTACCCAAGGACACTACCAATAGTTAGTATTAGAAGTCCTTAGGTATGATTATAAAAAGGAGAAAATGAGAATCGGAGAAAGAAGGAGTTGAAGAATTAAAAAGAAATGCAAAGAAAAGGGTGAAAAGAAATAGCCCTCCAGATTATTCAACTTATGGCAGACACCGGGTTCAATTCATATGCTACTGGTTGTCACTTAGTGACACCGGTATTAAAGACTAAAAGTCGTCATGGACCCAGTGACGCATGCACTAAACCTTCTTAGCCACTCAAGTTTCTCTCAACAGAATCTTGTTTCATTCTCACAGGGAACCCTACGAAAACTATCGGCTTTCTCTTAGAGATTGCTGGTATTGAAGAAGGAGACCCTCTCCCTAGTCTCCGCTCAGGAAAACCAAAACGCACTATTAAGTCTAGAGCCACGAGATTCATCAAAAGATCTCTTAGGTACACTGGACATTTCATCACTTGTTGTTCAACAATAAGAACATCAGTGGTAAGTTATCGAGTCCTACACAGATCTTAGCAATCTGTCAAGAACATTTATGAGGGGTTCACATCTGTGATCCTCAGTGATTGAATGGAAACTCCTGCCAGAGTCAACATCAAACAGCCCTGACAGCAGGTCTTAGTGGTTTCAAACGGTCTACAGTCGTGAGGTGATGCTTCGGTATACCTAAGCGACTCATCTGAATCGTAGGTGTACTTCGGTACATCGTGTTATCTCACTTGTGGGACTCCGGTTCAGGAACGGCCTTTGTGAGAATTAGAGTTGTGTTTTCACACTATGCTGTTAACACTCTCGAAGTTCAAACTTGTAAGTGCCGGAATCCGCTTATTACTAACCTTTCTTATGTTTACTTCTTATGGAAGCTCTGGAGCGGAATGATCATACAGATTCTCCACATGCTCATACCAACAACATCACTTATGGAAGTTCTCTCACAATCAAAGGCAACACAAAGTCAGAATGATTCCTCAACAAAGAATCTAAAAGTTTAAAGACTTATAGAACTTCATCAACTGTAATCGAACGTTAAAGAGCGTGTGAGCATGTTGGAGAAAGACGTGGAGACACTGGAGCAGCGAAGCAGAACTGATGCAGACTACCACACCATACTATCACTTTCAAAGAACAAAGAACAAAAGAACAAAGAAAATGAAGACGTCAAAGCAGAATACTTCAAAGGAAACAATTTCTCTACACTGGGGAGATTGTTCGAATCAAGATATCTCTTCTCACAAGAAAGAAGAATGTCAGAAGACGTCCAAGCTACTATTACATCAGCACCTACAATGTTATCACTCATTTCATTCATCACTAGCACTTGAGGGGGAGATTGTTGGAATCACTCCTAAACCTTAAGTCAAGTGTTAGTAATTCATATGTAATAGTTAGCTTAATATGGCCTTTATGTTTGTAATTAGCCTTAGGCTTATGTAGAAGGCCCATAAGCCTAGGCCCAAGCCGATATAGGAAAGGAAGGGAACTTGGATGTTGCCCTAGTTCCTTCCCCTATATAAACACATGTTAACCTTCCTTAGAAGGTTGGTTGTTTAATTTACTCTTTCATTCATACTCTACGCATAACCTTTCTATACATATACGTGTGTATGTGTTTGGCTAGTTGTTCAACCGATCTATTCTCTTCTCTATTTCTTCTATTGATGCTTGTGTTACTAATATGGTGACCTAACACAATTGCCCTGGTAGATCGTAAACCTGAGCCGCATAATCATCGGAAAAATAATCTTCAAGCTCGATACCACCACCAGAAGATGAAAAGTAATTTCCTATGTTATCTTCGGCTCATAGACCTCATCCTCATCACTGTCAGAATCAACCACTTCACCACTTTAGAAAAAGGGTTACCTCGCTTAGTTGTAGTACTCGAAGATGGAAAAGTGGAAGGCTTAGAAGACTCTCCCTGAACCGCTGGCTCCATGTTACTAATAGGCTGATCTTGTGTTCCCTTACCATTATTATCATCTCCCAGAACGTCCTCATCCACCAATGAATCCAAGACACCAAAAGAACTAGTAGACTTAATGTTCAGACCAGAGTTAACATTAGAAGGAGGAGCCAGCACTGGATCTTTAGGATCCAAACCAGAACCGTTATTTTTCTTACCTGTGCCACTCGAAGAAGCCCCTCTAGAAGATGATGCGCCTCCTTTAACTGTCCCACCCTTAGGCTCCCACCGATAATGAAAAGAAACCTTAGGTTTTGTAAAACGAATACCATCAATATGCTTCTCTTTACTTTATTGTTTACCTTTACCCTTACGATTATTAACCTCCACATAACCATCATTATCAACCACTTGTTTCTCGCTTGGCTTAACATTCTTAGGACAACCACCATCATTATGGTCAAAGATTTTACACTTCTCACACCTTGGAGATTTCCAATCATACTCAAATTCTAGCGTTTCCAATGAATGACCAGATCCATCAGGAAAAGGAATCGCCACCACAATCGAATCAAGTAAACCAGTCAAAGATGAAACTTCCACAAGAACCCTATCATAAGAATTGCGGCCCCAAGATTTGAGACACATCGTACTTGTATAAGAATCAAGCATAACAGGCCTCCCAATCTGAGTAGAAATTAAGCTAAGACCGACTTCAGAATAAGCTACTAACGGAATATTATGAATTTTGACCAGACCGGAGCAAAAATAATTTCATCCTTTTTCAGTTTGGTATTAGGAGTCCAAACATTCAAGAAAATGGGAACTAATCGAATTAACCAAGGACCTTCTTACAATACCCTTTCCATACCTTCCTTATACGTAAATTGAAATAAGAAAAAACCATTGCTAAGCATTACACGTTAAAGTCCATATTTTGCCCAAGTCTTACGCACATAATTCTCCACTACTGGAAAAGCAAGACACTTTCCAATAAAATATCCATACAACGTATTCGTAAAGCGATTACTTATCTCATTAACAACCTCCAAAGGGATGGCCACATTAGCGACCTTCTTGCTTGAATTATCTTTAAACATAGATGCAAATGATGAAGGACCAGTAGTAGCCTGAGGAGAAACCCCATTCGATGTAACATTAATATCACCCTTAGTCATAACCTCATGCACACATGTAGGACCAGTAGTAAGACTGGAATTAATAGATGCAAACTGATTAGCATTCTTGTTATAAGAATTCAATTCATTCAAACCAATAGTCACGTTCCCCATATTCATATTTGTTAGCCTTAATAGTTTTTATTAGAAGTGATGGTCATTCACATTTAGGAACTTTGTAACGTGTGTTAGATATCGTGCTAGAATAGTCAACTGGCTAGTGGATTGGGCTAAGCTAATTGGTTAATAGTTTAGTTAAGCTAGCATTGTATAAGTTCATGTAACCCAATCCATGTCCAAGCCCATATACGGCCCATGGCCAAGCCTTAGGGCATCCTTTGTCTTGTACTATATAAACCCCTCAAAGTCTCATTTAAGGGGTGTGCTTGAGTGTGTGTGTGTGTGTGTTTTCATATGAATATTGTTTTCATCTTCTTTCATTTATCTCTCTAAACATACACGATCCATATCATTCAAGTCACCAAGTTCTTCTCTTAATCTTTCCTTCTTCTACGCATAACACATATGTTTGTTATACGTGTTTGTGTTGGGTTTGCTTAACGTAGTGATAAGGAATAAGTGATAATGGGGGTTAACAATTGGTATCAATCGCCTAACAATGGTTTAGGAGTGTTTGTGTTTGTTTTGAAGGGTTACGCGTACTGCTCACGTTAGTCATATTTGTCACGCTTAAAGCTTTAATTTTTGCACTTAAAAATTCAAGATTCTTGTGGTTTAAGGTTTATTTGGTGCTAAAGTTTCAGTTTTTTGCAAAAAGTTCGAAGCTTTACGTGTTTTAAATCATTTTTAAGCTCGTTTTTGGTTCGTTGGTCATTTCTACTCGTAAGCTTTCTAAGCACTTTGGGTGAAAAAGGTCAACATTTTTGGGGTATTCGAGTGTTTTTAAGGCTATTTGTGCAAGAGAAATTGTTTGAATCGCTGGAAATTTTTTACGCGTAGGTCAAAACCCTAGTTCTACGCGTAAGAAAGTCAAACTATGGATAAGGTTCTACGCATAACTTTTTGGTGCAGATTCTTCGAGCTATAACGATTACTCAGTGCTTCCCCCACTTGGATAAGTTTGTGGAACACTTTGACTTTTGGATATCTTTTACACTGTGATAGTGTAAAGGATTTTTGGGCAAAACCCTAATCTTACGCATAAGCTTAGACTTACGCGTAGAACACTTTACGCTTAAGTATTTTCTTACGCCTAAGCTTGTCTTACGCATAACTAAATCTTACGCATAAGTTTTTCTACGCCTAACTTTAAACTTACGCATAAGCATTTCCTACGCCTAAGGAATCCTACGCCTAAGCCATCCTACTCGTAACCATTTCCTACTCGTAACTTCTGTTGTCTATGCCTAAGCTCTTTCTACGCATAAGATCATACGCCTAAGAATCCTACGCCTAAGATCCTACGCATAAGATCCTACGCATAAGCACCAACTCTACTCGTAACTTCTTCTCTCTACGCCTAAGCTCTTCATTTGAGTAAAATTTATTTTTTAGGGGAGACTAAACGTTCAATTTTTACGCGAGATTCAAATTTTGGTATAACTTGGAAAATTTTGGTCAAAAATTCAAATTTTTGGACCCAAATTCAAATTTTTTCGGTAAAATTTGGCGTCAAAATTGTCATAACTCAAAATTTTCATACGTCCTTATAATTGATTTTTACTGTGAATTTCAAATTTGGGGAGAGAAAAATTTTACGCCTTCGAACAGGTTTACGAGTAAGATTCACTGAAAAACCTCAACCGAGCTTAATCTTCTTCAAACACAACTCCTTTATCGTTGAATCGATCCTACATCAACTTTATCATACATACCTTCCTCAATGGCAACTCTGGCAGATCGTCTCAAAACTACTTTCTTTGATTCATTCTTCAATGACCTAAACATTAGTCCAACTACACCAAATAACAACAACCAATGGATTTCATCGTATAATCCGCAGTTTGCTCAACCAAGTATGCATATGGGTCAAGGAGGACAAATGGTTGATGTTATTGGGAATCAGAATGGATTTGCTACGGGTATAAAAATGGGGAATCAGATGCAATATGCAGGACAGTTTGATGGACATCAAGGGGGTCAGATTGTGAATCAGAATATGGGATATCAAAATGGGAATAATTGTTTTATGACTTCGGTTCAGCAAGCTACCTCTAACAATCACAACAAATATTCAGGGTATTTTGATCCAGAATGCAGTGTCAAACGACTGACGAAGCTTGAAAGGATCCAGTACATGTTGATGTTAGCACAGAAAGAAGAATCGGGAATTGAATTGACTGATGCATAATACGAATTCATGAATCCAAGACGGGCACATAAAGCAATCAATATTGCAAACGCCAGTCATACAATCAATCAGCAGGACTCAACATCAAGCGGTACTTTTGATACACCTCCAGTCTATGACACAGATTCACTCAATGAGGTACCAAATTATAGTAATGTTGCTAATCAGTTTACTCATGAATAACAGCATTCTGTGACATCAGCACCTACTTATGATACATACCTGGACAATCCGAGTTGTAGCAATACGAACTCTGAAACTCCAGATGTGGATCCTAATGGCGGTTGTGTGGCACAAAATACTGAGACTGATGAGGAAACCCGTGCTTATTTTGAATCATTAATCAATAATTGTGGTATTGAGATTGAGAAAGTGAGTAAGGTCAATCGCGAGGTTAAGGCCGCGGATCAGAAATTGACCGCTGAGCTTGAGAGTTACAAAGAGAATGCAAGAGCCTATGAATTTCATACAAACAAAATATCAGAATTAGAAATTGGTTACCGAGATTCTGTTTTAAGAGAAAAACAATTGCAAATCAAGTACGATACACTTGATGTGAATCTGAACTTGAAAATAAAATCTTTAAACAAGGAAATTTCTGAACTAAATGACCAACTTTCTAAACAAAAAACACTGTTCTCTGATCTTGAAAAAGAGAAGAAACAGTTGATTGCTGATTTTTCAAAACGAGAAGATTCTATTCTTGATGAAATTCTGGATAAAAATGAAACTATCAAAAAATTGGATAATTTACTTCTTACAACGGGTCATTCCGCTAAAACAAACAAGATGCTTTCTAATCAAGTAAATCCGATTTTTCATACTACACATAAAATGGCTCTTGGTAACTCACCTCCTTGTTTCCTCAAGAAAGCTCAGAAACAACAGAATGTGTTGAACAATGGAAAACCTTTGCATGAACCTATAATTGTGCATGATTCTCTTGAAACGTTGGAACTATCTGAGGAGAGTAGATAAAAAATGAAACAAAAGAATTCTGAAATCAAACCGATTGATTATAACAAATGGAACAAAATTAATGGAATCACTTTTGTGTCTCAAAATGAAAAGTCAAAGTTTTCCATCACACCAAGTGTTTCAAACAAAGTGTCAACACCAGTTTCAAAATTAGTTTCAAAACCAGTAGTTGTCTCAAAATCTCTTTCGAACATTGAACAAATGTCTTCAAACAATCCTTTTAACACAAGTGATCCTAGAAGTATTTTAGAAAATGTGAAAACTAGAATTGCGGGACTTCAAGAGACTGTTAAAACTAAAACCACTATTACACCTAACAACTGGTTTTCTAGTTTTGATATCGAACAAAGAAAGTTTTTTGAAACAGAAATTGCCCCTCAGCTGAATGCCATCAACTCAAGGGTACTTCATTTTGAACAAGCATTTTTGAAAGAAACAGTTGACTTTGTCAAGGACCATAAATCCCTTGTAAAGCAAGCTAATGAAAGTGTTGAACACATCAAAGTTTTGGAAAATTTAGATGACTCTCTCTTCGAAGATGTTATGACTACTGATATCATGTCCATCATTTTGCAAACAAATTCTGTTGAAGATCATGAAAGACTCCAGTCAGAGACCTCCGCAATTGTTTCAAAATATGAAAAAGCTCTTGAAAAACTTGAAAAAGAAAACGTGTCCTATTTTAAACAACTTGATCGAAAAACAGAGGAATGCAAGTATGACAAACTGTCATATGAGCGTGCCTACAAGGACATGCAAGAGCAAAATGATCTTTTGAGAGTTCAGATGGAAAGTCTAAAAGGAAAGGCTGTGGATACAAAGTTTGCAAAACCATTGACTGAGGAGAAAACAAATGTTCCCAAACCGGTTTTCAAACCAAAAATGTCTATTTCTCAGTTTCCACCAAAAGTCAATGAGAAAAGAGATTTGTCAAAACCAGTCACTCCACAGTCTTTGCCCATCAAAAAGAGAATTATCAAAGCTTTTGAAAAACCTGTTTTTGAGAAAGAAAAAGTGTTTACACCTGGCATTTTTAGGAATAGTTCACGGAATGTGATCGCAAATCCAGTTAAAGAATCTGTCGGTTCTAAAAACATGGTCAACAATCACTATCTAGAAGAAGCTAGGAAAAAGGCATAGACTCGAAAAGACAGAATTTTAGGTGCAACATCTAGGGTGATGAATTCTACAAGATTTCAAGGCACTGCTAGTAGTAGTAAACCATTACCTAGGAACACTCTACAAAAGACTAGGGATTGGCTTGCATCTAAGAGTAGTTACGCAAAAGAAAATGCTATGCCTTTAGAAAACAACACTAGGAATTGTAAGTCTTTTTCGAACAAGAATCAATTTCCAAAAGATTGTAGTGACAGAGTTAAAGCTACTGTTTTAAACAAGAATATTGAATTTGTCTGTACTACATGTAAAAAATGTGTCTTTTTAGCTAATCATGATGCATGTGTCTCACAATATCTCAAGAAAGATAATTCTCGTGCCAAGGCACAATCCACTAAGAAACCAAATGGAAACAAGCCCGTTGATAAAAAGACAAACAAACAGACACCTAATAGGACGATCTCTTCAGGACGTAGTTTTTCTAAAAATGAGTCTTCCACTGTATCTGATAAGAAAACAACTCCTAGATCTTACCTTAGGTGGATTCCCACGGGCAAAGTTTTCAACAAAATAGGTCTTAGATGGATTCCCACAGGAAAGATTTTTGATACTTGCACCAACACAGATAATAGTGACAATCATTCGGATAAGGAAGTCAGATCCACTACAACCGTTGATAGTGATCACCCTCACCGTGAGGAATCATGTACTTCTAACACTGTTATTTGTGAAAATTCATCTTCTGTGGATGCAGGTACTTGTAAAAGTGTTGAAGGTTCATACACCCCATGTGGTAGAGAAGAACTTTATGCCTATCTCGCATGTGGAAATCCTTTTCTTATTCCACTCTTAACTCCACTTTTACTTGTCCCAACTTAATTTCTCTTTCTTCAAATCTTCTTTGTAAATATTTTTTGAAAAACAAAATACAAAATTTGAAAAACCAACAAAAGCAAAATATAAAAATATAAAACTTTCAAAAATACAAAAACAATAGAAAATAAAAAAATCCAAAAATATTCTTCTCACGACATGTCTCTTGTATAATCGATATTTTGTACGTTTCTAGAAATGTCATTCAACAATGATACGGGTATGTACAGATGCTTGAGCGAGAGTTCTTTATATGTTTTCTAAAACATGTCGTTTCTCAAAATTTCTTCATATAATGGCTTTGGTATACTTCAATACGAAACCCGGACTTCAACATAATGGCTTCTGAACACATCAGTTCAGGACCCGCGCTTCAAAGAAAGGAAAGTGCTTAACCAAATCAAAGGTTTTAAATACTTTTCAAGCACTATTCCTAAAAACATAATGGCTTGCAGTTACTTCATACTGTAACCCGATCTTTAAAGAAAGGAAAGTGCTACGCAAAATCGATTTTCATATATATCGAACACTTATCCTAAAAAAAATGAAGATAATTTTTCTCTAAATATCTTCAAAATATTTTTAAAATCTTCTCATCTTGCGTACCATTGATTCGCAATTTTTCAAAAAGATTTTTTCAAAATCTCTCACATTTGGTACCAAGATAACTCCCTCTAAACCCTTAATTGATTCCAAATTTTCTGTAAGAAAAATATGCTTTCTTTAAGGGGGAGTATAAAACCAAAATTGTTCCAAAATTCATGCTAAATCAATTTCTCTCCAAATGTTTTTCGAAAAACATATCTTTTAATCATTTTATTTCAAAAACATCATAGATATGCTATTTTTAAGGGGGAGAAAACGTGATTAAAATGTGATCAAAATGTTTAATGATCGTTGTTTGAATCTCAAAAGAGCTCGACTCAGTCGTAACCAATGAATTGACGAGAAATCAAAATCAGGAAATGTACCATTTCGAGAAACTTTCTATGGACTTGACCAGGACGGGTAATAATTTCAAGCTAGTTCTCTAGTGCTGTAAACGTGTCTCGAATCGGTCTAGTTCATTTAAAGTCGATCAATTCAAAAAGTGCAAACTCTACCCTCTCTATGCAGATTTAAGTTAAAACAATATAAGCACATGTGAAGGGGGAGTGTTTCTGAAAATATAAAACTCTCGAAGTTTTCCATACATGTTTTCAATCATAAACACTTTGAGAGATTTTCAAGAAAAATGGTTTTATGGCAACAATAGGACAGTCATGGAGTTATAAGGTGACTAATGATAGGAAATTCGTCCTATGATCCGCCAGAGCCGGAGGGATCTACCCAAGGACATCACAAACAATTAGTATTAGAAGTCCTTAGGAATGATTGAAAAAAGGAGTAATGTGAGAAAGGAGAAAGAAGGGGTTGAAGAATTAAAAAGAAAAGTAATGAAAAAGGGTGAAAAGAAATAGCCCTCCATAATTCAACCTTAGGGCAGAAACCGGGTTCAATACATATGCTACTGGTTGTCACTAGATGACACTGGTATTGAAGAGAAAGACGTCATGGACCCAGTGACGCACTGCACCTAACCTTCTATCCACTCAATTCCTCTCAAAATGGATTTGTTTTATTCGCACTGGGAACCCTACATAATCTATCGACTTTCTCTTAGAGATCGTTGGTATTGAAGAAGGAGACCCTCTCCCTAGTCTCCGCTCAGGAAAACCAAAATGCACTAATTGAGTCTAGAGCCACAAGATTCATCAAAAGATCTCATAGGAACACATGACATGACATCGCTTGTTGTTCATCAATAAGGACACAAGTGATATATTATAGAGTCCTACGCAGATCTTAGCAATCTGCCAGAACATTTATGAGAGGTTTCACAACTGTGATCCTCAGTGATTGAATGGAAACTCCTGCCAGGGTCAACATCAAGCAGCCCTGACAGCAGGTCACTTCGGTAACTCCCCGTGGATTACGCTTAGTGTGTCTTAAACGGTCTACAGTCGTGGGGTGATGCTTCGGTGTACCTCGGCGACTCATCTGAACTGTAGATGTATTTCAGTACATCGCGTTATCTCACTTGTGGGACTCCAGTTCAGGAACAGCCTCTGTGAGAATTAGAGACGTGTTTTCACACTATGCTGTTAACACCCTCAAAATTCGAACTTGTAAGTGCCGGAATCCGCTTATTACTAACCTGTTTTTATGTTTTCTTCTTATGGAAGCTCTGGAGCGGATTGATCGTGCAGACTCGCCACATGCTCATACCAACAACACATGAAAGTTCTCATCAAAATCAAAGGCTACTCAAAGTTAAAGATGATTCTTCGTCAATGTCAAAGAATCTACAAAGTTTAAAGACTCGAGAACTACATCATTGGTAACCAAAAGACAAATAGAAGTGTGAGCATGGTGGAGAAAGACGTGGAGACACCTAACCAACGAAGTTGACAATGGCAGACAACCACATTATCTGATCACAAAGTATGAAGGAACTAAGAATCAAGACTATTCTATATCTACACACAACGTTCAAGCTCGAGAAAAGTAAAGACCTAATCAAGTGGAGCATCATTTGAATGACCACCCCTTAGGGGGAGATTGTTAGCCTTAATAGTTTTTATTAGAAGTGATGGTCATTCACATTTAGGAACTTTGTAACGTGTGTTAGATATCGTGCTAGAATAGTCAACGGGCTAGTGGATTGGGCTAAGCTAATTGGTTAATAGTTTAGTTAAGCTAGCATTGTATAAGTTCATGTAACCCAATCCATGTCCAAGCCCATATACGGCCCATGGCCAAGCCTTAGCGCATCCTTTGTCTTGTACTATATAAACCCCTCAAAGTCTCATTTGAGGGGTGTGATTGAGTGTGTGTGTGTGTGTGTTTTTATCTGAATATTGTTTTCATCTTCTTTCCTTTATCTCTCTAAACATACACGATCCATATCATTCAATTCACCAAGTTCTTCTCTTAATCTTTCCTTCTTCTACGCATAACACATCTGTTTGTTATACGTGTTTGTGTTGGGTTTGCTTAACGTAGTGATAAGGTATAAGTGATAAAGGGGTTTAACAATATTATCATGCACGAATTTACTTGCATGACCAGTTGCAATTGACGCTTGTTTCATCCCACTCGATTCCCCTCCTTGAGAAAGAGTCTCATGCATGATATTATTCAAAGCTATAGGACTTACAAACGCATTAGATGGAAAGTTCAAAGGAGGAAATAACTCATTATATGAACTGGGCGTACTAGCAGCATCATGAACAAGTTGCGAGTAGATCGAACTAGAATTACTAGGTAACTCAGCATGAACGTTGGCCATATCTTGCACGTTGGCTGCTCCAAAACTACTAAACGCAGACGAAACCATGGACGGTTCCATGGACACTCCCAAAGTAGACGAAATAGAATTGGTACTATTCTTTCCATCCAACCCATATTTTCCCTTGACATTCAACGACATATTAGTATGAACCTTTGTACTAGGACCAGCCTTACCATCAATTAGATTCTTAGCATTTGTACTAGATTGAATCTCACTCGTATCATTCACAGTAGTGTTCAAATTAGGCTCGTCCAAGCTAGGGTTACGCGCAACCTTCAAATCTTTTCGAGGCTGAGTAACATCGAAGTTCTCAGCGTTGATACCCTTTAACCTTTGCATTCAAGCATTCAAAGCATCCATGTCAACATAAGCATTGCCAATAGTAGAATTCGAAGGTTCGGACGCACTGTTGTTAAGTAGAAACCCCTTCTCCATCATTTAGAAACCCACGTACAAAAGCAAACCAAGTAATAACCACGCATGCAGCAACAACCAATGAAATAAAGAAACCCTAACCAGGTTAGGGTTTAAACGATATAGTACATGCACCTATCCCATCTTGAAGTACATGCACCTATCCCATCTTGAATATCGCAGCGTAAAATATTTATTAATAATACTCAGAACCAGGTAGATATTGTATGCACGTGAAAAATCCAAAGCAATAACAGAATAATGATAGATTATATATTAAGATAAGAGGAACATGCATGTAATATAACCAAAGTATGAAGAAACCAAAGCGAATATATGTAGAATTCAAGATCACCGACCCACTATATAGAATGAAACAATTAAAGTATTAACCGCCCCACCAACTGGAGAAGATTAAAAAACATTAAAGGGTTAAAGATCAAACGTTAGGGATTCGTATGTAAAGTGTAGTCGCTTATCAGAGAGAAACTTTGGCAAATAGTTAATCATTTTTTATTTTTTTTATTCGAATGAAGCATGAAAATGGAATTAAGGATAAACAAATCCTTGCTTAATATTGTTGTTGTTGTTGACTGGTAAGTGGTAAAAGACAAGGAAAAGAAAAAGAAAAATTAAAAACTAGTTAATTGACTCATTGGTATAATCGGCTTATTGACTTATTTGGTATTTTCGGTTTATACTTAAGCTTGTCCAGCTTATTATGGCTTTCGGCTTATGATACATCCATTGGCTTACCTGGTAATCTGTATTATCAGAAACCGGCTTAAAGTGTGTTTTGGGTTATTGGCTTGTGGGTAGTTTTCGACTTATATTTAAACTTATTGTACCTTCGGCTTACTTTCTAGCTCACTTGGTTTGTATAGTTACTCGTCCTCTTTGTGTGTCCTTGTGCTAGTCTCGACTGAAAAAGGGATAACACCCTAGGATGATCATTTGGCCCGTAATGTTGTTGTGTCACAAGCTCATGTTGGGTAGTACCCGACGGTGCTAACCACAAGGCGGGAAGATTTGAAAAATTCCTTGTTTCTGTAATGTTTTCGAGTCACAAAGAGTATGTAAATTGCTTGCTTCAGTCATGACAAGACACCCCGAAGGTGGTCGTCACATTGTCTAGCAATGGGTCTCGAAGGAGACTCATAATAGTCTCGATATAGCTCGTTGTTTTTAGTTTAAGACTGCGTTCGGGTTTACGCTTCTTTCGACCCAAAACTGTGTCAAAATTATTCCCATGTTAAATGTTGTGTTAAGTTCTATTGGGCTCAAAGCCCACATTTAAAGGGTGCGTTTGGTTAGCAGTAACAAAAACTCATCCTACTAACCTTTTTTTTAGCATGTGCATAAGCTGGGCCGAAGCCCAATTTTCATTAAGAGTCCGTTTGGTTTGGTCGCAGCCCACACCGGGTACTAATCAACTTCTCGGGTCTACAACTTATCGGTAATACATCAAGTGAATCAGTGTCCGTCTCGTCGCAACTCGCACGACTCGTTTTCCGTTGCAGCGAGCAACCCGATATCCACATCGACATCTACTCGCATTGACAAATACTACTTCCGTCCCAAATTTATAGTCCCCTATTGACTTTTTTGGTCTTTCTTGTTCAATTTTGACCTTAAATATTTTTGTTTGTGTTATACAATAGTTGATGAAAAAATATACTAATGAAAATACATTTAAAACTCAATTCATTCATATATCTTGCATCAAGTATTATATTATACAAACAAAAATATTTACGGTCAAAGTTAGAAAAGAAAGACCGAAAAAGTCAATAGGGGACTATAATTTTGGGACGGAGGGAGTAATAAATAGCACAAGTTAACGAAACATATATATTTAAACAAGTAACCATTAACTATCGCAACAATTTAAAAGACCGAGACACCATTTTACCTATATGAGGTTATAGAACATAGTTTTACAACTAATAGAAACTCAAGTTAACAAATACATATTACAACTTTTGACATCTAGAGAAACCGAGTAAGTAGAAAGTTTCACCCAAGCAATACCAATTTTCTGTGACAATATAAACTTACCAACGAGAGATACTTCTCGAAATTTATATTTTTCAAATATATATATATATATATATATATATATATATATATATATATATATATATATATATATATATATAGGGAAGGGATCGGGTGCGGATTAAATTTTAAGTAGGGATGGTGCGGATAATATCACAGTAACATTCAAAAAATAATAATTCAAAAAAATCTGAAAAAATTAAAAAAAGAAAGAGGACAACAATTTATTAAGAATCGCTGAAAAAAAAATTCAGAAAAAAAAACATTTTCATTGTTAAAAGGTATAATGATATTATGAATTTTGTTAATATCACCGTAATTATCAAGCTTTCTTAATATCACTACTAAGTAAGGCTAGCAGTAGTTTCACTAAGGCTAGCAGTAGTATGTAAACTAGCAGTGATATTAAGTTTTTTTCTAATATCAAAGTAACTTTTTAAGTAAAATTGTTAATATCACAGTTACTTTTTACATGTTTTCTTAATATCAAAGTTAATTTTTTTAATATCACTGTAACTTTTCTTAATATCGTAATAAAAAAGACAGTGATATTAAGTAAAATTGTTAATATCACAGTAGAACTCATAATATCGTTAATATCACGGTATGACTCATAATCAAAAAAACAAAAAAGTGCTCATAAAAACCTGAAAAAATAAAAAAATGAAAGAAGATAGCAATAGTAAGGATCGCTCAAAAGGAAAAAAATCAAAAAAATCGTTTACATGGTCAATTGGTACCGTGAATGTAAGCGCAGATCTTGACTTTTTTACAAAAAGTCAAGATCAGATCTGAAATAGGCGGTCCAGATCAATCCGCACATCCGCACCTGATCCTCACTATATATATATATATATATATATATATATATATATATATATATATATATATATAAAAGAAGTCTTATATATACATAAATTTCCAAAGTATATTATTTATTGTCTATATTTGAAAACTACGTTGTACTTTATTAATGCAAGTACACATAAAATTAAACTAAGACTTGATTACAATACAAGAATGTCATGAACACCTATACATATATGTATATATACTTAACATATACTTTTGCGTTCACGACGACAACGTCTCATCACACGTACTATCTTTCATACATCATCATTCGATCATCATCAAGACAAGGTCCCGCTCATACTCGATACTTTCCCACTATATATTCTTTCACTTTCATAAGCCGATATACACAATCATTTGAAAACTATTTTTCAAACCTAAACGATGCCACACAAGCAACAACAACAACACACACATTGAAAAACTTATAAAGTCTAGCTAAACCTTATCAAGTCTTAAACATGAATAAAGACTAAACTTGCCGTACTAAATTAGGTTGCGTGTCGGAGCCGTGCACTACCACTAATTAAATTGTTCACTTCAGACAACTGATTGCTAAGGTGATTTCATAGCCCCTACTTTTAAATTGTTTTATATCTATTTTGGGGGAAGATACATGCTCGCTTTACTTAAACTCAATGAATTGCTTTACTGAAACTATGCATTTCCATGCAAACTGTGCTTCATGATTGATATGTATGATTATTTAAATGATGTATTTACCTGCCAAACTATTAAATGTTTTCTAGCAAACTTAACTGTTTAAAGTTACATACGTGAGAATCACGCAAAGATGTTTTATGGACCACACAAAGTACTTTATTGATTTAAAATATTATGCAGCTTAGCCTAAGCCCTTAAATCCCAAAATGCCCAAACTCATGAACCGTCAATTCCTGCTGGGAATCGCGAATGTTATAAATAGATCTATTGGGGGTGACTCCCCCATTCGGTTGGCCATACATGGTTCAAGGTGAAACGTATAGCATGTCAGAATTGAGTGTAACGAGATAAACACTCGCAATGGGCCCTTTGCTAGTATGACTATATTTTGCATACATTACTGTCGTAGCTTCGGTTGCATGAACTTAGTGATAGCGTAATAGACACACTATATGGCATTATATTCATTGTAATGTACATATACCCTACACACGGTCCACAAATGAAGTTTTATTCTAAGGTAAACACAAACTTTCATGACATTGTGCGAGACACAAGGGTCACAAAAACTGAATGTTTTAAACTCACATCAATGGTACACTGAAATGTTATTTAAACAAACCTATGAACTCACCAACCTCGTGTTGACACTTCTTAGCATGTATTTTCAAGTTATAAGGCGATAGCTTAACTTTGGAGGCGCAAAGAAAAGGCATGGCATGGTCATAGATTTCTCTGATAAATTTAAATGAGGACCACCTTATTATGGCCCTGTTTTCCGCAGTAAACAAATCATGTAAACTTGTATTACTTCAGCGAATGAAATTCATTAATAAAAATCAGTTGTTCTATACTTATGTTCTTTCTATTTTCTTACTAATAAGTGACTTGAAGGGGTTAGCCTCTTCAATTTCTTGTGTTTGGTTGTTTGTGATGTTTTTGTCTAGGATATCACCGATATGAGGACTCTCGTGCTTGAAGTTTGTCTTTTCTCCACTCGAGTTTCATGATCGATGCTTATGGAAATCCAATATCCTAATCTTATCGAATAACGTTTATCTTTGAGCATACTTAATAAACGGCTTTTAGATTTCTGTTATTACCCTTGCCTTTAAGCATTGAGGACAATGTTTCGTTTTAGTTTGGGGGGGGGGGGGGGTAATCTTTGATTTGATTTGACCGCACTTGCTTGTTATTTGCCTTACACTCTCGCAACCCCGTTTTTCCTTAGAAAAAAAATAATTTGTGCAAAAATGTGAAAATTTTAAAATTTTTTGTAAGCTTTTGCTAGTTTTATGATTGAAAAGTCTTTGCAAATCTCTTAGAAGTTACTTTAAATTTTCATTTTCTTGAAAAGTCTTTGCTAATTGCTTAAACAAGAGGCAATAAAATGCGATTCTAGCTCACAAGGCCAAGAATTTGCAAGCTTCCCTAAGTGATTTTAAATATGCGAGGCTTTGAAAGATTTGCTAGTCTCTAATAAGTGACTTTAAAAATGCGAGACTTAAGATTATATGACGAAGCATTTGCTAAGTTAATATATGTTTTGACACCTTGTTGACTTTCCGCTGGTGAGAGTAGGAATAGATATCTGACTTGACCGGGCGTGTTGAGCCTAGCTTGTTCCCTTAACCATAGATAATTAAATTATTGGCTAAGCATTCACGGATCTCATTATTTGAGATTCTAAATTTGCGAAGATCGAGAAATGATAGAGTTATTTATGAGTTTAGATGCTAAGCATGGAGTAGTTAGTTCTCTTTAGAGCTCATCGAAGGTACTTGTGGCTTTTTGCTCCACAAAACTGTCTCACCCCATATCTGTGTAATAATAATTAAAGATGTTAGGTTTTGGCGATAATTAGTTCTTTATCTTCTTTAGAGAATCCTTGCTTATGAGAGTTAGGTACACATCAAGGTACTGTCAGTGTTGCGGTATAAAAGCCATAGGACTCGGAGTTTGGCAAAAATTAACATGAAATAAAGCCCAAATGTATTAAAGTAAAAATCCAAAGCCATAAAAGTTTTCTATGTCAGATGGTACCCCCGTTGTCATGGACGTCAAAAAGGTTGAGGAAAATTCCAAAGTCATAATAAGACATCTGATAAAACGGTAATCCCGTTGAATTAGTGGTTGAAAAGACCGAGGGCTTAAATTGCAAAAATGCAAATGTGCTGAAATAGTGTTAAGCCAAACTTTGACTCCGAGAGATATCTAAATAAAGCTTCTGTCTCTGGACTCGCAGATGAGTTGTTTCGGTCATAATAAAAAGGATATCTCCCTAAATCGTGTTAAATTAGGACCTTGATGTGGACCTCATTCTTGTTTGCAACGGTTTTCGAGGGAATATGGAAAACTAATTAGCGTGTTAGCTTCTTATCTTTATCGGAATAAAACTTATAGAAACGAGAAATATGAAGTAATTCATTTCTCACCAAAAATAAAATAAATAAAGGAAAATAGGAAAATGGGAGCAACAAGTAATTACACAAGTAACTTCCGTGGGTAGTGTTAGCATTTAAAGTCATATTTAACAATGATTTCGATTTTACGCTTAGTTTGGGAACTTGTGAAAAATCAGGGACGATGTCTTCTATCCGTATGGTCACTTCTCGATGAGTTGTGTTTCCTACTCCGTGATCCTAAAAATGTCTTTTAAAAAATGTTAGAGTTATCGATTGACATGAAAGTTTAACAAACCGTCACTCATAATAAGTGCTTAAATCGTAATATCTATATGTGTAATAAAAAGGTAAACGGGGCGATTTTAGAATTAGGGTTTCTTGATCTCTTTTGAGGAATCTTTGCTACTTTTCATAGATTTAGTAGAAAGAGGTTGGAATCCTTGGTTTTAGAAGCGTGAGTTGATAACATTGCGTGAGGACACGGCAATACTTTAGTTTGGGGGATTTTGGTATGTGTGAAAACACATACCTTTTCTTTATCAAAATCAGGCCTAAAATAACCGGAAACGAGCGTTAATGCCTAATATTTGCGTGTTTCTTGAGTTTATGCATGTGCAGGTACGAATATGACAAAACAGACAAAAGAAAGCCAAAACTGAAGAAAATCGAGCACGAGAATGAGAAGAGTGCAAAAGCCGATGCCGGGATGCTATTTTATGAGTTTTGGATGCTTAAAAAGTCAAATTACGGATCTCAAGGCATGTTTTGGAAGCTTTCACATCTCATCCTCCACTTTCCCAAAATTACACTTTTCACTCTCAACTTTGCAAAACTGTTATTTTTAGCCCCTCAACTTTCCCAAAATAACCTAAGTCAACCCTCAAGTTTCATAAAAGGCAAGAAAGGCCCTTGGATTATATTTTGGAAGAATGGCAGATTTGGTCCCTATGATTTGCAAAATTACAAAATTAAACTTAAAACTATCCTAAATAAACAAGTCCAAAACATAAAAATACCAAATAACAAACATTACCCCATTATTCCCCATATTTTCACTATTCAAAATACATGAATGCGATGTGAGTTTCAAAATTCCATTCATCCTTCGTTGGGAGAACGACCCGGGAAATACTTATTGCCTTTGTATTTCTTCGGAAAATATCTGTACTACGAAACCGAACCATATCAAAAATGGCGCCGCTGCCGGGGAGGGCATGAAGTGAGTTTTTAATTCCATCTCGATTCGCGTGTTTTTGAAGATCCTTCCTCGAGAAGTTACCGTTTTGTTTTTCTAAATATTTCTTTTATAAACACCCAAAAAAAATCTAAGAAAACAAAACACTTTTCCTAAAGTGTTTAAAACTCCAAAAAAATTAAAAACAAACAAAAGAAATTGAAACGTCAATTGTTACGTCGGCTCACCTTTAGAGTACAACCTATACACGGGGTTTAAGGAGGTCTTGACATTAAATTGCAGACCAAAGAGAGATCCACTCTTCTCTCTCGCCACGCTGCGAGTACTTTTGAGAGCTACCGAGAACCGGTTGACGAGACGGTTACCAAAAATATTGTGTTTTCAAATTTTTATATTATAAAAACCAAAAATATTTTCCTTTTCAAAATTTGTTTTTCTTTTATGTTTTCTATCTTTAAAACCCAAAAATACTCTTCGTTATCCTCTTGAATGTTTAATTCTCTTTACCCTCTAATTTGTTTAATTCTCCACAATGCTCGATTCTTCACCATTTGATCCCCATGATCCTCGGACCATGGAGGATTTCTATCGTCCATCACTTATCAGTCGAGGAGGACCAATCATTCTGATATCCGTTCTGGGAACAAAGTTTAGATTGAAAAATCATATGGTTCGACTTCCTCGTCAACATTGTCAATCCATGGATTTCACGACGAAAATGCTAATGAGCACTTGAACAAGTTCTTGTCTATCACTCAAATCATGAAACAACACGACATTTCTCAAGATGATATCCGATTGAATCTCTTCCCCTTATCTTTAACCCACGAACCTGAATCTTGGTTTTACACCCTTGAAAAATATTCAATTCATACTTGGGAAGAGATGTTTCGCAAGTTTCTTTCAAAATACTTTCCATATTCGAAAACGATGCAGCTGAGAAAAGAAATTCTTAATTTCCAGCAATTACCCAAGAAAACCGTATTTGAAGTTTGGGAAAGATTCAAAACGTTATTGCAGAAATGTCCCGATCACCGAATTTTGCTTCTTGATCAAATCCTAACCTTTTATGATGGTATAACTACGATTGATCGAGACAAAATCATGTTGGCAGCTGGTGGAAATATCATGCGGAAGACCCCTCAAGAAGCTTATGATTTGATCGAGAATATGACACAACATCATTATCAGTGGGATGCTAAAGTTCCTTAAGACTCTACCACTATGTTAAGTGATAATTATTCCGAGAAAATTTCCGTTATGAGTGCTCAAATTGACATCTTTGGAAAGAAAGAAAGATATATCAGTCACCATTATCAACAAAGACTGAGTCATTCGCCCACCTTTACTTATTCAGATTCTGACGAGAGTGATGATGATGAATCATTTGAAGAAGAGAACTTAAAGATCGATGATGCTTATGATGATTCTTTGAGTGGCAATCCCACTCCCATTTCTGATCCTATCATTTCCGACTCTTCCCCTTCACTCACGCCGGTTGAGAGAAGTGACATCGTTTTGGAAGAAGTTGATGATTTTTCAATTTCGCCGAAAATTGTTGAAACCAATTTCGATCCGGGGGAAGATGTTCCTTTAACAGAAAAGATGTTTTACGATGAACCATCACTTTTTCTTCCCCCGATGGAAGATAACGTTGAAGAAATTGTTGAACTTAAGCCGTCAGATCCTACGGAGCTCGAGCTCAAGGATTATGTTCCCGAATTTGAGAGTTTTATCTTTGATACGGCAGAGGAGAGTAATGACAATCCCACATCTCATCCCGATCTTTTTCTTACGACTTATGAGTCGTTTTCCTTTGATATCAATCATACGGAAGAGACGAGTCGTGGCGACACCACTTCTCATACTTATTTCTCTCTTCCCGAGTATGATTCATTTCGTTTTGAGGAGTTCTCCGGTGAACTCTCTCATATCATATCTCCTCCGGAGTATGATCATTCTATTTCGATCTTGAGAAAGATTTTAGTTTGGGGGAAGAGCAGCTCTCTCAAAAGAGTTTCGTTATTGATAACATCACCCCGCCTCTTCCTCCCAAAGTTTTTGTTGAAAATTATCCTATGAGCTTAAATGATCAAATTCAAATTAAAGATTGTATGAAATTTGCTTTTGAAGATGAAGAATGAATCCTTATTGTTATCAAAATCTTTATTCCATTTCTTTCATATAATGTGATTTCTCCTCTTCTTCACTCTTGCGGGATTGAGGATACCTCACCGTTTAGAGTTTTTGCTACTTAAAACCGTGGGTATCTCGTCGGAGTGGAACTTTTTTATGTTTCAATGTTTATCCAAACCTCTTGAACGAAATTCCGATGGAGATTATTTTTTTCCACTTGCTTCCCCAAGGACAAATGAATTCGGGGCGGGTCAAGCTAACGACTCGATAACAAAACAAGCGTTTCTATCTTCTTTCTTATTTCTTACAATAAGTGACGTGAAGGGGTTAGCCTCTTCGATTTCTCGTGTTTGGTTGTTTGTGATGTTTTTGTCTAGGATTTCACCAAATATGAAGACTCTCGTGCTCGAAATTTGTCTTTTCTCCACTCGAGTTTCATGATCGATGCTTATGGAAATCCAATATCCTAATCTTATCGACTAACGTTTATCTTTGAGCATACTTAATAAATGGCTTTTAGATATCTGTTATTACCCTTGCCTTTAAACATTGAGTATGATGTTTCGTTTTACGTTGGGGGGGGGGGGTAATCTTCGATTTGATTTGACCGTACTTGCTTGTTTTTTGCCTTACACTCTCGCAACCCCGTTTTTCCTTAGAAAAAAATAATTTGTGCAAAAATATGAAAATTTTAAAATTTTTTGTAAGCTTTTGCTAGTTTTATGATTGAAAAGTCTTTGCAAATCTCTTAGAAGTTACTTTAAATATGCGTTTTCTTGAAAAAGTCTTTGCTAATTGCTTAGACAAGAAGCAATAAAATGCGAATCTAGCTCATAAGGCCAAGAATTTGCAAGCTTCCCTAAGTGATTTTAAATATGCGAGGCTTTGAAAGATTTGCTAGTCTCTAATAAGAAACTTTAAAAATGCGAGACTTAATATTATATGACGAAGCATTTGCTAAGTTAATATATGTTTTGACACCTTGTTGACTTTCCGCTGGTGAGAGTAGGAATAGAATTCTGACTTGACCGGGCGTGTTGAGCCTTAGCTAGTTCCCTTAACCATAGATAATTAAATTATCAGCTAAGCATTCGCGGATCTCATTATTTGAGATTTTAAATTTGCGAAGATCGAGAAATGATAGAGTTATTTATGAGTTTAGATGTTAAGCATGGAGTAGTTGGTTCTCTTTAGAGCTCATCGAAGGTACTTGTGGCTTTTTTCTCCCACAAAATTGTCTCACCCCATATCTGTGTAATAATAATTAAAGATGTTAGGTTTTGGCGATAATTAGTTCTTTATCTTCTTTAGAGAATCCTTGCTTATGAGAGTTAGGTACACATCAAGGTAGTGTCAGTGTTGCGGTATAAAAGCCGTAGGACTCGGAGTTTGGCAATAGTTAACATGAAATAAAGACCAAATGTATTAAAGTAAAAATACAAAGCCATAAAATTTTTCTATGTCTGACGGTACCCCCATTGTCATGGACTTCAAAAAGGTTGAGGAAAATTCCAAAGTCATAATAAGACTTGTGATAAAACTGTAATCCCATTGAATTAGTGGTTGAAAAGACCGAGGGCTTAAATTACAAAAATGCAAATGTGCTGAAATAGTGTTAAGCCAAACTTTGACTCCGGGAGATATCTAAATAAAGCTTATGTCTCTGGACTCGTAGATGAGTTGTTTAGGTCGAAATAAAAAGGATATCTCCCTAAATCGTGTTAAATTTGGACCTTGATGTGGACCTCATTCTTGTTTGCAACGGTTTTTTAGGGAAGATGGAAAAATAATTAGCGTCTTAGCTTCATATCTTTATCGGAATAAAACTTATTGAAACGAGAAATATGAAGTAATTCATTTCTCACCAAAAATAAAATAAATAAAAGAAAATAGGAAAATGGGAGCAAGAGGTAATTAAACAAGTAACTTCCATGGGTAGTGTTAGCTTCTAAAGTCATATTTAACAATGATTTCGATTTTACGCTTAGTTTGGGAACTTGTGAAAAATCAAGGACGATGTATTATATCTGTATAGTCACTTCTCGCTGAGTTGTGTTTCCTACTCCGTGATCCTAAAAATTTCTTTTGAAAAATGTTGGAGTTATCGATTGACATGAAAGTTTAACAAACCGTCACACATAATAAGTGCTTAAATCGTAATATCTATATGTGTATTAAAAATGTAAACGGGGCGTTTTTAGAATTAGGGTTTCTTGATATCTTTTGAGGAATCTTTGCTACTTTTTATAGATTTAGTAGAAAGAGGTTGGAATCCTTGGTTTTAGAAGCGTGAGTTGATGACATTGCGTGAGGACACGAAAATACTTTAGTTTGGGGGATTTTGGTATGTGTGAAAACACATACCTTTTCTTTATCAAAATCAGCCCAAAATAATCGGAAACGAGCTTTAATGCCTAATATTTGCGTGTTTCTTGAGTTTATGCATGTGCAGGTACGGATATGACAAAACAGACAAAAGAAAGCCAAAAATGAAAATAATCGAGCACGAGAATGAGAAGAGTGCAAAAGCTGATGCCGGGATGCTATTTTATAAGTTTTGGATGTTTAAAAAGTCAAATTACGGATCTCAAGGCATGTTTTGGAAGCTTTCACATCTCATCCTCCACTTTCCCAAAATTACACTTTTCACTCTCAACTTTGCAAAACTGTCATTTTTAGCCCCTCAACTTTCCCAAAATAACCTAAGTCAACCCTCAAGTTTCATAAAAGGCAAGAAAGGCCCTTGGATTATATTTTGGAAGAATGGCAGATTTGGTCCCTATGATTTGAAATATTACAAAATTAAACTTAAAACTATCCTAAATAAACAAGTCCAAAACATAAAAATACCAAATACCAAACATTACCCCATTATTCCCCATATTTTCACTATTCAAAATACGTGAACGCGACGTGAGTTTCAAACCTCCATTCATCCTTCGTTGGGAGAACGACCCGGGAAAAACTTATTGCCTTTGTATTTCTTCGGAAAATATCTGTACTACGAAATTGAACCATATTAGACGTTGAGGTTTCCAAGAGAGTTCTTGAAGAAGAGTTGCTAGGTTCATGGAAGAACAAAGGGTCATCAAAGAAAGAGAGGCTAGTGATGAGCTTACAGCGAAGCAGTTATATGATCTACAAAGAGAAGAAATTCATGCAGATGAAAGAGAAGCAGCTTTGAATGAGTTGATTGACATTATCAGGAAGGGTTAGAGAGAAAAGATAGTTGCAAGAGTATCTCAAGCATCGGGATAACAGGAAAGCAAGTCAACTATAGGAAAGCTAATGCTGAGATTGAGAGGTTGTAATTCAATGCTTATAGAAAAGTACAGAGCTTTGCTCAAATGAGTGAAGAAGAAAAACTTCAGGAGCAAAAAGAGATGCCTCAACTATGGAATCTAAAGCTTCAAAGAAACAAAAACTAGATGAAGATGATACCAAAAGACTGGATCAGTTGGTCATTCAAGAAGATGCAGTTGATGCAGCTCCTTTGAATGCCAAATTTCCCATCATTGATTGGCAAATAGTGTCTGATGGGTTTAAAAACTACATTGAGCTGACAATATCAAATGGCTTCAAAGGAAGATATCCTACTTTTGGCTACATGCTGCACTTCATTGATAGAGAAGATCTGGAAGCTTTATGGAAGATAGTGAAGTTCATATATGGTTCTACAAGGCCCGCAGGTACTATAAATTTTACTACCTGGCATGCCTTAAGGTGTATGTTTGAGCCAAATGCAAATGACCACCAGTGGGAAGATTACATGGTCAAGAGATGGAGACTATATCTGTACTGTGGAGTACATGTAGTAGAGTTAAGTGAAATTTGGGTGTACATGCTAGTAGACAGAGATTATCCACTTTCAGCTTTGGTAGCAACTCAGATGTTAGACATGAAACTAATTACTTATGCTAAGAAGGGAACTCATATGGCTTACAAACTCTTGAAGAAGATATAGGAGATTGCCCAGAAGAAGTAGTGTGTTTGGAAGAATTCCCCCAACATCAAACTGTTTAATTCATGAAACTTATTGATTTGCAGTGGAATCATAAGTTTAGGGGAGGATTGTTGGGAATTAAATGTACCAGTACTAACAGACTTAATACTGCCAAACATACAGGCAAGAACTGCTGAAGATAACACTAGCAGTACTAAATGACTTAGTATTGCTAGTACATATAGGTTGTACTGCTTATGCGATATGTACGCGTTTTGTATTTATAGAATAGATATTGTGTATATCTTATACAAATATAGTTTGATAGTTATCTTGTACATGATTCCTTCTGCTATAAAAGGAGGTCCTAGGTTAGATGTTCTATACTTATCTTTTGTTAAGCTTCAAGGATGTAAACCCTAGTGATAGTTGAGATCAATCATATTATAATTAATAATATTGAAGCGTTTGGTTATAACATTGTTTACTATTCATTCATCATCAAGCTATATTAATCTTATAAAGTATCAAGTAGTAGATTCCGCATACTACTTGGTATATCCTCAAAGTATCTAACTCACAAGTCACAAGTGTTTAGATCCTCACATTAAACAAAGTAAATGTTACTCGAGATGCCCTCCTAGCGAGTCGTGGTGTTTCCTAACTTTCCTTGGACCTTGGAAACGTCTAAGAATGTTTATGGAGTGGAATGCTTTGAAAGTCTTGAATGAGCCCTTTATTTAAACTCTTGTCAGTGGGTCGATACACTGTATCAACCTCCTCGATACGGCGTATTGGAGGTATTTTGCATGGTCTCCACTCATAAAATATTTTGATATTGTTAATACAAATAAGCCGTAAAAACCTTTATTTATATTTTACGATCTTCTAATGTTTTGTCGATAACAAAAGTAAAATCATATTAACGAAACAAATAAAATACGTAAATGGTTTGAACTAATAGTTTTCTAACATATTCACATTTTCACATAAAACACTAAAACAAGTATAAGTGACTTTATGATCTAGATATATATGTACAACAACTAGTGTTTACATATTGGGTTAATACATACTTATATTAAGTATACTAAAATGGGTAAAAACAAGTATATACTAAAATGGGTAAAAGCAAGTATATACTAAATAGATAAAAACTAGCAAATGGTTTTGACCCATAACCCATGGTTTTATATATACCACTTACACAAGTTCAATGTATCCTTAAGGTACATTGTATCTAGATAGAAAACCATGGATCAACCCATAACCCATGACCAAAAATACCCATGGGCAAAGAGGAGCGTTCCACGGATCCCTAGCTTTGTGCTAGCCGGATCCCAAGTGGAAGGGATCCGTGGGATCCTGGGAAACAGTAGAGAATTTTCTCTATAAATAGAGAGCCATTTCTTCCTTTCTATTCATCCCTTTACACACATACTTCCCCCAAGTATTCTAACCCTCTAACCTCAGATCCAAGAGATCTATGTAGCTTTTCTCTTTTGTTTTTGTGTTATCTTTTAGGTTCCTCTTAAAGGCTAGATCACCACCTTTGAAGTCGAGCAAGCTCAAGTCCATGAGTTGCCAAGCTTCCTCATCATCAAGGATATTGAAGTCCTCTTGTTGATGATCCCTTTCTTTCTTCAAAGAAGCATAGTGTTAAAGACATTAGTGAAAGATGTCTCAAGTGTAAAGACGAAGATATTAGTGAAGGGTATCTATCGTCTATAGGATAAGCACTTGTGGTAGGTGCTTAGAAGTCAAGACAAGAAGCATTAGTGAAAGGTGCTTGAAAGTGAAGACACAAGACATTAGTGAAAGGTGTCTTGTAGATCTAATCAAAGGCATTAGTGAAAGGTGCCTTAGATGTACATTCAATATGGTGTGTTTCGATGTACTAGATAGACTAGCATTAGATCCAAGGATATTGATGTCCTTGATGATGTTGTAAAGGAGTAGATCTCCTTGGGATTAGTCGTTGGTGTAGTGTGGTAGTAGTTCCTCCATTGCAATGGAACTAGGTGCTTAGCCTAGTACCTAATAAAGGGTAGGCGACGTTGTGAAGGTGTAGTTCACCTAAGGTGTGAAAGAACTAGGTACTTAGCCTAGTACCTTATAAAGGGTAGGCGACGTTGTGTAGGAGTGGTTCACCTTGGTGTGAAAGAACCCGGTGGTTAGCCTAGTACCGGAAAAAGAGTAGGCGACGTTGTGAAGGCTTCTCCGCCATAAGGAGCTTGGTGTAGTGATTACGAACTCTCGAGTAGGTGACTCGGGGAGTGGAGTAGGGCAAGGAAGGTGACCTTGTAGCCGAACCACTATAAATACTTGCGTTGTGGTTTTGTGCTTCTTACTCTTTTCTTTCATTACATATCTTCTATATGCTTGCTTATCAACATCCAACACACACAACTAAATAGATTGATATAAGTCAATCTAAATAGATTAAAAGGAAGTTTTAATTGGTAAAACTATTCAACCCCCCCTTCTAGTTTTCCACAATTGGTATCAGAGCTTCGTTACCAAGTTTCTTGAAGTATATTGTACTTTAAAAACTTGATACGATCCATAGTTAATTGAAAACTACAAAGAACGTTTTTTTTTTTTTTTAAAACAAACATCATGTTTTTCAAAAACGATATGTTTGGATGTTGATTTGATAACAACATTTTTTTTATTTTTCTTTTCACTTAAATTGCACTAATCTTCTTTGTGATGTTGATTAGTCAAAGCTCATACCCACCAAGCTTTAGGAGTTGCTTGGTAACAAGAATACCTTCCTTAAGAAGGTATCTTAGACGCAAAGGAGCGGGAATCGTCTAAGTGACATTTGTCATTTGTAAAAGACATTCCTAAGTGCATTTGAGGTATGACTTTCTACTTATATCTAAATGATATTTGTTTAGTATATAAGTGTTATTTGCTAGGCTTTTATTTGAGTAGATTTTTGTGTTTACACATGATTTACATGTAGCTTCGTTAGGAAGCCTGTTTCTCACATACGTGTTATTTTTCTCGTCTATAGTCATAGTATATAAAGCTTATGCTTTATTTCTTCTAATAAAACAAAAACACGAATTTCAAAAATTCCTCCTTCCCTATTAATAAACCCACTCGACGCCCACTTTTTCAATCCTCACTTTTTCAAATTTTCCAATTTCAAAAATTCCCTCTCATTCAAAAACTTCATCTTCCTCCTCATTCCATCTCTTCCTAAACCAAGAAGATCCGTCATCAACATGGTTTACATCGCACTCGTGCTCATCGCCCTAACACTCATCGCACTTGTGTTCCCTATGATGAAGTTCACATACGGAGACTTTTACTTTGTGTTGTTAATCTATATTGGGGTCATTTACCCAATCCTTTGTATCATCCTTAGCATTGAAATGCAATATTATTAATAATCTATTTTATCTAGGTTGTTTGTGTTATTTTGTGTGTTTCATATGTGTTATATTCTTTCGTGATACATTAGATGTCATGTATGCATGCTAAAAGAAAATGTAGGATAAAACATACTTCGTGGTACAATAACCGTAAAACCTATGTTTTTATTAAAACTGGTTCTGTTACTACAGATCCACGGATCCCGGAAGTTACACTAGCCGGATCCCTTTTGAAAAGGAACCGTGGGATCCGTCCTACTGGAAAACAGTTTTCATGCAAGATTAAAAACCACTATCCTTCTAAAAGTAATAATCCACTAGAGTTTCAAAACCATGAGTTAGCTAAATACTAATAAAAATAAAAACCATTGTTAATAGAATATCTAGTAAAAACGTTAGATTATTATAGGTTGACCATAAACGTCTTCCCTTATTAACCCATCACTTCTATAGGTTCAACTATGACGCATGAATACGAGTTTGATTTTTCACTCACTAGCGTCTACACCCCGAACATTTCCCTTGAGCCCAACACACCTGGCAATCATGTCCGTGGGTTCAATAATCTCGAAAACCGTCACTTCCATGAAGGACGTATTGTAGACACCTCTCTACAATTCGAAGAAGGTATCAATACCTCCTTCCGAGCCATAGGACTAGAATGTCTTCTTGAAATCAACGAGAAGATATATCCAAGGTTCATAATGGAATTCTTCCATCAAGTCGAACTCGTTCGTAACGAGGATCGCTCTCTATCTCTTTGGTTTTATATCAAAAACCAAAAATTTACTTTAAGCCTTGGGCATCTTGCTCACATCCTCCGAATTCCAAACCATGGACAATGTGCCTTCACCGAAGATTGGTCTCTTGATTCTCTCTTCAACTTTCGTGAAGAAAATAGTCCATATTGTTCAAACATACCCTCTCCGGAAGATTTAACGCGCATGATATGCAAACCTCGACCATATTACTCCAATCCAAACATTATCCATACACGGGATATCCGAGAAGAGTATAAGCCTGTTGCTCTCATTCTACGTGAAAATGTTTGGAGTCTTAGGGGAAATCGAGATATTCTTCCCGCTTGTTGTGCTCACATGTTGTACTGTTTGCTAACACAACAACCATACAATCTCGCCTACTTCTTCGCAAGGCGAATTGCAAATCTTCAAGGCTCCAAGAATAAACTCATCCCTTATGGAATGTTCTTGACACGCCTCTATCACAATGTTATGCACTTCCATCCTCAATTTCAAAGTCCGTTGTATGTACTTGTGAACAAGATGATGGAACCGCTAAACATATCTCTCATGAAGACTTTCTTCATTCATGATTCCACCAATACCCATCAATCACATAATGATCCTCCTAGTGAAGACACTCAAGGAACCTAGAATAGTCAAATAGGATCAATTCTACTCTGTAATCCTATCTCTTCCATGAAATAAAACATCTTACATTTGATTTCCTAGTTTTAGAACTCACTTAAACAAAAACTTGGAATATAATGCATTGTCAAAGATCATTGCATACCTTTGGTAAAGGTTCTGTCTAGCAGATAGACGGATCCCAAATGTTGTACTAAACGGATCCCTACTTCTAGGGAACCGTGGGATCCGGCAAAACAGAAAATGCAATTGCAAGTATTATATGTCAAACACATCCCTTAGAACACCTCACACTAAGCTAAACATAGTGTCTTAAGATTGATTAAGACTTTATCAAGATAGGTTGACCTTTCCTACTCTTTCCAACTCACATAGATCACATTCTAAGGCTTTGTTAGATCTACCATTTCAATCCATCACTCTTCCGCTCCCAAAACTCACACTTTATTCGTCTTATATGATCTCTCACAACTAGGTTAGAAATCCTTCGATTATGACAATATTGATCATTAATCAATCTCACCTCAAAATTGATCAAAGTTGATCAAATCCTAGTTTTTCCCATCTCATAACCATTAGGATATTTTCCAAAACATAATCCTAAGACACAACCTGATCTCTAGGATCATTTAGTTTCTTTTAACTTTAATTGACATCTTTAATGTCATCCTTGGTCATCCATTGGTACTTGTTGAAAGTTCTAAATCCTTCCATAAATAACAATCATTAGCTACACACTCATTGCCTTCAAAACACTTAAGCACCCCTTCATTCAAAACACTTAGGAGAACTGAAACACTCAAGGTGATGTAGATCTAGGATCTTAGAAACATCATTTCCACTCTTTCATAAACTGCTGAACGCCGGATCCCTAGAACTAGCCTAGACGGATCCCTCTGAGAAGGGAACCGTGGGATCCGGATGACAGTCTATGACAAATCTTACTAAAACAAATCATTTTCAACTCAAACACTCCATCTCATCTTAAATGAGTTCCTAGAATAGCACAACCTCTGTAGTTGACTCTTGTGCATGCTAATCATCACATTCTAATGAATCTTAGTGGCTTAGAGCTTAAATGCACTTTCCAAATCTTTTGGTTTATAAACCACCTTGTTAGGATCTCCATAGTCATCACTCTCATTCTAACTTTCAGCCTTTGCAATCTCTTCAAATCATCTCATCATGAGAAAAACCCCAAGTAACAACCTATCCACCAAAGAACCACCCATCAAAAGGGCTCGTGTTGTACACGAAATCTCTTCAACCGAATCATCTCCGGTCAAATCAACAAACCTTCATCATCCAATCAAACCAATTCCTAAAAGGATAGTACCCACAAAACTACCTATACCAAACACAACCATACCTCCTAGGCCAAACAATATAATCTCCACTAAACCATCACCTTTGGTTGCTAGAGCTATCTCTTTTACATCCCCACAATCATCACCTCACCTCTACAATTTAGAGGACTTGCCACCTAGGCCGTCTCATCCGCTTCCGCCGACAACATTCTCCTCATTAGGAGGAACAATGATTCAAAATCAAGGTGTTGAGTCAACACTTGGTCCGGCTTCATTTTCGCCGTTTCCATCATATAATCCCATTTGGATTATAAGAAATCATCAAAGTCAACCACCCGACCTTATGGAAGTTGACACATCTTTACCACCATCATCATTCTTGATCAAACCATTCCTAAATGGACCTCCACCAATCCCTCCATCATTCGAGGCTCCTCAAACCACTTCAATTGATCCTTTGAATCAAGCCACTTCATTTCATCCACCACCACTACCTAGCCATGACAAAGATTGCTATCATTGTCAACATGTTGAAAGTTTGATACATGAAGTACGAGAAGACCAACGTTTCATGTTCTATCATCTCCTCGAACGTTTCAACGAGATTAAACCTAAACATAACTTGAGCTAGAAGATTATAGTGGTGTCTAAGCTTCAAGCGTTAGTTGGTCTAAGAAATTCCTAATTATGTATTGTCTATTTTCTTATTTTTGAGTCATGTTTATCATAACTCTTGTTTTATTAAATGGAATTACATGCTACGTGTTATTTTTCTGAGAATATGTATTCATATCTCATTTATGTGATAACATTACTTGTTATATCACCTTTGCTGATTTTAGTCATCAGCCAGACGGATCCCTCAGTATTGCCTAGACGGATCCCTACTAGAAGGGAACCGTGGGATCCGTGAAGTCTGAATGTTTTTTCTTTATCACATTTGCAGGAAATTGTGAATTATACTTGTTTTCTAACCCTTGTTTTGCAGTTATTCAATTAACACATAAAGTATTTGACATCCTAAAGCTAGGGGGAGCTTGGTGTCAAAACAATACGTTGCATAATTACTTGCAATATTTGATTTAAATTTCATGACTTCCCATTGCAAATACTGTAATCATCTAGGGGGAGCACACCCGTCATATTGACGTAATCTTTTGCATAAGTTAGTTGCAAATGAACTAGATTAGAATTAGTTTCTTGACGCCCTTACTTAGGGATGGACTCGTCAAGGGGGAGCAAAGACGAGATCTATTCTTGTTACTTGTTCTTTATTTCTTCTTTTATTTTTCTTTCACATGTTTTTTCTTAAAAACGATGTGTTGCTTTTCTTCAAACACTTTTTGTTTCGACAAAAAGGGGGAGAAGAAAGTAAAAACTACAAATTCAAACGTTTACGAATTTTAGCTTTTCCTTAAAATAATTTTATGTTTTGTCATCAACAAAAAGGGGGAGATTGTTAATACAAATAAGCCGTAAAAACGTTTATTTATATTTTACGATCTTCTAATGTTTTGTCGATAACAAAAGTAAAATCATATTAACGAAACAAATAAAATACGTAAATGGTTTGAACTAATAGTTTTCTAACATATTCACATTTTCACATAAAACACTAAAAAAAGTATAAGTGACTTTATGATCTAGATATATATGTACAACAACTAGTGTTTACATATTGGGTTAATACATACTTATATTAAGTATACTAAAATGGGTAAAAACAAGTATATACTAAAATGGGTAAAAGCAAGTATATACTAAATAGATAAAAATTAGCAAATGGTTTTGACCCATAACCCATGGTTTTATATATACCACTTACACAAGTTCAATGTATCCTTAAGGTACATTGTATCTAGATAGAAAACCATGGATCAACCCATAACCCATGACCCATGACCCATGATCCATAACCAAAAATACCCATGGGCAAAGAGGAGCGTTCCACGGATCCCTAGCTTTGTGCTAGCCGGATCCCAAGTGGAAGGGATCCGTGGGATCCGGGGAAACAGTAGAGAATTTTCTCTATAAATAGAGAGCCATTTCTTCCTTTCTATTCATCCCTTTACACACATACTTCCCCCAAGTATTCTAACCCTCTAACCTCAGATCCAAGAGATCTATGTAGCTTTTCTCTTTTGTTTTTGTGTGATCTTTTAGGTTCCTCTTAAAGGCTAGATCACCACCTTTGAAGTCGAGCAAGCTCAAGTCCATGAGTTGCCAAGCTTCCTCATCATCAAGGCTATTGAAGTCCTCTTGTTGATGATCCCTTTCTTTCTTCAAAGAAGCATAGTGTTAAAGACATTAGTGAAAGATGTCTCAAGTGTAAAGACGAAGATATTAGTGAAGGGTATCTATCGTCTATAGGATAAGCACTTATGGTAGGTGCTTAGAAGTCAAGACAAGAAGCATTAGTGAAAGGTGCTTGAAAGTGAAGACACAAGACATTAGTGAAAGGTGTCTTGTAGATCTAATCAAAGGCATTAGTGAAAGGTGCCTTAGATGTACATTCAATATGGTGTGTTTTGATGTACTAGATAGACTAGCATTAGATCCAAGGATATTGATGTCCTTGATGATGTTGTAAAGGAGTAGATCTCCTTGGGATTAGTCGTTGGTGTAGTGTGGTAGTAGTTCCTCCATTGCAATGGAACTAGGTGCTTAGCCTAGTACCTAATAAAGGGTAGGCGACGTTGTGAAGGTGTAGTTCACCTAAGGTGTGAAAGAACTAGGTACTTAGCCTAGTACCTTATAAAGGGTAGGCGACGTTGTGTAGGAGTGGTTCACCTTGGTGTGAAAGAACCCGGTGGTTAGACTAGTACCGGAAAAAGAGTAGGCGACGTTGTGAAGGCTTCTCCGCCATAAGGAGCTTGGTGTAGTGATTACGAACTCTCGAGTAGGTGACTCGGGGAGTGGAGTAGGGCAAGGAAGGTGGCCTTGTAGCCGAACCACTATAAATACTTGCGTTGTGGTTTTGTGCTCCTTACTCTTTTCTTTCATTACATATCTTCTATATGCTTGCTTATCAACATCCAACACACACAACTAAATAGATTGATATAAGTCAATCTAAATAGATTAAAAGGAAGTTTTAATTGGTAAAACTATTCAACCCCCCCTTCTAGTTTTCCACAGATATAATAAGTAGCTTCCATTGAATACAGCTGTATTGGTGAAAATGCATACGTCATATTCTTCAGTTTCTCGTCTTGGGTCTTCATGGTCTAATCTTCCTTATGCAGCATATTCCCATGTCTAGATACATCGTATTCTTCAGTTGACTTCATTTCTTCATCCATTGACAAAATTTCATATACTGCGTATATCTAGATGTGGATACGCCGTACTCTTCAAAGTCAGGAAAGGTCTCAAAATTATTCTAAATATGAGGATACGATGTATCTAATTAGCTTTGATACACCGTATGGGAAGTCTGAACAATATACTTCTTCAATTTCTCCATTTTAGCTCCAAATAATGTCGTTTCTCGCTTTTTTCCTATATTTGCTCTAGAATTACTAAAATCACAAAAGTAAATGATAAAGTAATGATTCTTGTATAAAATGATAGTAAATGTGTAATATATATGGGATAAATGATGTATAAATATATTACTTAATTGATCACATCAAATATCCCCCCCCAATGGACTTCTACTTTTCCTCAAGTAGACAATAGATTTAAGCATATGAAAAAGCATCCTAAACAAAAGTCCAAGAATAATCATTTAAATATTTACTCAATCAAAAGTGTACAACCAAACAAATCTTAAATAGGAAATGAAAAGACTCAAATCACTCAACTAATTTATGTGGTAACATTTATTAATTCGCTCAATTGCTCAGTCGTGATGAGTATTCTATCATATGCTTGACACGGATACACATCTCCACCACTAAAGTTTGGGATGAATCATCCTTTTAAAAGTAATCCTTACCAACAACAGTACTCAACCAGAAGTGACAAAACCACAATTCATAAGTGATTGCTCGACCTTCTTGTATGGTAACTTGGATGAAACTGTTTATATGTCTTTGATTGAAGGTTTATTTGATAAAAATGATAAGAGAGACTGCAAGCTTAATAAGTCTTTATATGGTCTTAAGTGACAAAACCACAAGTCATAAGTGATTGCTCGACCTTCTTGTATGGTAACTTGGATGAAACTGTTTATATGTCTTTGCTTGAAGGTTTCTTTGATAAAATGATAAGAGAGACTGCAAGCTTAATAAGTATTTATATGGTCTTAAGTAGGCTCCCAGGAAGTGGAATGCCAAGCTTACTGGTGTTCTGATTGAAAATGATTTTAACCAAAGTAAAAGTGATTGTTCTTTGTTTACAAAAGCAAGTGGAGGTCTGTTTACGGATTTATTGGTGTATGTTGATGATATTATCATCAATGGTAATGATACACTTGAGATTGAAAAGTTTAATTTTTTTTTAAAAACCTAGTTTTGAATAAAAATCCGGGAAAGTTAAAGTATTTTCTTGGCATTAAAGTTATAGAAACAAAAACTAGGCTTTGTATTTTGATGCAGGTTTCACTGACCAGGTTTTAATATTTATAATGTCTCGTTATACCTATGGTCTACCCTAATGCACTAACGGGCAGTGTACCCGGTCGTGTGTAGTGTAGTTTTCGGTAAAACCGAGGTCGTCCCAATAGCTATGTGTGTTGGATTAATACTAAGTCTAGGTGTCACAGATTTTAAGAAGATTTAATTAATTAAGTAATAAAGAAAATAAAGGCAAAGGTGTAATCAATAGAGGAGAGTGGTGCTAACCTAGTTGTTCATCATAGCTAGTAATGTCTACGTCTAATTACGTCCAATTACTTCAGGTGGGGTCAAAGTCGAGAGGACAGCATTTGGTCAATTCGCCCTAACCTATCAGCAAAGATGCCACCACTGGAGAAGTTAGGTGTCCCCTCATAAGTCCAGTTGTTCCTGGTCCCCTAAGCCGAGTCATTAAGTTCCGCTCCATGCTAGACTTATAATAGTGAGTGCTCGGGCGTTAGCAACTTAAACACTCACCCCCTAATTCTTAAGTTCATCCAAACGGTAGGTGATCAGTTGGTCAAATTGCACAAGTAGAAAGGGTCGTCAGTTGGTCATATCTTACCCTTCCCGTCTCAATCTACTCACTTAGGGTCAGTTGGTCATATCTCCTAAGCAACTAGCCTCTACTGCCATTCAAAACTACCGAAACAAGGGTAGCTACCAATAAACTATGCATCAATACACTTAGAAATAATTATACGGAAGTAATGTAAACGTAAACAAAACAATTAAGGAATCATAACTAGGCCAGCACCAAGAGGTGCTTAGCCGCTCATATTAACCATACAAATCAATTCAATATTTAATGTTACGAAATACATGAATCGAAAGTAAAGAAAAGATAAAATGCTAATGCTTATCGTAGGGGAGCGATTTCTCCCTTGAAGATAGCTCCGTATGCTCCTCTATGTTGATCCCAGTTGAGCAAACGATCTAATATAGAAGCTGACTTGTAACAAAAGCTTATCAAGTATTACGCGGAATTTAATACTTAATCTTAAGAAGAAGAACAATTAACATTCAACACCTCAATATTATTTATTAATACGAATACTCTTACAGTATTAGGGTTTTGCAACCTTGAAGTGTATCGACCTTAGATATAAAACATACGTATATCTAACCTAACCTAGGACCTCCTTTTATAGGCTAAGGAGTCCTATACAATATACAATACGTAACCTACAAGATAAATATCTTTTCCATATTTATCTAATACAATAAACTAACCGACTATACAAGACTAGCAGTGCTTACTATATACTATCAGCAGTTACATAATACTACTAGCCGCGGTTGTCTTCATCCGTGGTTATACTCTTCTATCCGTGGTTACATCAAGCCTGTCCGTGGTTCCAGTACTTAGAGTAATTCTTTATCCAAGGAACCTAAAACCCAACAATCCTCCCCTAAACTTGATAAATTCCAACAGAATTCTTCAAGTTTTCTTAAAGCTCAAAACATCTGAATTGGAGGATGTAGCCAAACACTTACTAGCTTTAAGTATCTTCTCATACTTCTTCAACAAATCATAAGCTTGACCATCATAGGATACTAACATCTTGAAACAACCAGGCTTCAACATCTGAGCAATTATTCCTGGATGCTTATTCAATTGTGGATAATCACCTTCGACAAGCATATGAAAAACCTTTCCAGAAACAGTTAAAACATGAACTCCACAAGTTTGATATAAAAACCATCTAGTAACTTGACCATTGTAGAGTCCTTGCCATTCAGGTTCATCATGAGTAGACTCAAATAGAATCTTCAAATTATGATACATCAGCCTCTCATGATAATCATCTGGATGTACTTCACCAAATTTATTCTTGTAAAGTATCCAAAGATTCAACAAATCATCTCTATCAAAATACTGAAGCATTTGTGAAAATTTATTATACTCAGAAACTTCATTGTTGAGTCTTAGAATTTTCCAAACCCCTTCACTTCCATCTAAAAGCTTAAACTCATAAGAAATGATTTGATTTACATCTTCAACAACTTTCAATCTTTTAGAATCAGATGTCACCTGAACCTCAGATTTTCTTTTTCTTTTACTTTGCATCCATTCATCATGTTCTTTAATCCACTCTTCTTCCTTTTTAGAATTCATTGGACATAAATCATCATGATTAATTCTCATACATCTCTCATAAATCTCAAAAATTCTTTTAAATGAACAACTACTGAGATTATCAGAAACATATATGCCTGAATTCTTGATAATCTTCATCAATGTATTCCTCAGCTGAGCAATAGTAGGAGGTTTCCTTCTTACAACTCGCTTCTTTTCTTTACTAACCTTCCTTGCCAGTATACCCAAAAGTCTAGCTTTTTCTTCATCATCAAACAAAGCCCATTATTTTACAGTATACTCATCAGTTATTAATTCAGAAGCTTCAAGATAATTTTGTGATTCATACCATGTAGCTAACAATTTCTGACTAGCTTCCTCTTCATCTTTCTTTCTCTGCATCAAAACTGCTTTATCCTCAGCTTCCATATTTTTAGCATACTCTGCATCATAAGCTTCTTGTTCTGCTTTATTTTTAAACTTCAGCACTACCTCTTTACCTTTTCCAACATTAGATTTAACCACTTTCTTCTTCAAAGGTTCACCAATAACCAAACTTTTACCTTTTAGTTTAGTAGCAGTAGAATGAACAGATAAAACAGGTGCAATGATGGTTGTAGGTATAGATGATGTTTTGCTCAGATTAATCAAGGTACTTGCAGCTTCTTTCTCAACTTCTTTAGACTTAGGTGGTATTATAGAGAGAGTTGTGACAACAGTGGAAGTGGTTATGATAGCAGTGGGTGTGACAGTAGTAGGAACAATAGCTAAGTCTGAAACTGTATCAGTGGTTACAAGAGCACTAACCATGGTTTCAGGTATACTATCAGTTGTTATGTTCTGCACTACTTCAACATTCTTCAATTTTTCAAGAACAACCTCATTCCCATCTTTATCAGAAACCAAAAAATCTTGATCTCCACTATCAACATCTTCTTCCATAGGTACACTAACAGATACATCATCCACAGCCTCCCCTGAATTCATGCCATCACTCCTCCCCTGTTTGGATACATCATTCATATTCAGAGCAGTAGAGGAGTCCACCTTCTTTTTCTTACGCCGCAGAGCTTTCAAAACAGCAACGCCAGGTCTTTTCACTTTCTCCAAAACCAAGACCCTATGCTTCAACCTCCGAATATCCTTACCCTGAAGCACAGATAACTCTTGTAGACCTGAAATGGTACCCTCCAGTTTAGCACACTTAACCGTCAATTCATTTAATCGTTCAAGAATATCCTTCCCACTTCGACCTGTGTGAACTGGTCCGAGAGGTGGTTCATTGGAAAAGTCATCATTTACAAAATCATTAACCGTCAATTCAATGTCAGGTTCCAATCTATCCTCATCACTTCGAGCTGTGTTAACTGCTCCGAGAGGTGAATCCTTGGATATAGAAGACATAGCACCAGATCGAGCCTGATCATCTATGTACCCTGTAGCATCCAGTTGGCTAGGGATACCTCCACCTGTTTTAAGCTCCAAAGAACCTTCCACATTAGGAGTTGCCAAAGGTTGGGTCTTATTGATGTTTCCACTATCCTGACCAGCAACAAAGCATGAATCAGTAGTGGAAGCCCTTCCAATCATGTCACCTCCACTCCATGTGACAGCCTCATTAACCATACCACTAACACTAGCCTGAGGAAGCTTAGTGCCCTGTGTGCGCCTAGTCCATGATGCAAGACCTTCATTGAACTCAGAATCAGTAGGCAAAGTAAGCATGTGAGGAAATAAAGGAACATCTCTAATGATAACATTCTGTGGCTGATTCCTCATATGTGCAAACACTCTAGGAAGCATACGATGTACATCATACTCTCTAGCATGTTCAATAGGTTCCTTTATTTGTTGTGCCACAAGCAGTTGAACAAACCTAGGATACAAATAGTATTTACCCTTCTTCCTAATATTCTGCACTAACCCCTCATATATCATCCTAGACCAGTTAAATTTCCTTCCATCAGACAAACAAATAATAGCAGTAGCAATTTTTGAAGGAAAATCATTAAAGCCTGTGGTCTTGTTACTCATACACATCAACAAAGTATGAATCAAAAACTTCCATTGTTGTGAAAACAAACTCTTAAAAAATTGTACCTTTTCACCTCTGTGTGTATAACCTAATCTCTCTAAACCAGCAACAATCTCAACATCTGAAAGATTATCAATACCATCAACATCATCAAGCCTCAAAACTTCTCGAATGATCTCCTCAGAAACAGAAATAGCATTCTCATCCACCGTAGTACTAAAAACCTCCAAGCCAGCAACCTCTTCAAATTTAGCATTCTTCCAAAACTGATGAATGTAGGCTTTAAGAATGGTAGGTTCAACCGTTAAAGCATACTGAATGTGACTGTGAACCAGAAAATCAATCATTTGATGAAACCCTTCAGAGCGAGCATCCTTAGTGAGTATAGCAACAAGGTTATGGGAAGTGGAATATGTCTCAGCCATTGTGATTAATGATGTATATGAAGTGGGTTTTGTGAATAAACCAAAGAAAATGATTAGGGTT
>BPTQ01000002.1:140706103-140840753 GCA_019973895.1 Chrysanthemum seticuspe
TTACTACCCTACAAGGAGGTTGCTGCGTGCAACCCGACATAGGTTTAATTACCGGAAACATCCCATCATTTATATGTTGGAAGGCCATTAATTTGGATACAGCCCAACGTGCGTCGTTGGAGGAACATCCCATCATTTATATGTTGGAAGGCCATTTTTATGGATACAGCCCAACGTGAGCGTTGGAGGAACATCCCAACACGAGTTGTTGGAAGACCCTTGTGGTGACATTTATACTTTTAACCATCTTAATGTGCATATGCATGATTTTCATACTATTTTTAGCAGTGGGTTGTAAACACACAGGTTGCAGGTTTTGTATGGGCGGGACTTGGAACTGAGTGGATTTACGATGCCTTTGCTTTGTGAACTATTCTATATGACCAAAAACTTAGACTTTGTTGCATGAACGTTCTTTAAAGGCTTTATATTTCAACACAAACTCTATGAACTCACTCAACCTTTGTGTTGACACTTTTTAGCATGTTTTATCTCAGGTACCTAAGGCATTCACTTCATGGCATGCATATGGGCACATCATAGAGTCGTGGTGACGACGCGTCTCACATGGGATTTATACACTTTAAAAACATCGTTTGGCTTGTAACAAACTTATTTCCGCACAAGTTGATTTTCATTTGAGACCAATACTTTGTAAACTCTGATTGTTTTAATAAATTAAACGATGTGTTTTCCAAACGACACTTTAGGTCGTTCGATATAACTGTAACTTTGATGCTATGACAGTCCTCCCCAAGGTATTCAATTCCGCTGCAAAACAGGTAATTTGGGGGTGTGACAAATGAGTAGTAGATCAAATAAATTGATCCATCCGTGTTTTTGGGGAGAGATATAAACTTTTTCCAAAGTGTCAAAACAAACCCCTGTAGTATCCAAAACAGAGGATCATGCTATCCGCTGTTCCACAACAACTGTCCGCAGTTGTAACAAACCATCAGTGGATACAGATGAGTACTCCTCCCAACATGTCCGAATTAGAGCAAGCAAATCTGTGCCAATTGAAAAGTGATCTCACAAGATATGAAGGATTACACAAAAATTATCTCTAAATTTTTTTTTTTTTTTTTTTTTTTTTTTTTTAAACACAAACACAAGCAGCAAACACACTAGCTCCTTATGCACACAAATCCTTCTTTCCTGCAAGACAAACACAAAACAAACACAGAGACAAAGATTATGGTTGTCAGTGGTTAGAAATAGCCAGAAGTGGTTACAAAAGACTTATCCGTGGTTAGAACAGTAAAGTCAATATCGTCAACTTCTAGAACTTATCTCAGTCCAATATCCAAGAACCTCATTAACTCTCCAACCACATTTAACCTGCCCCATATTTACTTCAATAACCCTAAACTTCACTTATAAAAAGAACCCAAATATCACATAACGCCCAAACCAATCAAAAGATTAAAAACCCTAATTGCTCCAAAATCCCCAATCAATCAAAATGTGGAACCCTAGTTGGAACAAACCAGAAGTGGTTGATCTAACCTCCTCCTCATCCTCTTCATCATCTTCATCATCAAGTGAAGATGGAAACCCATGGCTGACCTACTTTCCTCCACTAGAACCAAGACCAAGAAAATCTCCATTTCTCCCATCATCTGAAGATGATAGTGTGGTGAATCCAAGTGATGCCTCTGAAGACTCTGATGACTCTTCTAAGAAGAGAACTTCAAACCCCAAACCTTCATCATCTATCCCCCAACCAAGACCACGAGCAAGAAATCCACCACTCCCTAATGACAGAGAGGTGGTTCTTGGTCTTAGTGCACCAAATCATGGTGCTTCTTCACACATGGTAACCAGGAAGGGAAAAGGGAAGATGGAGTAAGTTGCTGAATGGTGGTAAGAGAAGATGGAGCACAAGAAGAATATCATATCATCCATCTATCTGCCACAATCAGCTTCAGCTTCTTCGTTTGCATCAATCCATCCTTTCCATTTTGATCCTTAGCTGCTTCGTTTGCATATGATAAATGCATATCCAGCATTCAAACGATATCAGCAAGGATAGTAGTAGTAGAAATATTAGGAGAAAATCATGTATAGATGTAGTCTTTAATTAGCACATGAAGTTTCATTGTAAGCTGTAAGCTGTAAACTGTTTTGTTGAATGAACAATGTAACTTCAGTACTTCTTGAATCTCTATAATGACTTGTCTGTTATCTGCACAATAGTTAGTGGAAACACATAACAACCAGCAGTGGATAGATCAACTCTATCAGTGGTTAGAAACAACACTATCAGTGGATAGAAACAGAAATAGCAATACTAAGATTACATAATAACAGTCCAATACTTTTACAAACTTATACAAAACAATTTGAGAGTTTTAGAGATTAATCATTCCAATACTAACAACAAGATATTGAAACCTCCCCACATCAAAAGCTTTGGTGAGAAGATCAGCAACATTGAAATCAGTATGGATTTTTACCATTTGAATCAACCTTTTCTCATTACAATCTCTAATAAAGTGATGTCGTATCTCAATATGTTTAGTTCTAGAATGTAAAACAGGATTTTTGATAATGCAAATTGTACTGTTATTATCAATGTAAATCTTAGTATGCATAAAATTGTACCCAAAATCCAGCAATTGATTCTGAATCCATAGAACTTGACCACAGCAACTAGCAGCAGCCACATATTCAGCCTCAGTGGTAGAATTAGCCACAATAGTTTGCTTTTTACACTGCCAAGAAATTAATCTGCTTCCCAAGAACTGACATCCTCCAGTGTTAGACTTCCTATCCAGACTAGCTCCAGCATAGTCACTCTCAGTGTAGGCCACCAAATCAAAAGGAGAATCCTTAGAGTACCAAAGGCCCAATTGAGGATGACCTTTCAAATATCTAAAGATCCTCTTAACAGCATTCATGTGTGAGGTATTGGGTGTTACTTGAAATCTTGCACACACACATACTGAGAACATAATGTCTGGCCTAGATGCAGTAAGATACATCAAAGATCCAATCATGGATCTGTACAACTTCAAATCAACTTTGGGACTTCCATCATCTGGTAGCATAGGTTTCTGAGTCTCCATAGGTGTACTTGCACTTTTTACATCTTGAAACCCAAATTTCTTCAACACATCTGCTACATACTTGTCTTGACTAATGAAAATACCATCAGTCCTTTGTTGAACCTGTAGCCCCAAAAAGAAAGTGAGTTCTCCCATAGAACTCATCTGAAACTTATCATGCATAAGTTTCTCAAAATCTCTGCATAGCTCCTTGTTAGTAGAACCAAAGATGATGTCATCTACATAAACCTGAACCAGTAAAATATCATCTTTGTGCTTTCTAATGAACAAAGTTTTATCAATCAGTCCTCTTTTAAACCCATTGTCCATCAAATAAGTAGATAGGCATTCATACCATGCCCTAGGAGCCTGATGCAATCCATACATAGCCTTCCTCACCCTGTAAACCTTGTCAGGATGATCAGGATCTTCAAAACCAGGAGGTTGACAAACATAAACCTCCTCATCAATAGTGCCATATAAAAATGCACTTTTAACATCCATATGATATACAACAAAATTCTTGAATGAAGCATAAGCCAAAAAAAATCTAATAGCCTCAATCCTTGCAACTGGTGCAAATACTTCATCATAGTCCAAACCTTCAGTTTGTGTGTATCCTTGAGCAACCAATCTGGACTTGTTCCTCACAACAATTCCTCTTTCATCCCTCTTGTTTCTGAACACCCATTTAGTCCCAATAGCCCTCTTCCCATTTGGAAGATCAACCAATGTCCAAACCTCTTGAAGTTTGAACTGAAGAAGCTCCTCTTGCATTGATTCTACCCATCCTTCTTCTGTTAAAGCTTCTTCCACTCTCTTGGGCTCCTTTTGAGACAGAAAACAAGCAAACAAGCAATTTTGCAGATCTTTATGACTGTTTCTTTTGTGAAGAGATCTTGCAAAGAACCCATGTTCAGGAAAAGGTTCTGTATTCTTTACCCTGCTTCTTGTTTGAACTGGAGTATTCAAATTTCCAAGAATCTGTTCCTTGGGATGAATCTTGTGAATTCTGGTAGTATTAATTGGACTTTCATTAATTACAGTTTCCAAATTTGACAAATCAGCATTGAAGAATTCATCCATGTCTTCATCATCAGTAGGAGTATCAATCTCAATTAAATCAGGCATATTAGGATCATGTGGATACTCCTCATCACCAAATAATGGCTTTGGATTTGGTCCAAAGAAAATACTATCACCAGTACTTGTAGCAGGAATGTTACATGAACTATCAGTGGTAGAAGATAGCTTGTCAGCGTTTACATATGGCCTATCAGCACTTTCAGTAGGCTTAGCAGTGCTTGCAGACTGCTTTTTCTTCTTTTCAATTTCTTCTACCGACACTGAGTTATCTTGCAACAACTCATCCTTATCTTGATGATGATCAACATTGCCTCCAGTATTCAGTACATCATCACCAGATGGACCTTGCTTGTGAATGATGGAAGGAACAGAACCAGCTTTCCACTTTTCAACCAAATAGAACTCCTTTGGAGAATCAGCTTCCTTTGAAGATGTATCTACTTCAGAATCCTTTTGTATACCTGCATCAGCATTAGTGGAAGTTCCTGCAATGATAGGCTCATAATTCATAGATTTGGTTAGCATATCAATGTTAAATAGCCAATCTGGTCCTTTGGTCTCAACACTAGTAGTCTTTTCACTGAATTGAACATGTAGGTTCTCTTCAACAAGTCTAGTCCTCCTATTGTATACTCTAAAGGCTTTGCTATTTGTGGAATAGCCTAAAAAGTATCCATCATCTGCTTTTTCTTGAAACTTGCCTAGGTAGTCTATGGTATTCAAAATGGTAACAGGACACCCAAAAGGTTTTAGGAATGCAATCATTGGCTTCCTATCATGTAACAGCTCATAGGGGGTCTTGTTATGAGGCTTCACTACCTTACTTCTGTTTTGCACATAACATGCAATTCCTACAGCTTCAGCCCAAAAGGTAGTTGGCAACTTAGACTCTGACAACATTGTTCTAGCAGCCTCAATTAGTGTTCTATTTTTCCTTTCAGCTACACCATTCTGTTGTGGTGTTCTAGCAACACTAAACTGTCTTTCAATACCTTTAGCTACACAGAACTGATTCATCACATCATTCTTAAACTCAGTTCCATTATCACATCTGATTACTTTGACCTTATGATTTACTAGATTTTCTATCTTAGTAATGAAACTCTTAAGAATCTCACTAGTCTCACTCTTAGTAGCCAAAAAGTATACCCAAGAAAATCTACTATAATCATCAGTGATAACTAGGCAGTACTGCTTATGATTCAAGCTTCTAACAAAGGTTGGTCCAAATAAGTCCATATGAAGCATAAACAGTGGTTGTGTTATGGTGTTTACAGTTTTGGTCTTACAAGAAGCTCTATGTTGTTTTCCTTTTTGACAGGCCACACACAGTTCCTTACACTCAAAAACCTTTGAAGGTAACCCTCTTACTAAGTTTCCTTTTACCAGTTTATTGATTGTTTTGTAATTGAGATGACCTAGCCTTCTATGCCACAGTTTTGACTCATCAACAGATGCTTTAGCAAACAAACATAAGGACCTATTAGGAAGAACATTTTTCAGATCAAAACAATATATATTTTCCTTCCTAGGTACCCTAAGTTGTATAAATTTCTCATCAGGCATCTTAAACTCAGAAGATAACACCACACACTCAGTTTCCCCAAAAAGTACCCAGTTTTTCTTATCACACATTTGAGAAACACTGAATAAATTGTACTTAAGTCCCTGTACCAAATAGACCTTTTCAAAGTCTAGCTTCCCTGTTCTGATTGTGCCTCTGCCAAGTATCTTTCCTCCTTTTGGATCATTGCCAAATGCCACATATCCTCCATCATAAGCTTCAAAATCTTCCAAATTGCTTCCATCCCAAGTCATGTGCCCAGAGCAACCACTATCAAAAACTCCTTTATCTTTTAGCTCAGTTTGAAGATTGCCCTGCACATAAAATTACACAAGTTAGTTCCTCTTGTGGACCCAAGCCAGTACTGACTTGGGTCTGCCCTGTGCATCAAAATATTCAAATTCTTTAGGTCCATTGATGCACAGTTGACATGTGGTAAAACCTTGGTCTTAGGCTTCCATTGCCAACTTGCTGAGGCCTTAACAGCATAAAAATGATTTCCAACCACTGTATCAGTTATCACCTTTGGAATTGTTAAAACTTCTTTTGAATCAGTGGTGATATTTTGCTTAACAGTGGTTTGACACTGCTTAGCCGTGTTTACATTTTGCTTAGCAGTGGTTGGAACCCATTTAGGTGAAGCAGTGACAATAGATTTTGTATTCCCATTCCTCATCAGCACTGCTCTTGGAATCATGTTACTGTTAGGATGAGGGTTTGATTTTCTTGAAAAGTTTTGATGATTTACCCTCCTCCAGTGATTCCAAACTTGTGGTCTGTTTCTGTGACAATTTCTCTGTAAGTGTTCAAAACTACCACACACAAAACAAGCCTTTTTAACATATTGAAACTCATCACCTAATCTATTAGAAATTAGACCACTTAAGCTTCTTTGATTACCCCTAGGTTATATTGTTTCATCTGTTCCCTAGGAATTTCCCTGTACTCCACAACTTTCTTGGTAACTTTAGCTCCAAATCTAGGTACAAGGTTGACTTGCTTAGAATCAACTTTCTTAACTGTCTCTATCTTTTCAGATTTAGTTGATTCAGTTCTATCATCCTCAGAATCTGATTCCCAATCTTCAATTATGGGAGCATCAGATAACTTATCAGAACTTATCTTAGGTGTTTCAATCTCTTCAACAGGTTTGTTAAAACTGAATTCACTACTAAATGACAGTTCTTTAGCAGGTGGTGCATGTTTCATCAAAGGGGGTGGTGGCATATCATTGTAACCTAAACAAGTACCATCTTTGAACAGTTTTTGACCTATTGGTTTCCTTACTAGATCAGAAGCATATTGTGTTTTAGCAACCCTAACAACATGTTTTTCTTTTTCATCTAGGGCCTGTATTTTTACACTTTCTGCCTCTGCTAGTTTATCTTTAAGCATTTTAATCTCTCTGTTCTTAAGATCAATCTCACCACCTAGTATATTGATCTTTTCTACATACTCAAACTCACATTTAATACAGAATTTTAGCTTCTCTTCCACACCCTCTAAACCAACTCTATATCCTAAGTTATCTAGAGTCAATCTCTCTACTTCTTTTCTCATACTCTCAGTGATAGCCTTTTGAGATTCTAAGTTATCAGAACATGATTTAAAAGAACAAGTAGATGTTTTAGAATCATTAGATACCTCAGAATCTGAACCAGAAGATGAAGCATAGGCCATTAGAGCAAAGTTATGCTCTTTTGAAGCTTCACTAGCAAGAAAAGCTGCATTTGGACCTTCTTCTATCTGATCACTCCAATCATAATCACCAAGTCCATCCTGAGCAACCAAAGCTGAAGAAGTAGCAGGCTCATCAGTTGTCTTCTTTATGCCTTCAATTCTTTTAGGAGCTCGACATTCCCTAGCAAAGTGACCTTTCTTCTTGCAGTTAAAGCATTCCATCTTGCTTTTGTCGAATCCAGCTCTCCTTTGACCATCATACTTAACCTGTCTTCCAGTCCTCCTCAGAAACTTCCTTGCTTGGAGAGTCAACATTGCCATTTGCCATTGAAGATTAATCTCTTCAAGATCATCAGGATCAATTTCATCAAGATCTTGATTCAGCACAGTAACACTGGTAGTTAAATCAGCCAGAAAAGCATAGATTGCACCATCACTGACATTATCACCAACAGTGGTATTGTTTGCAATAGCCGTGGTTATACCATATGCAGCAGTGGATACATCTTGTTGGCTTTTGTGATTAGTGGATACAAAAGCAATGTTTTGATTAGAAGAAGACGAGTTCGAAAAGTTATTCTCAGACTCATAAACCTTCAAGTTATTGAAGAGATTGTCTAGAGTCATTGTTGCAAAGTCCGTCTTATTTCTCCACACAATTGTATGAATAGCCCAATCAGATGATAAGCTCCTAATGAACTTCAAATTAATATCTTCTTGAAGGAACTTGTAACCCACTGCCTTCAGTTGACTAATAAGTTTCTGAAGTCTATTGTATGTTCCATCAATCTTTTCTCCACTAAGAGCAGTGAAGGTTTCAAACTGATGCTTGAGCATGTTCATCCTTGACTTCTTAGTAGCTTCATTACCAGCAAACCTTAATTCAAGAGCATCCAATAATTCTTTAGCAGACTCATATTGATCAAAGTCCAATGCAAACTCATTAGGTATTCCCATGGAGAGAATACTGTGAGCTTTGATCTCCATCTTCCTCTTAGCTTTATCAGGTTCACTAATAATAGCGACCTCCTTACCATCCACACCCTTCAAAGGAAGAGTGTCTCCTTTTTCAACAACATCCCATAGAGCATAATCAATCATACGAATGTATTGCCTCATTCGCATCCTCCAGATTTGATACTCACCATGTTTTAGCATGGGCACTTTTGAAGCAGTCACCATGTGAGTTTCTTCAGACATCTTAACTTACTTGAATAAAGATTAACAACCTTCTTCTTGGTTACAGTTTCTAGATCACAAGCTCTGATACCACTTGTTGATCCCAGTTGAGCAAACGATCTAATATAGAAACTGACTTGTAACAAAAGCTTATCAAGTATTACGCGGAATTTAATACTTAATCTTAAGAAGAAGAACAATTAACATTCAACACCTCAATATTATTTATTAATACGAATACTCTTACAGTATTAGGGTTTTGCAACCTTGAAGTGTATCGACCTTAGATATAAAACATACGTATATCTAACCTAACCTAGGACCTCCTTTTATAGGCTAAGGATTCCTATACAATATACAATACGTAACCTACAAGATAAATATCTTTTCCATATTTATCTAATACAATAAACTAACCGACTATACAAGACTAGCAGTGCTTACTATATACTATCAGCAGTTACATAATACTACTAGCCGCGGTTGTCTTCATCCGTGGTTATACTCTTCTATCCGTGGTTACATCAAGCTTGTCCATGGTTCCAGTACTTAGAGTAATTCTTTATCCAAGGAACCTAAAACCCAACACTCTAGACCTGCATTTGGCTTCTTCCCACGTTCTTTGGTTGTGGTACGTGAAATGGGATGCTTTGAAATGCTGGAAATCGTGGGGTATTTATAGGCCAGATCTTGGTTACGGCGTAACTAATAGAATAGTTATGCCGTAATCATCAAATTCTTCGTAAATTACACTAGATCTGCTGGTTACGGCGTAACCTTAGAAGTGGTTACGCCGTATCTTCAATAATTCTTGGTTACACCGTAGTTTATGCACGAGTACGGCTTAGTTATCAGCGGCGCGGATCCTCATTTGACCTAATATAGTTACGTCGTAATCTTTAGAGAGAGTTACGCCGTAATCTTCTGAAAGTGGAATATAATGGAAAACAAGCATAAATTCATATAAATGATATAAATTACAAGCATTATCGGGGGAAATTGACACTTAATGTTTAGGATAATTTGATGTTATCAAATAGCCCCCCACTTGAACTCTACTTGCCCTCAAGTAGACCTTATTAGATAGAGTCCTAAAAAGATATATCCCATAACATGAAAAATATAAGTTTACAAATCCCTTATGCTAGAATAAAACAAAGCCGAACACCTCACGAAATGGGAACGAAACACTCAAATCTCTCAACTATTCTAAGTGTCAATTTCGGGGTGATCACTCAATCGCACAGGCATAGCATGTATTATATCATAAGCTTGGTGGTTACACAAATCTCCACCACTAGAGTTAAGGGCTAAACAATTTTCAAAGGCAATATGGGTAGACACGACAAAGGTTAAGGGTGACTCGTCATTACTAACATGTCACGACAAAGTGGATAGAATCAATGATACATGACCAAATCCATGGCCAAGACACCAAAGATTGCTCGCTGCATCACCTAGACACGCTTCATGACTAAAGGGTTGGATAAGACATGGGATATATAAATGGTGTAAAATAAAAATTAAGCAGATAGTCTAAATCTGTAACCAAGTCATCACCACTTACCGTCCGCCCAAAAGTTCAAGTTTTGAAGTTAAGAAACCGGATCATGAATAACTAGGTAGATGCGTCATTAGAGGACGTCGTGATGGGCACACTACCTTTTCTTCAACTGTTGGCGCAATTACCAACTCCAATCTTCAAATGTGACCGAGGTGGCCTCCTTGATACTAAATCTATATAAAGCTAATAACATAGTGCTTATAACATCACACTTTACAATAAACTAAATAACCTAACTTTTTTTTTCGAATCATTTTTTTTACCCTAACTACCAAACATAATATCCCCCCAGTTGAGATGTCAAATGTGAATTCGGGGGGTCTTCAATGATCTTTAAGAATATGTCGTCGATGAAAGCGTGATTTCCGAACCTTTCCACTTGAACCTTGAACTTAGGCAAATGATGACTTTCCAATCACAAATAAAGACTACAGGGTAGGCTAAGGTGTATAGGTGTATCGAAACAATATATTGGGTTAACAAAATGAAAGGAATGGCTCATATTGGTGTATCTAGGGGTATCTTGCACTAAAGGTGAGTGCAAAAAAAGGGTTTCACATGGGGGTCGAGAAGTCGAGGTGAATAATCGATAGACACACAATGGTAGGCTATTTGGGTGATAATCCTATAATACTGCCTTCTTAAACTGAAAAGTCCAAATACATCGAGCTAACTCAACATACCTCGTCTATGGTCTCGAAATGATGCAAAGGCCAAGTTCTAAAGTTTACAAGCTACCGGCACACTCATAATTTAGTGGATTTGGGGTAAAATATTGAAAACGGATAAGGCTAATCTCACCATATAATATCAAGGGTTGTATGTGCTCGGCTAAGGTGTAATCTAGTTAGGTTAAGAAAAACATGTCAAAATTTTAAAAATGGCATAATTTTTCAAAATAAACTAGAAAAACGAAGGCAAAATAAAGTTCAAGAGACAATTCTACTCCCGTCCCCCCACTTGAATTGTACAAAGTCCCTTTTGTACTAAGCGTTAAATAAAGGTGAAGAAAAAAGTAGAATTAGAGCGAGAACTTCCCTGAAATTTGCTCCAAAAAGAAAGAAGGCCCACGAAAAAGAGTCGTGCCTTCGTATAAGCATCCACGACCAAACTTCAATCCCTGAAATCACACTACCGACAAGCATAATTCTAAAAAGAAAAAAATGAAAAATGAAACAAACCTAAGTCACTTTCGTAGGAATCACGGTTGCATTTAGCATATGCAACAAGCCTTTTAAACCACTTGGTGTCCCAAGTGGACGAGTGAAGTCTCGTGAGGGTTTACAGGGAACATACCCACAAAGTTTATTTAAAATACTAATACAAGGTTATTGTGTTTAAAAATGAAAGAAGTAAAGCAGATGATAGTTTTGTCGTAACTCTTATAAGGAGTTACGCCGTAACTAGGCAAAACCTGGCATACGCTGCAAGAGTGTAGCTACGGCGTAACCACTGAGATGGAATTACGCTGTAATTGGTAATGCATCCGAAATTCTGCTGCAAGGGGTTTGTCACGGCGTAACCACTGAGATGAGTTATGCCGTAACTATAGTCAGATCAGCATGCTACAGCATCAATCACTCTTAGTTTCCTACAAAGATGGTAAAAACACAAAACCCAACAGAAATGGAAATAAAACAAAAGAAAGGGATAATTTGGGTTGTCTCCCGAAAGAGCACTTTTCTTTATTTATGAGTCTTTAAGTTAGACTCAGAGCCTCGGGGCTTTATGGTGGCCTTTGAACATGGCCAACTTCCTCCATGTCCTTCATTAAGTTGTGTCTGGCCCAAGCGACATTTGTGGCAGTGCGGAGGTATTCTTTAGTCTCGATCTTCCGAATTTTGCAAAATTTTTCATCCGGGCCCAAGTGGTATCTAGTAAACTCATATTTTTCAGCAATAATCGGGGGTGGCCTCTTGTACGGAATCCCAAGGAGTTTGCATTTCCTTTGCTCATATGCTTCATCATCGGGGTCAGTAAATTCCTCATTTCCTTGCAACTCAAGGTAATCTAAAATCCCCTCTATGTCATCGATGTCAGACTCGGTGCCTTTAAACCATTCCTCGTCGAGCAAATCTTCCACCAGTACACGCTTGCATTCTTCCTTCTCGTTTCTTACCGACTCCTTAGCATCCTCAATTGTTATATTACTTAAGTTGTTAGGACTCTCGTCGTTCGGATTTTCTTTACTCATGTATTCTTTCCAAATCTTTTCTTTTGTTAATGCATCTACTTGTCCATACTTGATCTTTTCCCAACCGTCAAATCCCAAGTTGTCTAACCAAGGCAATATTGTCCTTTCCTTATCGTTGGTTGAGGTCCAAAAGAATTCATCCTCTCCCATTCTATTTAATCTGCTTCCCCCATTACATTTATCGTCATAAGGGTTGCCCGATGCCCAGAATACTTCCCCATGAGATTTTATCTTTTCACACCAATGACTTTGGGCTTCATTGTTATCAGTTCTACTTAAAGGATCTTCCACGTAGTAGATGTCATCATTAACCAATTCCGTTTTTTGAAAATGATCCTAGTAGTCAACCTTGAGCTTTTTAAGAAGATTCAGGTTAATTTTAGCATTCCCAAATTGTATCGCGTACCAATCATCAAATGTCAAATCTCCGAATTTGATATTATGTCTTTCAAGCTCGTGAGGGCATGTCTATTCTTCTTCCTTTAAGCTACCACCACCGTTGCAATACTCACAGAAAGGGTCGCACGCAGGCCATGCTCGTGTGGATTCATCGTCAGTTATAATTATCAGAGTACACCAGTGAGTGATAGGCGGCTCTTCTTCTTCCTCGAAGGAGAGTTTTTCCAATATTTCTTCATCAGTATATGCAGACCACATGAATTTTTTATTTTTGCCCCTATCTTTATCGCTTCCTCCATCGCAAATTTCCTTTCTCGGGTCACACGAGGCCTATAGATCATACCAGTCCCCCTTAGCTACGGGTATCTTTTTGCACCAGTGATATTTCTTTTTAGATGGGGACAGAGGGCATAAATTAATCTCGTAGGACCATCCGTTAATTACTTGTGTTCCTGATTTGTCCACTTCGAGAAATCTGTCGGCCCATGTATCCAGTTACGCCGTAACTGTGATGTTTGGTTACGGCGTAACTCGCTTGAGTCATCCTTATCAATATCTTTCATAACCCCACGATCGTTGTCAAAAACATAGTTACGCCGTAACTCTTCAGACCGGTTACGGCGTAACTCCAATCTGTTGCTGGAATTTTCACTAGAATCCGAATCTTCGGTGTGAGAATTAGCTTGTATCCTTGAGTCATTATCAGCAAAAATGACTTTACATTCCATTGTGGGTTTTGATCCTTTCAGTTTAGTGTTATTCATCCTTACCTTCTCACTAAGCTTTTCCACCATGGTTTCAAGGTTTTTTAGGGTTGTGTCGTGATTGGAAAGACTTATGTCAGTGTTTTCATGGAATTCTTTTAGCCACTCATCTTGTTCATTTTGTCTTTGGGCTGAATTTTGCAGGATTTTGTTTATTATCTCTTCAAGGTTGGGCTTTCTTTCTCCATAAGGCTCACAGTTGTAATTTTCACGATACCCGTTACTATTTAGATTATCTCTGTAAAACGGTCGATTTTCTCCATATTTAGCTTCTTCGATTATATTTTCTTCGTTAATGTGAGGAAAATTCTTGGTGAGATGTCCTCCCCCACAGTTTTCACAACCCACTTGGATGGCATGAACGGTTTCTCTGACTTTTAGCATATCTCGACTTAGATTTTTAATTTTGCTAGCGATGGTTGCAATTTCGTCAAAACTTCCACCTTGGTTTATTTTTTTTCCTCCATCATGCCATTTTTGGGAGTGATCAGCCATTTTTTGAATGGATTCAATTGCTAAAGTAGGAGTCATGTTCGGGATCTGTCCTTGATAGTCCAGCATCTTTCTTGTAGTCACGTTGATCCCTTTGTAGAAGATGTTGACTTTTTGCTGGTTGTTCAGATCATGTGTAGGACATTTGTAAAGGAGATCGTTGTATCTATCCCAGGCCTGATACAACGTTTCATCGTCTTCTTGATTGAAATTATGGATCTCCAAAAGCTGGTTAGAAATCTTCGACAGAGGACAATACCTCTGAATGAAGAGCCCGAGTATTAACTGCCCCGGCGGGCAATCTTTTAATACATCTTCTGGCAGCCCCAGTAAGAGTCATGGGAATACCCTTAGCATAACAACATCATGAGACACACCCAGAATGTTGAAAAGGCTTGCGATGTATAGGACATTTTCAACGTGCTCATATGCATCTTCCTTCCAGTTTCTAGAAAAAGGGTTAGCACGAAGCTCCCTCATAAATTGGTCTTCAATTTAGAAATGGACATCAGCTCCAATTGTTGGTCTTACGAGACCCGACCCTTTTTCTGCTCTTGTCAACGCTAAATATTCCTCAAGAGTGAGGTCATCAATGTTAACAACTTCCATAGTACCTAAAAACTTGAAAAGTGATTGTGAGAATTTGAGAAATTTAAAACAAAAATGAAAGACTTAATAGCAATCCTAATATAACTACCTGGCAGCGGCACCAAAAACTTGATGCAGGTTTTACTGACCAGGTTTTAATATTTATAATGTCTCATTATACCTATTGTCTACCCTAATGCACTAACGGGCAGTGTACCCGGTCGTGTGTATTGTAGTATTCGGTAAAACCGAGGTCGTCCCAAGAGCTATGTGTGTTAGATTAATACTAAGTCAAGGTTTCACAGATTTTAAGAAGATTTAATTAATTAACTAATAAAGCGAATAAAGGCAAAGGTGTAATCAACAGAGGAGAGTGGTGCTAACCTAGTTTCTCATCCTAGCTAGTAATATCTACGTCCAATTACTTCCAATTACTTCAGGTGGGGTCAAAGTCGAGAGGACAACATTTGGTCAATTCGCCCTAACCTGTCAGCAAAGATGCTACCACTAGAGAAGTCAGGTGTCCCCTCATAAGTCCAGTTGTTCCTGGTCCCCTAAGCCAAGTCATTAAGTTCCGCTACATGCTAGACTTATAATAGTGAATGCCCGAGCGTTAGCAACTTAAACACTCACCCCCTATCTTAAGTTCATCCAAACGGTAGGTGATCAGTTGGTCAAATCGTACAAGTAGAAAGGTTCGTCAGTTGGTCATATCTTACCCTTCCCGTCTCAGTCTACTCACTTAGTGTCAGTTGGTCATATCTCCTAAGCAACTAGCCTCTACCGCCATTCAAAACAACCAAAACAAGGGTAGCTACCAATAAAATATGCATGCATACACTTAGAAATAATTATACGGAAGTAATGTAAACGTAAACAAAACAATTAAGGAATCATAACTAGGCCAGCACCAAGAGGTGCTTAGCCGCTCATATTAACCATACAAATCAATTCAATATTTAATGTTACAAAATACATGAATCGAAAGTAAAGTAAAGATAAAATGCTAATGCTTATCTTTGGGGAGTGATTTCTCCCTTGGAGATAGCTCTGTATGCTCCTCTAGACCTGCCTTTGGCTTCATCCCACGTTCTTTGGTTGTGGTGTGTGAAATTGGATGCTTTGAAATGCTAGAAATCGTGGGGTATTTATAGGCCAGATCTTGGTTACGGCGTAACTAATAGAATAGTTACGCCGTAATCATCAAATTCTTTGTAAATTGCATTAGATCTACTGGTTACGGCGTAACCTTAGAAGTGGTTACGCCGTATCTTCAATAATTCTTGGTTACGCCGTAGTTTATGCATGAGTTACGGCGTAGTTATCAGCGGCGCGGATCCTCATTTGACCTATGTTGGGATATGAAAGTGTTGAAGAATGTTAAAGTACTGAAGATTGACAAAGTACTGGAAAAGTCAAAGTACTGCTAAAGATAAAGTCAAAGTACTGCTTTCGAAGTCAAAGTACTGCAAAGCTAAAGAACTGTTATATTCGTTTATGGAAAGCTTTGTTTATTCTATATTTAGATTACTTGTCATACAAGGATACAAATTGTAAACCGACTAGGGTTATCCTTGAGCCTATAAAAGGACCCCTAGATTGGCACTAGAAGTACGAGTTTTACGAGTTTTAGAGAAGATTTTTAGTATTCATAAAGTACGATTATTATTAGTGTTTTAGAGTTGTTGAAGAGTCTGCATAACAAGCAGATTTAGAGTTATTAATAAAAGTTAAAGTTATATTCTTCTTAGATTTGTTAAGTAAATTCCGCGTACTTAATAAAGATTATTCAGTGTTTCATTGTTAATAACTTAGGATTTATCCGAGGTTATTAAACCTTAACAAGCTATTTAAGTTAGTTTGGTTAGAGTACATCGATCCAACAAGTGGTATCAGATCTTGTGTGGAAACTCTGACTAAGAAGAAACCCTAAAACCTAAAGATGTCGACTGATGCTGTTCCACCACCTTCCATCACCTCAATGAGGATACCTGTCATTAAGAAGGGAGAATACGACCTATGGAGCATGAAGATGAGGCAGTACATTGCAATTATAGACCAACCACTGTGGAATATAATTGTCAATGGTAATGAAGAGGTTCCAGAACCTATTGATGTTCCTGGACAACCCAAAGCACCTAAGGCAGTCTTACCAGCATCAACATTAAGGAATCAAGAGAAGGCACTCAACATTCTCTTGTCTGCCATTCCAGACGGTCATCTTCTCAAGTTCCATGATGCTAAAGATGCAAAGCAACTCTGGGCTGCTCTTAAAACAAGGTTTGAAGGTAATGATGCTTCCAAAAAGATGCACAGAAATCTGTTGAAGCAGCAGTTTGAAACATTCACTGTTGGAGAAAGAGAAAACCTTGATGCTGCTTATGACAGATTTCAAAACCTTCTCAGCATGTTGGAGCTATACAAAGCAGAGGTTTCAGTTGAAGATGCTAATCTCAAGTTCTTAAGGAGTCTGCCATCGACATGGCATGTGATAGCTACAATGATCAAAGGACAACCTGGTTTGGATGTTATGGACTTTGATGATCTCTACAATCATCTGAAGGTGTATGAGCATGAGATGAATGGCCAAACCAGTTCCAAATCTCACAGTATTGCCTTTGTATCATCTGAAAAGAGGGGCAGTACTTCTACCAAAAGTACTGCTTCTCCCACTCAAAGTACTGTTGCTCAAAGTACTGCTTCCTATACTACCCCCACTGCTCAACAAGCCCCATCAACCATACACTCAGATGAATTTGTATGCTCTTTCTTTGCACAACAAGCTTCTCTACCTATCACTTATGAAGAAGATCTCTCACAGATTGAAGAAGATGCTCTTGAAGAAATTGATATCAGGTGGCAAGTTGCTATGATCACTGCAAGGATAAAGAAGTTTATGAAGAAGACAGGAAGAGGCATTGACTTCAAGCCAAAACAGGGAATCACTTTTGACAAATCCAAGATTGAATGCTTCAATTGTCAAAAGACTGGACATTTTGCTAGGGAATGCAGGTTTGCTAAATATCAAGCAAACAGGATGACTGAGAAACCAAAGCTAGAGTTGAAAGAAATTCCTATTACAGAAACAAAAGCTTTGGTTGCTCAAGAGAATTTATCAGAGGTTGACTGGAGTGCTGAGTTTGATGATGAACCAGTAACCTACTTTATGGTAGCTGTGGAGGATTCTGTGGAAGAATTTGACTGGATCACAGCTTTCGATGAGGAACCTGGAAATGCTGCTATGGAGTCTAAAGATGGTTTTGGAAGCTTTGACTGGAGCATGGAGAGTGAAGATGATCCTGTTTTACTTGCTATGATGGCTACTTCAACAAGCTCATCCCCTATCTCTAAGGTATGCTCAAACTGTCATGACTTTTATCAAAAAGTTCTTAATAGTTATGTGATTGAAAGAGATAACTGTATTAAGGCTAGGTCTGAGGTAGCAGGTTATCAAATAACCCTAGAGTCAATGGAAGCCAAAATTATAACACATGAAAATAATGAAATGGCTTGGGCAGAAAAATATGAACAACATGATTATCAGTTAAAACTAAGTGAATGGAAATTAAATTTTAAGATTGCTGAAATTGAGAAACTGACTAAGGAGAGAGATGATTTGTTAGCTAAGTTTGATGCCTGAAAAGAATCTGGTCTTTCTCAGGTTAGTTATGTTGAAAAACAAAGAAGAGCTTACAATAGGACTGGTCTAGGTTTTGGTATGGATTTCAGTAGTGTAGAAGAAAACCAACCTAGTGCTAAGGATGACCTTGATTTTGAGGATATAACCACTAGTGATGATGAGCTTATTAACTATGTTGACACATCTAGTAATGAGGAATCATATAGTGAACCACCTCCAAAATATAAGAAAGACAAAGGTTATCATGTTGTCCCACATCCCACTGGTAGTCATCAACCCATGAGACCTGATGTTTCTCGTTTTGGTGTAGACAACCTAGAATTTAGAAAGAAGCTTATTGGTCAATCTAGGTCTGAAACCCAACAGGAAACAGTTGAGACACCTAAGGTAAATGATGCTAAAAGTCAAGCAGTACTTTCACCTCAAAGTACTGCTACACCTCAAAGTACTGCTACACCTTCAGCAGTACCTTTAAGAAAATATTTTCACAATCATACTCAACCTTTTTGGGATAATTTTGGGCAAAATAGCTGTTATCGTTCACCTAGAAATCAGGATAGGTTTGGTAATACACATAGACGAAGAAATTTTGGGATTACTGAACAAAAACTCTGTTTTGTTTGTTTCAGTCCTGATCATTTGATTAAGGACTGTGACTTACATTCAGAATACCTAAGTAAGTTCCCTAAGAACAGACCTGTCAACCAAAAACCAAGAGAGAATAGACCAGCTTGGAACCATTCAAATAGGGTCAACCATAGAAACTTCTCACCAGACTACATGCACCCTCACCAGAGAAGACCTTTTTCAAAACCTCCAGTACCTTCAAACACTTTCCAAGGTACTGTTAAGCAAAATACAGTACTTTCTCAAAGTACTGCTCAGTTTTCACCAAACACCTCTTGGAATAGGAGTCCTAGGAGACCTAATTACTATCAATCTAGAAGGAGTTACAATTCCAAAAGAGTAGCTAGATCAAGGGACTCTACACCAGAAGTTAAAACTAAATGGGTAAAGAAGGAAAGTACTGTTGATGATGAACAAACAGTACTTTCAACAAGTACTGGTGAAACAGATGATTTTGTGGTAAAAGAAAAGGAGATTTTTGTTGAAAAAGAAAGTTTTGCTGAAAATTCACCACAAGTTTTAAAACAAAAGATAATGCTTGATTCTATCTATAAAAACTGTGAAGATTACATACTCAAAGAATTTGAGTATGTTACTCCACAAGGGGAACACAAGTCAGTAATGGCTTGGGTTACTAAAAGACACTAACTCTTTTATCTTTGTGCATGGCAACCTAGAGGGGGAGCTTAAAGATCATCTTATTGTGGATAGTGGTTGCTCTGGAAGCATGACAGGAGACAAGGAGATTCTGTCAGATTTTAGATCTATTTGTGGAGGAAGAGTTGCATTTGGGAATGATCCCAATGGAGGAAGAATAACTGGAAAAGGAACCATCAAGACAGGGAGCATAGATTTTGAGAATGTTAGATATGTGAAGGAGCTCAAGTTCAACTTATTGTCAGTATCTTAAATTTGTGATAAAAAGCATCCTGTGTTATTCACTGACACATAATGTCTCATCCTTTCCCCTGAGTTCAAGCCTGTTGATGATAGCTTGGTAGTACTTAGAGTACCAAGAACAAATGATGTGTACAGTATGGATATGAAGAGTCTTCACTCTTCTGGAAGAGCTACATGTTTAGTGGCAAAAGCAACATCTGAAGAAGCACATCAATGGCATAGAAGACTGGGCCATGTGAATTTCAAGAATATCAACAAACTAGTCAAAGGAAATTTAGTTAGAGGTTTACCTTCAAAGACTTACAAGAATGATCACTCCTGTTTGGCGTGCAAGAAGGGTAAACAACACAAAGCTTCATGCAAGAAGCTTGAGGAAAGGACTGTTAGAGAACCATTGGAGCTGTTACATATGGATTTATTTGGACCTGTTGCAATTGCAAGCCTAAACAAGAAAAAGTACTGCTTGGTTGTGACAGATGATTGCAGTAGATTCAGTTGGGTATTTTTCTTAGGATTTAAAGATGATACTTTTGATGCTATCCATACTCTTATAATAGCACTTGAAAACCAACTGAGACTCAAGGTTAGAGGTATTAGATGTGATAATGGGACTGAATTCAAGAACAAACTTATGGATGAGTTTTGTGCTAACAAAGGGATCAAGAGGGAGTTCAGCATTGCAAGAACACCATAAGAGAATGGTGTTGCAGAGAGAAAGAATAGGACTTTGATTGAAGCAGCCAGAACTATGCTTGCAGATTCTCTTTTACCTATTCAATTCTGGGCTAAAGCTGTAAGTACTGCTTGCTATGTGCTTAATAGAGTCTCAGTCACAAAACCCCAGATGAAGACACCTTATGAGTTGCTGATGGGAATTAAACCCAACATACGATTTCTGAAGCCTTTTAGATGTCCTCTCACTATTCTAAATACTATTGATAATTTGGGCAAGTTTGATGGCAAGTCAGAAGAAGGTTATCTATTAGGGTACTGCACCAACAGCAAAGGCTTTAGAGTGTGCAACAGAGTCACTAAGAAGGTTCAAGATTGTCTTCATGTTGAATTTTTAGAAGATCAAGACAATCTGAAGGGTAAAGGTCCTGATTGGATGTTTGATCTTGAAGTTTTAACTCCTTCTATGAACTATGTACCTGTTAGAGAAGAAAATCAACCTGTACACAATGAAGAAGATTTACAGTATGTTGTTCATGGAGTTCATATTAGACCTGATGTTGTTCCTGATGAAGAACCAATTTCTGTTGATCCAAAGAAAAGTACTGATGTACCAAAATCCTCATTGTCTACTGAGGATCAATCTATTCAAGATGAACTAAATCAGATGCTTCTTCAAGATGTCTTAGCACATTCCTATACTGATGACCAAAGAAGAGCTTATGAAGAAGCAAAGAAAAAGAACAAAACTGCAGAATACTCTCACAGTACTTTGGACAGTAGTTTTGACCAAAGTACTGCTGCACCAGTTTCCAGCACTTTGGATGATTTGGATGATCCTACTATGCCTGGCTTAGAAGATACTGATGATGAGTTTGAAGATGAAGGTATTTTCTCATATTCCAATGCAGATGCTGATTTCACTAATTTGGATGATACTTATGGAGTTCCACAGTCTCCAAACTTAAGAATTCATAAGAATCATCCTACTTATCAAATCATTGGTCCTTCTACTTTTGGAGTGATGACAAGACACAAAGCTAAGAGTTTTACTAAACCTCATAATGCTCTACTTAGCTTTGTCTATAAACAAAACATGATGAATCATAAGGACCATCAAACATGCCTGTTTACTTGCTTTATCTCTCAAGAGGAACCCAAGAATATTGCTCAAGCATTGACTAAAGAAAGTTGGGTTGAAGCTATGCAAGAAGAACTGCTAAAATTCAAACTTCAAGAAGTTTGGGTACTATGTGATCTACCTGATGGTAAGAAGGTAATTGGTACAAGATGGGTGTTCAAAGTTAAGAGAGATGAAAGAGGGAATGTCATCAAGAACAAGGCAAGGTTAGTTGCACAAGGCTACAGACAAGAAGAAGGAGTGGATTATGATGAAGTATTTGCTCCTGTAGCAAGAATTGAAGCAATTCGAATCTTTCTTGCTTTTGCATCCTATATGGGATTTCAGGTTTATCAAATGGATGTCAAGAGTGCCTTTTTATATGGCAAGATCACAGAGGAAGTGTATGTTAAGCAACCTCCTGGTTTTGAAGATCCTACCCATCCTAACAAAGTCTACAAGGTGGTTAAGGCTCTTTATGGTCTTCATCAAGCTCCTAGAGCTTGGTATGAGAGGCTCTCTACTTTCTTATTGCAACATGGTTACAGAAGGGGAGCCATTGACAAGACTTTGTTTATCAAGAGAGACAAAAAGGATATCATGTTAGTTCAAGTGTATGTAGATGATATCATATTTGGAGCTACCAAACAATCCATGGTCAAGGAGTTTGAGGAGCTGATGCAGAATGAATTTCAAATGAGTTCAATGGGTGAGTTAACTTTCTTTTTGGGACTTCAAGTTAAGCAGTCAAAGGAGGGTATTTTTATCAGTCAAGACAAGTATGTATCTGACATACTTAAGAAGTTCAACTTTGATGCTATGAAGCCAGTAACTACACCTATCAAGTCTATCAACTCACTAGGAAAAGATGAAGATGGACAACCTGTTGAAGTCAAGTGATACAGATCAATGATTGGTTGTCTTATGTATCTCACTGCATCTAGGCCTGATATCATGTTTGCTGTTTGTCTATGTGCAAGATATCAAGTCTCACCAAAGGTCTCTCATCTGAATGTAGTGAAGAGAATTTTTAGTTATTTGAAACAACAACCTAAGTTAGGGTTGTGGTATCCAAAGGATTCACTTTTTCACTTGGAAGCTTTTTCAGATAGTAATTATGCAGGTGATAATTATGATAGAAGATCAACATCTGGAGGATGCCAATATCTTGGAAGAAGATTAGTCTCATGGCAATGCAAGAAACAGACTATTGCAGCAACATCCTCTACTGAAGCAGAATATGTGGCTGCTGCAAGCTGTTGTGGACAAGTTTTGTGGATGCAGAATCAACTATTGGACTATGGGTTCAATTTCAAGAATACTCCTATCAATATTGATAATGAGAGTACAATCTGTATTGTGAAGAATCCAGTTTATCATTCCAAGACCAAGCATATTCAGATTAGGCATCACTTCATCAGAGATTGTTATGAGCACAGGCTTATTAATGTGGTCAAGGTTCACACGGATGATAATGTAGCTGACTTACTCACCAAAGGCTTTGATGTTTCAAGATTTAATCACTTGGTGGTAAGCATTGGCATGATTAACTACTGACCTACATTTAAGGGGAGGACTATTTAGTGTTAATATAGTCCTATGCATTGTTTGAGGGGAGGATATTCACGTTTTGCTATTGAAAATAGGAGAATGGGAAAGTACTGTCTATTGATTTTATGAAAGTACTGCTTGGAAAGTACTGCTTTTTGGAAGTACTGCACACGTGTCGTATCAAAGTACTATTCCAACGGTAATATTGAGGGGTAACTACTACTAACGGTAACTTTGTTATTAAGGGATGTGATTTTTTAAATCTCACCTATAAATAACTGCCTCTATTCGTGAAGACTTATTATTTGGTGATGAAGAAGGGGCTGTTCGTTTTGATAAGCAACTGATTTGGGATACATTTAGCAACATTGGTTATGAAGGGTCTTTAACTGAACAAACATTCAGGAAACCTTTATTTTGTCCTCAATGGAAGTATTTAGTTCATGTACTACTTCATTGTATTAGTGCTAAGAGTACATCATAGGAGCAATTTGGGTCTAACATAGCATATGCTATAGTGGGATTAGCTACAGATTGAATTTTCAACCTTTCAAAGCTGATTCTAGATGGAATGCTCTCACACATCTCTCATGGTTCCAGATGGTTGATGTATCCAAGGTTTATTCAAGTGTTTCTGAACAAACAACTTGTAGATGTACCTAAGCCTACTGATCTACTACCTGTTGTGTTCCAACCAGCCAAAATCTTTACATTTATGGCAAGGAAAAGTGATTTATTCACTGGCAGGGACACTCCATTGACTACTTCAATGATGGAGATTATTCAAGCTATTAGAGATGAGGCTGCAGCTAGTAATGAAAGAGAAGGTACTTCTTCTAAAGGTACTGCTTGTCAAAGTGCTGCATCTCAAGAAACTTCAACACAAGGTACTGCTTCGCATGATTCTGATGTTAATGAAGGTACTGAAGTTTCTCCCACCTCATCCCATCATACTACTCCTCCTATGGCATCACCAGCACCAGATGTTCCTATGTTATCATCATCTTCTGGAGGAGATACTGATCCTATACCACCTGAAAGATTAGTGTTAGATAATTATACTCTGACAAGGGCGATGGTCAAATTGCAGAAATCTTTTGATAAACAGGCTACTCAGATTAAGAAGTTGAAGCTTAAGTTTAGACGATTGAAGAACTTTGTATGACCATTGGTTACTCATCACAGGTTATGGGTCAAAGCTGAAAAGAAGAAGCGACGACATTTCAAGAAGACCACCAAAGGCAAAAAGGTTAAACAGCATTCTTTTGTCCAATTGGGGAGGAATCAAGAAGAAGAGAATTTGAAAGAAGATGCTGAATTTCATGAAGAAAAGGAGAATGAACCTCAAGGTACTGAAGAACAAGTCAACATTGAAAGTACTGAGGAAGAAAGAATTAAGGTTCAAAGTACTGATGATCAAGGTACTGAAGATCAAAGTACTGCTTTTCAACAACAAGGAACCTATTAGCAGGAATTGATTACTCCAATGGTATTAGATTTTGAAGAGGAAGCTGGTCCTTCAACTGTATTACATGAAGAAGAAGCTGGTCCTTCAACAGTTATACCAGAAAAGGAAGCTGATACACCTAAACCTATACATACAGCAAGTGATGATGAAACCATTGCTGAAATTTTGCATGATTTATCAAAGCCAAGGGGTGTTAGTATTCCAGGAGTGCAAGAAGAGGAACAACCAGGAGTTTCTCAAGCTATTATTGATCCAAAAGATAAAGGTAAGGGCAAGTTGGTAGAGACTAAGAACAAAAAGAAACCTACTTTAGCACAGATAAGAGCTGCTCAAGTTGCTATGAATGAGGAAGCAGCTAGAAAGATTCAAGCTGAATTGAATGCTAAAGATAGAGAGGCTAAGGAAATTGAAGAAGCTCAGAATAGAGAAGAAGCTCAGAATAGAGAAGCAGCTAAGAAATTGCAAGAGGAATTGAATGATGAAGCTGATGAAATATTAGAGTCACCTATTCCTATTTCTTCTCTACCAAGAAGACCAAATCTTGCTAAGGAAAGGAATGCAATGATGGCTTATCCGAAAGGTCGAGGATATGTTGGATTGAACAAGTTGAATTATGTTAATATGAAAGAATTGTATGATGCTGTCAGAGAAGATTATCAGAAACAAGTTGATAATATTAAAGATTTTAAAGATGATGATGCTTACAAATAAGAAGAAAGAAAAGGAAGTTTATAAAGAAAAAGAATAACTGGAGTTAAAGATCAACAGTCATCAAAGAAAGTTGAGTTAAGGTCTGAAACAAATGATGAACTGAAGAATTACTTAAGGATTGTAGAATTTGAGTATTCTAAAGATGATGATGAAATGAAGATGAACAAATCTCCAATAACTACTTTTGAAGTTGTAGAGTCAAAGGATGGAAATTATCTGATGTTTCACAGAGAAGATGAAAGCTTCAGAACATTCAACATGCTATGGGATCTATTGCACATAATAGATAGGGTGGACTTATTTCATTTATAGCATTTGGTGCGAGATTATTTTGAACATAATACATCAGAAGGAGTTGGTTTAGTCTTACTTGGGGATCTCACAACTGTTTGGGAAACTGAAGAACAAAGCACTGCTGAGATTTGGAAGAACCAAGAAGCTTGGGAGATTGTTAGCTGGAGATTCTTTGAAGAATTTGGAGTACATGTTCTAGAGCTAGAAGATGGGACAATGATTCACATGTTAGCTGATAGAAGATATCCTCTTACATCAGATCTCATGAGGAGGATGCTGGAGCATGGAATGGAAGTTGAAGAAGATAATGAAATTGCTCTTATGGTCATCAAATTGTTTATCAGATGGACTACTATGGCTGATGATGATGAATGACTGGTATGAATTTTAATTGAATAAATTTTTGATATATCAATACTTTATTTAAAGTACTGCTGATCAAACAGTACTTTCATCAAAGTACTGCTTGCAGCTTTAAACCAGTTAATGATTTTTGAAAAACTTTTACGTGACAAATATTTTGAAACAAAGGTTAAAAGAAATAAATGGTTTTTGAGATGGTAACACCAATAGGTTATCAATCCACCATGGTTACAAAAAGATTGGCTAATCCATGAGCAAACGGCTCTGGTAAAGATATCTCAAATCTGTTTTATAGTTGACAACTTGCTAATAAGTTGGATGGTAATCAACTCACCATATTAGTAAATGTGAAGAGTTGGCTAGCCCACAAGAAAATGGCTTGTGGTAAAGGCTGTGGAAAAACCATTATATGGTAATTAGTTCACCATAGATGAAAGAACTAACTAGTCCAAAAGGGTACAGCTTTTGGTAAAGACAAATCAAATATGTTGATAGCTGATGATTTGCTAAAAATCATATGGTTATCAGTGTACCATGATCTTATACATCAAAACATTTGGCTACTCCAGAGTCAATGGCTTTTGTAAAGAGACATTAAATCCATTAAAATTTTCAATGATTCACCTCTCACAGGAGTTTACACACCTGGATGTGATGAGAATAAACTGAAACTTAAAACTAAATTAATGTACAAACTGTCTTATGTTGCTGAAAAGATGGAGCATGCTGAATGTTGCTGAAAAGAGGTTACTGATCAAGGATGCTGAAAAGAATAAATTCTACAGAATACTTTGATAATAATGATATAAGCACAGAGTTTACAAAGATACAATCCAAAGATAAAGACACAATCTTTCCTTGAAGATGGAGCTGTTAAAGATAAATTCACAAAGGAACTTGAAGTCAAGCAAGTAGAATTCAAGTTAGGGGAGGATTGTTGGGATATGAAAGTGCTGAAAAATGTTAAAGTACTGAAGATTGACAAAGTACTGGAAAAGTCAAAGTACTGCTAAAGATAAGTCAAAGTACTGTTGTCGAAGTCAAAGTACTGCAAAGCTAAAGAACTGTTATATTCGTTTATGGAAAGCTTTGTTTATTCTATATTTATATTACTTGTCATACAAGGATACAAATTGTAAACCGACTAGGGTTATCCTTGAGCCTATAAAAGGACCCCTAGATTGGCATTAGAAGTACGAGTTTTACGAGTTTTAGAGAAGAGTTTTAGTATTCATAAAGTACGATTATTATTCGTGTTTTAGAGTTGTTGAAGAGTCTGCATAACAAGCAGATTTAGAGTTATTAATAAAAGTTAAAGTTACATTCTTCTTAGATTTGTTAAGTAAATTCCGCGTACTTAATAAAGATTATAGTGTTTCATTGTTATTAACTTAGGATTTATCCGAGGTTATTAAACCTTAACAAGCTATTTAAGTTAGTTTGGTTAGAGTACATCGATCCAACAACCTAATATAGTTACGTCGTAATCTTTAGAGAGAGTTACGCCGTAATATTCAGATAAGTTGGCTTTCTGAGTCACGCTTTAGTTACGGCGTAATGTGAGAGATGAGTTACACCGTAACTTCTTCAAAGTGAGCATACTATGATAAATCTTTAACAATTCTCCAATTCTGCGTCTCTTTAGCTCCAATGTTTGTAATTTACCTGAAAGTGGAATATAATGGAAAACAAGCATAAATCCATATAAATCATATAAATTACAAGCATTATCGGGGGAAATTGACACTTAATATTCAGGATAATTTGATGTTATCATATTTCACAAAGGAAATATTGTCTTGATTTGTTATTTGAATTTGGTTTACTTTCTTGCAAGCCAGTTAGTACTCCTTTGGAACCAAATTTTATTATAACCAATGAGGCTAATGAATTTGACCATGTGTTATAAATATTACTGAGTATCAAAAATGATAGGTAAGCTTATTTAACTAACTCATATCAGGCCTTGTATATCTCATGTTGTTCACTGTTTGAGCCAGTTTATACATTCTCCTCTTAAAAATCATCTTAAGATTGCTTTAAGAGTGTTGAGGTACTTAAAGGGCTCTTCAGGTAAGGGTATCCATATTGTCAAGCAACCTATACCTTCTCTTGAAGGGTTTTTGGATGCTGACTAGGTTAAATGTGTTGTTATAAGGAGGTTCGATATAGGTTACTTAGTTTTTGAATAGTTCATTAGTCTCTTGGAAAAGTAAAACACAAATCACTATTTCTAAATCTTCTGTTGAAGCAGATTATAGAGCTTTAAGCTCTGTAAATTATGAAATTATTTGGGTTTTAAATATTTTAAATGATCTTAACTGGGATAATATTATTCCAGTTAATGTGTGTAGGATCTAAAATATTGATTATTTATGAGGTTCAGGAGGTCGAGGTTGGTGAAACAAGTTGAAATCCGTGATAGTTTTAGAGAGAGAAAGTAAAGAGATGGTGAGGTGAAATAAGAAAACTAATATTATTAATGAAAATATATTACACACCCACACCCACACCCCTCATGGAGAGTCATGAGGGGTATTTATAGGCTCATTACAATATAAGTATTCCTCATGTACAATAGTAGTCCCTACGGGCACAACTAACTACGTATCTAGTCCAATGCACGTGTAAGACGTTATCTTAACAAACTTGCAAGGCTAACAATCTCCCTCCAAGATATCATCACACGTGAATGGTTACAATTAGACCTATAAATACATAAACAAAGTAACTTACAATAATAATAAACAATTTTTACATTGTTGAAGTGCAGAGTCTCTGCAGTCTAGATACTGAGGAGGACTTGAAGTTCTCTTTTTCGACGATCTCGGCATTTGATCTTTTTCCGCTAAAGGTGCTGGTCTTTGTAACTCTTAACTTCAATTGTAATGGTCTAGTTAGGTTATTAATACTTTCTAACTAGTGAGCCTTTTTCTTTTATCTGCTCCCTCCTGAATCGACAACTCTCTTTCATAAAATCTCTTTAGTCTTCAAACACGCAACGGAGAAATTAGACTGTAGACTTTAGCACAATGGTTTTCGTTCGAGGAACATCATAACAACATAACTCACTTAGGGGTTGTTTGAAAAAAAATATGATTTAGCACTAAATGAATCAAAGTTGCTGAATGATTCCAAGATGTTGAGTGAATCTCATTCTGAGTGAAAATGATGTTTGATGACTGTATTGCATGAGCAATATGAGTTTCCTGAAATTACCAATTTAACCATTCTATTTTTAGTTGGCCATGGTGTCTTGATTCCTAGGGCCTTATTGACTGTAATTAGTTGACACCTATAATCATATCGTAACTTTAACCCTAAAAAGAGATCGAGAAGTGGAGAGAAAGATAGCAGAAAGGTTCTACGGAATAACGGTTTTGCTTTCAGTTTCGAGTTCGGATTTTTAATCACATTTAAGGTAACAACTTTGCCTTTTTCAATAAACTACATGTGTTGCCTACGTAGATCACGAGTGTCTTATTAATATGATCACTTCTAGCGTGCCTTTTCTATCATAAAATGTCTAGTTCATGATTCGTAGAATTGTGTAGGATAACTATAAACATAAACATGGTGAATAATAGAATACTTGTATAATTTTTGAGAAAAAAGAAGTGAGCAGCAGAGGGGCGTGTCTACTGGGTTGCTTATGTTTTGATTCTTTCCAAAGGTTATGAATCATAATAAATACATAAACTTATTAAAAGATACATACACTTATCAGATACATACACTTATTAAAAGATGTAAAGGCCATTAGACTTTAACATGCAACTGAGAAGGTTTCCATGCAACTGAGAAGTTATTATATGACAACTAATCGATAACTTTAGTATGCAACTGATTTTAATATACATACATCATAATGGAGTTTGCATATAATACAATAGGTATCTTGCATTGATCAATCACATGCTTTACGTGAAATAATCGGTGGGTATGTTTATTATACACTATTTAAAAACTTTAAAATTGTTTTTAGTTGCACCACTTGCATATGTTAATGTATATGCAGCAACATAACTAACATAAACCAGCAAGTAAATGAATTGTTAAGGGCCGCCATGATCAGTGTATGTGTCTTTAAACTCATTGCAAATGGAAAAACTTATAGATCGAGGTTCATGTTATTTATGCTTCTATCATTTATATCATTGGATAAACTAAAGATAAAACTTGAAAAACTATAAAGATTAATAAGGTTTTACCTATATGATGATGGGATCAAGAGAAAAGCATGAGAATTTTTTTCGTTAGTTGGGGGCGATTGGTGATTAGGTTTAGGAGATTGCGTAGGAAAAAAAGGGCATTTAAGAGAGATTAGAAGATGCTAAATCACTGGGCAAGCATATGGGAGGCGGCCCATTCAGTCTTGGTATGGCCCACTCAGTACCCTTTTTTCTCTATCAAACAAAATAACATTTGACCGATTCAGTAATGAGTGCTGAATTATTTTGTTGGGATCACTCCTAACACGTAACTGGAACGACATTTACGGGATTACATTAGTTATCATGTAAGCCTCATACACGAGTACTGAAACCTTAATTATTGTAAAGTGTTGTGTATGATGGCCTATATATACCCCTCTATACTTCCATGGAGGGGTGAGACTCTTTGTGTAATTTCCTTTTCATTATCAATAAAACACATAGTTTTTCCCTTCTTTCTTTACTTTCTCTCTCTAACAATGAATATGGTGTTCTTCCATCTTCTCCGACCTCCCGAATCACCATATCAACCATTCTAACAATCCTACAAGTGGTATCAGAGCCAAGATTTTTTAATACTGGTTGATTTTTATGGTGTTATCTTGTCAAAAAAATCGTATCTTTTTTGTGGATTTGTATCGTGTTTGGAGCTGTTTTAACAAATCTTATATGATTGTTTCTACTATTTTTTTGGTTTAAACATTTTCCTTATGAGTTTGATAAGATTTTTACCACGGGCCTTTAACAGTTTTCAACAGTTTCTTGTGGTTAACAGTTTTTATCCATTTTTGTCTACAATTCTGAATATGGTTTCTGGTCATTTGTTCATGTTTCTCATGGTCAAACGGGTTAAAAGTAAAGGTCTCTTTGGGTTCTTGGAAGCTAAACGAAATTCTTGGTCGGAACAGTGGTCGGACAGTGGTCAAAACAGAAAAGTCAACAAAATGGGTCAAAACCCTTTTTTTACGAATTAGTAGCCATCTCCAGATCAGTTTACGAATTACTTGGAAAGTAATTCGTAATAACCTAATTTTACGAATAAGTCTTATTCGTAAGATGTTTACAAATAAGCTTATTCGTAAAGTCTAACCTGGGTTACGAACAAGAAACATGTTTACAAGTAAGAAACTCAGTTTACGACCAATGATGCCTTTACGAATAAGGTTACAAAGCCTTATGCTTATTCGTAATTGTCCATCTAAAAATATTATGTGCAAGGATTACGAATAAGAAATGCTTATTCGTAAACTGACTATGACCAAGACCTCATTTCATAAACCAATTTACCAGACTCTTGTCAACTTCAGTTCCACAACATCATCAGCCCAAAGTTATTTCAACAACCTCAGATCTATGGTAGATCTTCATCAGTTCTAAATAGTCAAACCAACATAAAAAGATTAACAAAAAGAATGAAGGAAGCCCGAGCCAACAACAATTCAAACCACAATTAAATCTAAAATCTATCCTTAATCCGTCACACATATCAAACAACATCTGTAACTACATCAGTCGCAACCTCTATCCAACTCTTCATCAAGACTCGTACATTAAAAGTAAATACAATCAGATCTCAGTATGGTTTCTTTCACATCTCTTTTAGAGATTTAAGAACTTTTAAGTTCTTTAAAAACAAGAAAACCAAAATCCTCACAGATCCGTATTGAAGCTTTGCTTCATTTCTATATCCGACTAGAAAGAATGATTTATAACAGTCTCATTATAATCATTTCTTTTGTTTGTTTGATGTAAAAAGTAAATAGAAAACAAAACGCAATCATAACATTCAAACCCACTTGAGACCCTTAAACGGATCTTGAAGACAAAACCACAACCGGATTGAAAAAGTTAAAAGATTTTTGTGTGAGTGAGATTCGGTGTTCATCAGGGACGGTTTGTGTTTGGGTTTGATTTGGATTATGGATGTAAAGATGAAGATGAGATTGAGATTTTTTGACAGTGAGATAGTTTCTAAGATGGGCGGATTAGAGTGTGATTAGGGTTTCTAAAGTGGAAGAGGATATAAGTTTGTCTGTGTTTTTTTTGGTGGTATTAGGTTTTCTAATTAACCTAATGTAGGGTTAAGTTTTACTTTTTTATACCTATATTAGGTTTAGGGAAAGTGGTTGGATTTATGGACTGGATCAGTTTGGGCCCGTGTTATTCCTCAAAGTCGTTTTGGGCCGAGGGGTATTGTAATTTGGGTTGTGTTGGACTGGATTTAGATGATTGAAATTTGTTGGGCCAACGAGTTAATTTGTATCTATGGGTTGAAATGCTAGATATATCACACGAAACTTGGAATGGGCTGCAAGTTTATTATCACAAACTGGATTTGGGCTGCTAAGTTATTAAAACATGCACTAAATTGAAGTTCTATAAAAACAAAATAATTTGGATACATATGTTTTAATATTATTTGGTGAAAAAGAGTGGTATCTTGGTTGTTACAAATTTTCACGGGGATACATTTTTGACAAGATCGGGAAAAAAAACCATTATCATAGTTCATTTTAAACCAAGTAACGAAGGCTAATTTTGGGAATGTAACTGCAAGATGTGACTACGGCGATAATTCATTATTATTTATTTGAGGTTGAAGTGGGATATCACGGATGCGTGTACCTAGTATCTTGAAGATATTCTGGGTTGGTTGTATGCATGATTCTTCAAGATCCTTGTTCGAGCTTTTAACCGTTACGAATGACAAAGACATGGATATCTAGTTATTTTTGTGATTCTTCCTTTCTATTACCATAAAATAACTATCACTTTAAGGAGTTACATTGTAGTGCTCAGTGTCACACGAAGATGTGGATACTCAAGGGGTGATGTACGTCTTATACTTGATGGTAGTCACGAGTTTGGGTTATTTTACTTCAGTCTCAAGTTTGTCATATTAGGTTCTCTCCATCAGTAGCCACTAAAAGAGCCGTCTAAATGTAATGGGGTCGGTAAAGAGTTAGCTAAGAGGATTATAAACGAGTAGAGAAGTTTAATCAGCAGTTGATTCTCATGAGATATTTATGGTACTTCACACTTGTTCGATTAATTGGACATACATGGTTGCGTTGTCTCCAATTTCATCATCAACATACGTGGTGTATGATTCCGATTCATTGAAAACATCGAGGGGGGGAGAGTGTAGGTGGCCTTTGCTTCTTTGATGTTTTTTACGATAACCCTTTCCATTCATGAATTTCTTCAACCAGGGGGAAGAAATGAGACGATATGCAGTTCAAACATCTCACTTCGGTGTTATCGTCTCAACTTTCACGAGTTATTTTGTGTGAAGTCACCTAAATATGATGTTATGATGCCTCACACACGGTCATTTTTATCGAGTAATTGCATATTCACGGGTGATTATTATTTCGATAGACCGCAACAATCAGGGGGAAGTTGTTTCATTTCGTCTTTTGAGGTTTGTTTGGTGTGAAGGATCTACATACGCGAGAAGATCTTGTTGATTTCTTGCATGTTACCCATAAACGGATTTTCCGCATTGTGTACAACTGTTATTACGTAACAAGACAGATTTACCTGGTCTGGTTTACTGCCCATCTACAAATTCCGCTGCGTACTGAAAACCTCAAAAGATAGAAGAAATGTCTACTACATCAAAGTTTCGAATCTGCTGAAGATGGTTGTCAGTTTGGGGGGAAGCTGATTCAGAAACTTCGCCAAAAAGAAGTGTATAGGAAAGCTACTAAAGACATGCATCATGAATTGGGGGAAGTTAATCTAATTCTGCATATTACATCATTTGCCTACAAGTGAAGGAAAAAGTTCTCAAGTCGAGGTACAAGAAGAAGACAAAAAGCGTTAACTGTCATCATCCTCAGCATTTAAAGAGCTTATGAAGACCTTTCTTTATTTGTTTTTGTACTTATAGGAAATGTTGTAAGTAATCCCTTATGTCGTCCCATTGGGGGAAGATTGTTAGGATCGCTCCTAACATGTAAATGGAATGACATTTACGGGATTACATTAGTTATCATGTAAGCCTCATACACGAGTACTGAAACCATCATTATTGTAAAGTGTTGTGTATGATGGCCTATATGTATTCCATACTTCCATGGACGGGTGATAACATCAAATTATCCTGAATAATAAGTGTCAATTTCCCCCGATAATGCTTGTAATTTATATCATTTATATGGATTTACGCTTGTTTTCCATTATATTCCACTTTCAGGTAAATTACGAGCAATGGAGCAAAAGAGATGCGGAATTGGAGAATTATTAAAGATTTATCATAGTATGCTCACTTTGAAGAAGTTACGGCGTAACTCATCTCTCACATTACATCGTAACTAAATCGTGAATCAGAAAGCCAACTTATTGGAAGATTACGGCGTAATTCTCTCAAAAGATTACGACGTAACTATATTAGGTCAAATGAGGTTCCGCGCCGCTGATAATTATGCCGTAACTCGTGCATAAAATACGGCGTAACAAAAAAATATTGAAGATACGGCGTAACCACTTCTAAGGTTACGCCGTAACCAGCAGATCTAGTGCAATTTACGAAGAATTAGATGATTACTGCGTAACTATTTTATTAGTTACGCCGTAACCCAGATCTGGCCTATAAATACCCCACGATTTCCAGCATTTCAAAGCATCCCATTTCACATACAACACCCAAAGAACGTGGGAAGAAGCCAAAGGCAGGTCTAGAGGAGCATACGGAGCTATCTTCAAGGGAAAAATCACTCCCCTACAAAAGCATTAGCATTTTATCTTTTCTTTACTTTCGATTCATGTATTTCGTAACATTAAACATTGAATTGATTTGTATGGTTAATATGAGCGGCTAAGCACCTCTTGGTGCTGGCCTAGTGTATGCATGCATAGTTTATTGATAGCTACCCTTGTTTCGGTAGTTTTGAATGGTGGTAGAGGCTAGTTGCTTAGGAGATATGACCAACTGACCCTAAGTGAGTAGACTGAGATGGAAGGGTAAGATATGACCAACTGACGACCCTTTCTACTTGTGCGATTTGACCAACTGATCACCTACCGTTTGGATGAACTTAAGAATTATGGGGTGAGTGTCTAAGATGCTAGTGCCCGGGCACTCACTATTATAATTCTAGCATGTAGCGGAACTTAATGACTCGGCTTAAGGGACCAGGAATAACTGGACTTATGAGGGGACACCTGACTTCTCCAGTGGTGGCATCTTTGCTGATAGGTTAGAGCAAACTGACCAAATGCTGTCCTCTCAACTTTGACCCCACCTGAAGTAATTGGAAGTTATTAGATGTAGACATTACTAGCTAGGATGAATAAACTAGGTTAGCACCACTGTCCTCTATTTGATCACATCTTTGCCTTTATTTGCGTTAGTAGTTAATCAGTTAATTAATTAAACCATCTTAAAATCTGTGACACCTAGACTTTGTATTAATCCAACACACATAGCTCTTGGGACGACCTCGGTTTTACCGAATACTACACTACACATGACCGGGTACACTTCCCGTTAGTGCATTAGGGTGACCATAGGTATAACGAGACATTATAAATATTAAAACCTGGTCAGTAAAACCTGCATCAAGTTTTTGGTGCCGCTGCCGGGGAGTTATATTAGGATTGCTATTAAGTCTTTCATTTTTGTTTTATTTTAAAAATTTTTCAAACTCTCACGATCTCTTTTCAAGTTTTTAGATACCATGGAAGTCGTTAACATTGATGACCTCACTCTTAAGGAATATTTGTCTTTGACAAGAGCAGAACAAGGGCCGGGGCTCGTAAGACCGGCAATTGGAGCTGATGTCCTTTTCGAAATTAAATACCAATTTAGGAGGGAGCTTCGTGCTAACCCTTTTCTGGAAACAGGGACGAAGATGCGTATGAGCACGTTGAAAATGTCTTATACATCGCAAGCCTGTTCAACATTCCGGGTGTGTCTCATGACGCTGTTATGCTAAGGGTATTCCCCATGACTCTTACTGGGGCTGCCAGAAGATGGATCGAATGACTGCCCGTTGGGGCAGTTAATACTTGGGCTCTACTAAAGAAGCACTTCATCCAGAGGTATAGCCCTCCGTCGAAGATTTCTAACAAGCTCTTGGAGATCCATAATTTTGAAGCAAAAAGACGATGAAACGTTGTATCAAGCCTGGGATAGATACAACGATCTCCTTTACAAGTGTCCTACACATGATCTGAACAACCAGCAAAAAGTCAACATCTTCTACAAAGGAATTAATCTGACTACAAGAGAGATGTTGGACTATCAAGGACCTATCCCAAACATGACTCCTACTTTAGCAATTGAAGCCATTCAAAAAATGGCTGATCACTCCCAAAAATGGCATGATGGAGGAAGCAAAAGAAACTGTTCATGCCATCCAAGTTGGTTGCGCAAGCTGTGGGGGAGGACATCTAACTAAAAATTGTCCTACCACCAACGAAGAAAACACGATCGAAGAAGCTAAATATGGAGAAAATCGACCATTTTACGGGGATAATCGTAATGGCTATCGTGGCGGACCCCCATCATATTATGAGCATAGTGAAAGAAGAGCAAACTTGGAGGAAATGATTAACATGTACCTTGTGGATTCGACCAAGAGACAGAAAGAGCAAGAAGAATGGCTGAAAAACTTCCAAGATAATACAAACAAAAGCCTTTCTAGCCATGACATATCATTAAAGACCTTGGAAACTATGATTGGGAAGCTTGGCGACGAGGTACAAAAGAGAAATAAGGCACAAAAGAACAAATCAACAGTATGTAAAGCCGTGTTTTCTAAAAATGACAAGTCCTCCGATGAGTCTAATAGAAACAATGTTACCGAAGGCGGAAGAGAGCTACGCCGTAACCAAACATCAGAGTTACGACGTAACCAGGACACAAGCAATGACAAGTCTACCAAAGTTGATGACTCTAAAAGGAAGAATCATTGGTGTAAGGCTATTGCAATTGACGATGGAGAGTGTTACAACTTATGGGCCTCTTGTGACCCTCGGAAGACCTGCGATGAAGGGGTTGATAAGGAGAGGGTTAATGATGACAGATACATGTGGACTACAGTTAATGATGAAGAAAGATTAGCCAAGTTCTCGATTAACAAAGTGGAAGGACCACCTATCAAGCATTACTGCAGACCCTTACTAATCACGGATGATGAGTTCATGCAAGCATGGCCGACTTTCAACCCCTTTCGTGAGTATTGCAACGGAGGGAAAAAAAACGGAGGGAGAAATGTGAAGATCGATGTTTGGATATGCCCACATGAATCGGGAAGACATGACGTTGATTTTGGGGACCTATCATTCAGAGATTGGTACTCATTAAGGTTCGGTGATGCAATAATTAATTCGGTCTTATTGAGAAATCTAGAGCTCAAATATGAAAAACATATTCTTCAAGGAAAGACCATTAAGCCTCTCAATGATATACCTTCTGGAAACAACGATGATGAAGGAACTCAAAGTCATTGGTGTGAGAAAATTAAAACCACTGATGGGAATGTTTGGGCTTCCTACAACCCTTTCGATTATACATGTGACGGGGGAAGCAACATTGAGAGAGCTGGGGAAGACGAGTTCCTATGGACCTCGACTAATGACTCGGAAAGAACAAAATTTCCTTGGCCAGACGATTTAGGATTCGACGGTTGGGTCAAAATCAAATACGGAAAAATAGACGCGCTAACTAAGGAGAAAATCTGGAATGGGTGTATGAGTAAAGATCAACCAAACAACAAAGTTCCAAACGGAGAATCAGATAATGACACCGAGGATTCATCGAGGAAGGAAAAAGAGGAATGCAAAAAAATGCTCGTGGAAAATTTACTCAACGATACACCTCTTAAAGATACCAATTCCGATGATGATGATTTTGATTCCCTCGAGCTACAAGGGGAAGATGGATTCATTGACCCTGATGATGAAGCATATGAGAAGAAAAGATGCAAGCTACTTGGCATTCCGTACAAGAGGCCGCCACCAATTATAGACAAAAAGTATGAGTTCACTCGATACAACTTGGGGCCGGAGGAAAAATTTTGCAAAATTCGGAAGATCGAGACTAAGAATACCTCCGCACTGCCACGAATGTCGCTTGGGTCAGACACAACTTAATGATGGACGTGGAGGAAGTTGGCCTATTCCAAAGGCCACCATAAAGCCCCGAGGCTCTGAGTCTAACTTAAAGACTCGTAAATAAAGAAAAGTGCTCTTTCAGGAGACAACCCGAATTATCCCTTTCTTTTGTTTTATTTCTATTTCTGTAGGGTTTTGTGTTTTTAACCATTTTTACAGGAAAAGAAGAGAAATTACTGCTGCAGCATGTTGATCTGACCAGAAGTTATGGCGTAACTCATTCTCATGGTTACGCCGTAACAGGCCCCTTGTAGCAGAACTTCTGATACACTACCAATTACCGCATAATCCCATCTCAGTGGTTACGCCGTAGCTACACTCTTGCAACATATGCCAGGTTTTGCCTATTTACGACGTAACTCCTTATAGAGTTACGACGTAACTATCCTCTGTACATCTTTCATTTTAAACACAATAACCTTGTATTAGTATTTTAAATGAATTTTGTGGGTGTGTTCCTTGTAAACCCTCACGAGACTTCACTCGTCCACTTGGGACACCAAGTGGTTTAAAAGGCTTGTTGCATATGCTAAATGCAACCGTGATTCCTATGAAAGTGAGTTAGGTTTATTTTTCATTTTTCTTTTTTTTAGAATTATGCTTGTCGTAGTGTGATTTCAAGGATTGAAGTTTGCCCGTGGATGCTTATATGAAGGCACGACTCTTTTTCGTGGGCCTTCTTTCTTTTTGGAGAAAATTTCAAGGAAGTTCTCGCTCTAATTCTACTTTTCTCTTCACCTTTATTTAACGCTTAGTACAAAAGGGACTTTGTACAATTCAAGTGGGGGGCGAGAGTAGAATTGTCTCTTGAACTTTATTTTGCCCTCGTTTTTCTAGTTTATTTTGAAAAATTATGCCATTTTTAAAATTTTGACATGTTTTTCTTAACCTAACTAGATTAGACCTTAGCCGAGCACATACAACCCTTGATATTATTTGGTGAGATTAGCCTTATCCATTTCCAATATTTTACCCCAAATCAACCAAATTATGAGTGTGCCGGTAGCTTGTAAACTTTAGAACTTGGCCTTTGCATCATTTCGAGACCATAGACGAGGTATGTTGAGTTAGCTCGATGTATTTGGACTTTTCAGTTTAAGAAGGCAGTATTATAGGATTATCACCAAAATAGCCTACCATTGTGTGTCTATCGATTAGTCACCTCGACTTCTCGACCCCCATGTGAAACCATTTTGTTGCATTCACCTTTAGTGCAAGATACCTTTAGATACACCCATCTAAGCCATTCCTTTCATTTTGTTAACCTAATATATTGTTTCGATACACCTATACACCTTAGCCTACCCTGTAGTCTTTATTTGTGATTGGGAAGTCATCATTTGCCTAAGTTCAAGGTTCAAGTGGAAAGGTTCGGGAATCACGCTTTCGTCGACGACGTATTCTGAAAGATCATTGAAGACCCCCCGAATTCCCATTGTTCATCTCAAGTGGGGGGGGATGTTATGTGTAGTTGTTATAGTTATGAAAAAAAATATATAGTTATGTTATTGTAAGGTGCGATGTTATAAGCACTATGTTTAGATTTAGTATCGAGGAGGCCACCTCGGTCACATGTGAAGATTAGAGTTGGTAATTGCGCCAAAAATTGAAGAATAGGTAGTGTGCCCGTCACGACGTCCTCTAACGACACATCTACCTAGTATTTCATGATCCGGTTTCTTAACTTCAAAGCTTGAACTTTGGGCGGACGGTAAGTGGTGATGACTTGGTTATAGATTTAGACTATCTGCTTGTTTTTTATTTTACACCATTTATATATCCCATGTCTTATCCTACCCTTTAGTCATGAAGCGTGTCTAGGTGATGCAGCGAGCAATCTTTGGTGTCTTTGCCATGGATTTGGTCATGTATCATTAATTTTTTCCACTTCGCCGTAACATGTTAGTAATGACGAGTCACCCTTAACCTTTCTCGTGTCTACCCATATTGCCTTTGAAAATTGCTTATCCCTTAACTCTAGTGGTGGAGATTTGTGTAACCGCCAAGCTTATGATAGAATACATGCTATGACTGTGCGATTGAGTGATCACCCCGAAATTGACACTTAGAATAGTTGAGAGATTTGAGTGTTTCGTTCCCATTTCGTAAGGTGTTCGGCTTTGTTTTATTCTAGCATAAGGGATTTGTAAACTTATATTTTCCAGGTAATGGGAGATATCTTTTTGGGAATCTATCTAATAAGGTCTACTTGAGGGCAAGTAGAGTTCAAGTGGGGGGATATTTGATAACATCAAATTATCCTGAATATTAAGTGTCAATTTTCCCCGATAATGCTTGTAATTTATATCATTTATATGGATTTACGCTTGTTTTCCATTATATTCCACTTTCAGGTAAATTACGAGCATTGGAGCTAAAGAGACGCGGAATTGGAGAATTATTAAAGATTTATCATACTATGCTCACTTTGAAGAAGTTACGACATAACTCATCTCTCACATTACACCGTAACTAAAGCGTGACTAAGAAAGCCAAGTTATCAGAAGATTACGACGTAATTCTCTCAAAAGATTACGACGTAACTATATTAGGTCAAATGAGGTTTCGCGCCGCTGATAATTACGCTGTAACTCGTGCATAAACTATGGCGTAACCAAGAAATATTGAAGATACGGCGTAACCACTTCTAAGGTTACGCCGTAACCAACAGATCTAGTGTAATTTACGAAGAATTAGATGATTACGGCGTAACTATTTTATTAGTTACGTCATAACCCAGATCTGGCCTATAAATACCCCACGATTTCCAGCATTTCAAAGCATCCCATTTCACATACAGCACCCAAAGAACGTGGGAAGAAGCCAAAGGAAGGTCTAGAGGAGCATACGGAGCTATCTCCAAGGGAGAAATCACTCCCCTATGATAAGCATTAGCATTTTATCTTTTCTTTACTTTCGATTCATGTATTTCATAACATTAATCATTGAATTGATTTGTATGGTTAATATGAGCGGTAAGCATCTCTTGGTGCTGGCCTAGTTATGATTCCTTAGTTTTTTTTTGCGTTTACATTACTTCCGTAAAATCATTTCTAAGTGTATGCATGCATAGTTTATTGGTAGCTACCCTTGTTTCGGTAGTTTTGAATGGCGGTAGAGGCTAGTTGCTTAGGAGATATGACCAACTGACCCTAAGTGAGTAGACTGAGACGGGAAGGGTAAGATATGACTAACTGGTGACCTTTTCTACTTGTGCGATTTGACCAACTGATCACCTACCGTTTGGATGAACTTAAGAATTAGAGGGTGAGTGTCTAAGATGCTAGCGCCTGGGCACTCACTATTATAAGTCTAGCATGTAGCGGAACTTAATGACTCGGCTTAGGGGACCAGGAACAACTGGACTTATGAGGGGACACCTGACTTCTCTAGTGGTGGCATCTTTGCTGATAGGTTAGGGCGAACTGACCAAATGTTGTCCTCTCGACTTTGACCCTACCTGAAGTAATTGGAAGTAATTAGACGTAGACATTACTAGGTTAGCAGCACTCTCCTCTATTTGATCACATCTTTTCCTTTATTTGCGTTAGTAGTTAATCAGTTAAATAATTAAACCATCTTAAAATTTGTGACACCTAGACTTAGTATTAATCCAACACACATAGCTCTTGGGACTACCTCAGTTTTTTCGAGTACTACACTACACATGACCGGGTACACTGCCCGTTAGTGCATTAGGGTAGACCATAGGTATAACGATACATTATAAATATTAAAACCTGGTCAGTAAAACCTGCATCAACGGGTGAGACTCTTTGTGTAATTTCCTTTTCATTATCAACAAAATACATAGTATTTCCCTTCTCTCTTTACTTTCTCTCTCTAACAATGAAGATGGTGTTCTTCCATCTTCCCCGACCTCCTGGATCACCATATCAACCGTTATAATGATCCTACATATTTAATTAAGAGCCTATCAAACATACCCTTAGTATTGCATCGAAGTTGGTAAATAAGCCCCGATGTACACATTATGGGTACCTCTTCGGTATTAAGCATAGTTCCTTCAATCAATCCAATCACGGAAGACGAAACACTACTTTTTCCTTCATGTACTTCTCCCTCTTGATGGCTGCGAGTTATCGGAATCATCATAATGTTGTGTACATGCCATAGAATTACCTTTTACTTGATGCAAAATTAAAATCCATAGTTTGTTAAAGCATAATTCCATGAGAATATGTTGAAAAAATAATCACAATATGAATCTCTCAAACCAACCTGTAATCGAACCTCCTTGTAATTCAACTGGCTAATAGTAATGACCACATATGGAGATAACCCGATATAACCCACTTGAAACAGAAGTAAACATCCTAACTTCATGACTTAATGCTTGTACTATCCTTGACTAAGAACCTCTTTGTTAGGAATATTTGCAATACTTAGTTAAAATTGTAATACTAGTAGGTATGTAGTTCCTACTGGTACAGTTATAGTTCCTACTGGCAGGTATATAGTTCCTGCTGGTAACGTTAGTAGTATAGTTACTACTGGTAGTATAGTTAGTCGTGACATCGTCAAATAGTTATTCCAGGATAAGATTTAGTTTGTTAGGAAGAGATATGCATATCATTCTCACACGTTTTAGTTAATGCCAGTTAGGGTTTCTTGATTATAAATATAACCTACGGCATAGGGAATTGTAACTTAACGAAACACAAAACACAATTCTCATTATTCATTAATAGAAATCCATAGAAGGATCTGTTAGTTTATTAGTTCTGTTCTTCTTTATAGTTGTGTCTATATTTCGCGTAGACAATAGTTGAGTCTCTCTTGTGTTTAGCTTGTGATTACATAGGCTATTAACCACCCTTTACAGGCAGTAAAGAATTATCTAGAGTAGGATCCAACAAGTGGTATCAGAGCTTGTTGAGAGTCTCACATAATAAGAACAATTTTAAGATCCTAAAAAACCTCACATCCATACTTCTCTCCACACCTTTAGAATGGTAGGATCTGGTGATGAAAGTGATGACACAGTCATTCAACCAGAACAAAATATTCAACCTCAGATCATCACCACTGTCTTAAATAGCAATGCAAAATTTCCTTACTTGAAGAAAGCTGAGTACGAGGTCTGGGCTATGAAGATGGAATACTGGATCACAAACAATGATATAAACATATGGAAGGTGATTCAAAATGGCAACAGCTTGAAAAGAACTGGAAGATATCGCGATGGCAATATCACTATTCTTCCCCCAATAACCAATGAAGAACACATTGCTGCTCTGAGGGAATCAAAGGCAAGAACCACCCTGCTGCAATCTATTCCTGATGACCATGTAGCATATTTCCAATATATGGATGATGCAAGGGATATATGGAATGCAGTCAAAGCAAGGTTTGGTGGTAATGCTGAGTCCAAGAAGATGAGGAAGTCTATGCTGAAGCAAGGGTTTTTCAGAGTTCAGAATTAGTGAAGCAGAAGGATTGCACAAAGGTTATGACAGGATGCAGAAGATTCTGAGCCAACTCAATCAGCACAAAGCCAAAATAGATGATGAAGATATTAACCTCAAGTTTCTAAGAGCTTTGCCTACATCATGGTCTCAAGTTGGTTTAACCTTGAAAACCAAGGGTGGACTAGAAGCTCTTTCCTTTGATGATGTGTATTACAAGTTAAAGACTTTTGAAGTAGATATCAAAGGATACTTTGCTTATTCCTCAAGCCAAGCTGCAACTTCAAGCAATTTTACGTTTGTTAGTACAACCAGTACTAACAAAAGGATGTCATATGCGGATAGCCAAAGCTATTATTCATCTACTGCTTCTCCATCTAAGACTGGGTCTTACAGATCTGAAAATTTGATTGAATGTGTTCTTCAATCTTTTGTTGCTGATTCTGAGCCAGAACAATAATTGGCTTATAAAGATCTTGAACAAATAAACAAATTGGATATAGAGGAGCTGGATCTGAAATAGCAAATGGCTATGTTTTCTGTTAGAGTACACAAGTTTGAGCAGAAAGCTGGAAGAAAAATAAATTTTGATAAAAAGGAATCTGCTAGGTTCAACAAGAAGAATGTCAGATGCTACAAGTGTCTCCAAAAGGGACACTTTTCAAGAGAATGCAGGGCAAAAGGAAGAAACGACAAGCAGAGATACTCTTCATTCAAGATTCAGAGATACTTTTCATTCATTCAAGCTGTTGATACTATGGTTGATTGGACAGATCATGATGGTCAAGATGAAGGAGCTGTTGCTTCTGAAGAGTTTGGTATGATTGCTGGATGTGAAGAAGGTGTTGATGGAGAGTTTGCATTCATGCGTGTCACTTCTGAGGTACATAATTGCCTTTTTGGTTGTGTCAATAAATATAATGAACATCAAAAGCAGTATTATGAACTTGATAAACAAAATGGTGAATATTTTATAGAAGTTCAAGCTTATAAAAACTCTCTTAAAACTTTGGAACATCAAAAGAAAGTTCTTCAGAAAAATCAGTTAACACTGGAAGAAAAGATTAGGGTTTTGTCTATTAATCTGGAAAATACTACTAATCTACTAAAACATTCTGAAAGAATAAATGCTGATGCTAAAATTGGTAAGAAAGACCTACAGACAAAACTTGATAATCTTTAGGCTATAGTTTATGCATGGACAAACTCTTCCAAAAACTTGTTCAGATTAATTGATAGCTCTATGTCTGTTAGAACAGAAGTGGGTTTGGATTTACTGACTTTATAGGGTAAAATGAGTTAGGATGGGATGACTCTGCATTCAGTGTCTTTACCAATACCTCTGATGATATGGATTATAGACATATACTCAGATGGGCTGCCAATACGTTTATAGTAAGGTCGTGCCTCCCCTATCACTCGAGATTACACTCCTCTGTCAGATTTTAGTAACCTGGATGAATCACAAATGTCTTATGGTGCAAAGTCTTCAACCTCTAGTGAGTCTAATTCTGTGTCTAATGACTTTGTATCTTATGATAACAATGATAGGTCTTCAAAGGTCAATGTCCCTGCCTCTAGTGTGTGTAGGGTCAAAGTTTCAGAGTCCAACTCACCTGGTTCTACCTCCTATGCATCATTTTCCAGTGTTTCAACATCTAAGAGTGAAGCTGAGAGAGAATCAAAAGTTAGGGCACCTATCCAAGAACCCATTATTGTTCAAGACTTACCTAGAATTTCTTGTAATAGAACTGATAAGAATTCATTAATGTCTAGAGTTTCTTGTAATAAGAATGGCTATTTTAATAAAAAAGGCATGTCATTTTAGGAAGAATACTTCTTTTGGTGTTAAGTTGTGTTTTGTACGTGGCAGTAACATTCATCTTATTAAGGATTGTGATTTCTATGAGAAACAAATGGCCAATATGTCTGCTGATAATTGAATTGAATATGTTCCTCCTGCTAGACCTCAACCAGTTCCTACTGGAATGCCAGTTCCTGCTGGTAAGCCAGTTCATACTGGTGAGCCAGTTCCTACTGGTGAGCCATTTCCCACTGGTAGGCTTAATAGGCCTTTTCCAGTTTCCTCTGTTAGACGATACTCTCCATCTGTTACTTCAAATTGTTGGAGAAGTCAGGCTAGACCTATGCCCCATAGACCTATAAGTTCTTATTTTTAGACATATACTCCATATGTACCTTTAAAGTATGGTGGGGGAAGGGGGAACTGCTGTTAAGCCTTCAGCAGGTTGTTCTTGGAACACACAAAGGAAAGGCTCATTCTGGGTACCCAAGAACAATAGTGGATCTCATACATATGCATGTCCACACTTTTCAGATCCACAAAGCAGAGCCAAGCTATAAATGGCTTGAGTCCCCCTTAGACACTAATTTTTATCCAGTTGTATATTTGTAGGTACATCCTTTTTAAGATGTTGTTGATGAAGGAATTTTTTATAGTGGTTGTTCTAGAAGTATGACTAGAAACATGGAAAGGCTGGATGACTTCCAAGAATTTCAAGGAGGAAAAGTGACTTTTGGTGGTGGTGATGGCAGAATTACAGGAAAAGAAACAATCAGAACTCCTAAACTGGATTTTGAAAATGTCTACTATGTGAAGGAACTTCAATAATTCAAGTTGTTCTCCATCTCTCAGATTTGTGACAAGCAGAATAAAGTTCTTTTCACAAATACTGATTGTCTTATACTCTCCAAGGAATTCAATATTCTAAATGAAAGTATGGTTCTACTAAGGGTTCTAAGGAAGCATAATCTTTACACCATCAACTTGAATGATCTCAGTCGAAAGGAGAATCTGGCTATTTTGGTGGCAAAAGCATCTGCTGATGAATCTGTCAAATGGCACAGGAGGATGGGTAATGTCAACTATAAAAACATGAACAAATTGGTGAAGGGTAACTTAGCTAGAGGTCTACCCCTTAAACTTTTCAAGATTGACCATTCCTGTGTTGCCCGTTGTAAAGGCAAGCAACACAAAGCCTCTCATACGACCATTGTTGTTGTAAGCTCCATCTCTGAGCCTTTGCAATTACTTCATATGGACCTCTTTGGTCCTACTTCCATCAGAAGCATTGACCACAAATACTACTGCCTTGTGATCACTAATGACTGTAGCAGATTCTGTTGGGTTTTCTTTTTAGAACATAAGGATGAGACTTATCCTGTCCTTAAGGACTTCTTTAATCTTGTTGAAAACCAGTTGAATAAAAAGGTGAAAGCTATAAGGAGTGATAATGGTACAGAGTTTAAGAATGCTCTTATTATTGAATTCTGTGGGACTAAAGGTATAAAGAGGGTTTATAGCAATGCCAGAACACCACAACAAAATGGAATTGCTGAAAGGAAGAATAGAACCCTCATAGAGGCAGCCAGAACCATGTTGGCTGACTCTAAGTTACCCACTATGTTCTGGACTGAAGCAGTAAGAACTGCTTGTTATGTCCTGAATAGAGTTTCTGCAACTAGTCCTCATAATCAGACACCATATGCCTTATTGACTTGGAAGATTCCATTTGTCAGTCATTTTAAACCCTTTGGGTGTCATGTGACCATTCTAAACACAAGTGATCATTTGAGTAAATTTGATGGGAAGGCATATGAACGTTATATTGTTGGATACTCTGCAAGCAATAAAGCCTACAGAGTGTACAATGTACCAAATAGAAGGGTGGAAGAGACTTTGAATCTGAGGTATCTGGAAGATAAATCTAATGTATAGGGTCTTGGTCATGAATGGTATTTTGATCTTGATTATTTGACTGATTCATTGGGCTATAATCGTGTTAAGGCTAACCAATCTACAGGAACACAAGAAGCTTTAACTAACCCTGCAGGTACACAAGATACTGATTCAGATTCAAAATTTGACGAACAAGTCATCATTGTCCCTTCCTATCTATTTCATAGCCTTCCAGTAGCCAAGCCTAAAGATTTTTCTGATGATAAGGATGCTGATTCACCTCTTGACTCTGCTGAAGAAATCTTTCAAAAGGAACTTGCAAGACTGAAGGGTCAGGAACAAAGATCCACTTCTGATGCTGGCAGACTTGGATCTGCCTCAACAGTTCCTTCTGGTGCAATAATGCTTTCTACTGGTGAAGCTTCAGCTCCTACTCGTAAGGGAACAACAGTTCATAATGGTGGTGTCTCATTTCCTTCTATTAGTGTTCCTCCTGGTAGTGTTCCAGTTCCTACTGGTAGTGTTCTAGAATCTACTGGTGCTTCTACTAGTGCTTCTACTGACTCATTCTTTGATGCTGAGTCTAACACAAGATTTCCAATACCATCAGACCTTGGAAATAATAAATCCTCATCTGGTATCTTCTTTTCTTCATCTTATGATGCTGACTTTGATGCTGATCTAACCAACTTGGCATCAACTGTGGAAGTCAGTCATGTAGCAAATAAGAGAGTTAATACAATCCATCCTCAACCTCTGATTATTTGGGATCCTTTTTCAACTGTGCAAATAAGAAGACAGGCTAATAAGCCTACTAATGGTGAATCTGTTTTTATCAGCTACATCCATTTACAGCAAAGAGACAACCATACAGACTTTCAACATTGTCTGTTTGCTTGTTTTCTTTCTCAAGTGGAACTAAAGAGTGTAGCTCAGGCTCTTGAAGATCCAAGCTGGGTTGAAGCCATGCAAGCAGAAATGCAACAGTTCAAGTTTCAAAATGTATAGATCCTTGTTGATTTACCTGAAGGGAAATAAGCTATTGGGACAAAATGGATACTCAAAAACAAGAGTGATGCCAGGGGGATTGTTGTCAGGAACAAGGCTAGGCTTGTAGCTCAAGGCTATAGACAGGAGGAAGGCATTGATTATGATGAAGTCTTTGCTCCAGTTTCCAGGATAGAGGCAATCAGATTATTTTTGGCATTTGCCTCCTACATGGGCTTTATGGTTTATCAAATGGATTTTAAAAGTGCTTTTCTTTATGGAAAAAATGATGAGGAAGTTTATGTCACTCAGCCTAAGGGATTTGTGGATCCTCAATATCCCAGGAGAGTATACAAGGTAGTCAAAGCCCTATATGGTCTTCATCAAGCACCAAGAGCTTGGTAGTCAAAGCCTAAGGGATCTGGACTCAACTAGGGTATAAGTAACATTAATTGATTGAAACATAGCGAAATAATAATAAGAACACAATCAACATTACTAATAAGGTTTTCTTTATTAAATATAAATAAACTACTATTACTATTACTACTACTACTACACGCTCTATGCGTTTGTCTAGACTCTCATTGGGAGAGTTCTATGAATTCTGGATTCCCTCATAACCTAGACACTACCCTATTTATATAATAAAGGGAGGTTACAAGAGAAAACCCTAGCTTACTAATAAAGCTATCTAAATATTACATATTAGGCCCTCATTGTTTACTCTTTCTTCATTTTAGCTTGTGGGTTTTGTAATCATCAAATCTGTAATTCCCAACAATCTTCCCCTATTTGATATTACAAAACAATCTGCATAAAGAAACAATACTAAAACATGTCATCACAATAATAAGCTACACATCATGAATCTTCTTCCCCTTTTTGTAATCATCTAATAGGGGTCTTGTGCAACTCGTAAACGCTTCCCCTCAAGTGATGCATGTAGATGGTAAGTATATAAACAATAAGCTTCCCCTTAAAAGTATACTAACCATCTCTTGAATCTCGGACTTTGTAGGCTATATGTAGTGATTACTGATGAAGAAAACTGAGTATAACGAATTTGAGGAAGAAGTTGAATTTCCCAAACTTTCGTCTTATATCTTGTACTATCCATGTGACTCCAAACTCATACTCCTATAGTATAAGTAGACCACAACCTCTTGATAAACCCTCAACTAATATGAGACACTAAGCACTACAACGTAACTCCTTAAAGTGATAGCAAATGTGAGCATTAAGCACCTTCAGTTTGTAGATTTCACCCTTTCGCTAGATTCGCCAAGTCTAACAAATGTGAGCATTAAGCACCTTCAGTTTGTAGATCTCACCCCCTTCGCTAGATTCATCAAGTCTTTGTCATATCATTAAAAAATGAACAAGTTATCTCCAAATTACACCACTCACTTTGAGATATGACAAGAACATGCACCTGTGAAACTCAACTACAACATCAAATAAATGATATTCAACCTTCTTCGTAATCACATCTTCAAAGAATGACCAAAATCCAAGGGCGTCAATGGACCTATAATATATGTTGTCCAATATTAATCAACACATGCAACACAAACAAGAAAAATTGGACAACACTAGCAGCAATAACAAACTTTATAAGGCTAGCAAAAGAAACCGTAAGCAGATCAGTAGGAATGATATAACCAGTAGAAAGTCATAACCACCAGAAGGAACAACCAGTAAGAACCGGAAGGAACAACCAGTAGGAACAACTCAAATCAACCAGTACGAATGGAGAGCCAATAGGAACACCCAATAGTAGGAACCAGTACGAATCAGAATATGCAAAAGAAAGAACACTGAATCAAGCCAAAAACATATTAATTACTAGGGTTCATCGTTGAATAAAAATTCAACTCACCAAGACTAGTAATTAATTAATAGTATAAACGTTAGACAACCAGAATTAAGTTCCCACACTGCTAGTATTAATCATGAATCGACCAGTAAGTGAACGAGCAGACTTCAAATCATTGGGCCAGTACACACGATTTGATAACCAGTACACTCCTTATATTACTTTATCCTATGTGCGTGTATCACGTGAAGTCAAAAATTAGTCCCACCAATGAACCATGACAGCCAATCATATTACCCATCTACGTGCAAGAGTAGTATGCAATATCTTTGAAATAAAAACACCATTAAATGCGCCGATCAATCACAATTATCAATCAGTACGAATAAAATAAAGCATACAATCCCACATGATTTTGGAATTAACGCGACATCCAATCAGTGATATGACAGCCAATCAGTGATTTGGGAACAAAATCAAAGTATTTGGTGAAACTGACATCGAATCAATGATACGAGGAATTGGATCTTTAATTTATCATCCGAATATATCACAAAATTAAAACATTGAAAATTTTTCGTACCTTCACCAATAGAATAATTGAATCTGATCAACCTAAAACCTGCATCTCGCTAATAAAACCTTCAATAAACCCCATCATCAGATCTGCTTTTCTTCTGCATAACCACGACATCAAAAACCTTATAAACCCTAGATCGAAAGCCACGAGGCTCTGAGTAGAATCCATGGATCTGGACTCAACTAGGGTATGAGTAACATTGATTGATTGAAACACAACGGAATAATAATAAGAACACAATCAACATTACTAATAAGGTTTTCTTTATCAAATATAAATAAACTACTATTACTATTACTACTACTACTAGTACACGCTCTATGCGTTTGTCTAGACTCTCATTGGGAGAGTTCTATGAATTCTGGATCCCCTCATAACCTAGACGCCACCCTCTTTATATAATAGAGGGAGGTTACAAAAAGTTATCTAAATATTACATATTCGGCCCTCATTGTTTCTTCTTTCTTCATTTCAACTTGTGGGTTTTGTAACCATCAAATCTGTAATTCCCAACACTCTTGAACAATCCACAACTCCATGTGACACTAAGTACTATAACGTAACTCCTTAAAGTGATAGTTATACATTGTGAGCACTACAACGTAACTCCTTACATCAGTTATAACTAGATAATCAAGTTGTAATCACTGTGAAAAATGCCCATGCAAGTTATCTTGAGACATGCAGCCAACCAACCACCATCTCAAAGATAAATAAGTACACCTGTGAAACGTCACTTCATTCTAAATAGTCAATACCGTACAAAACTCCGTAGTCATTTTGATAAAGTATCACAATTCTACCTGTGAATTTAGTATCCCCGTGATATATTTTGAGACCAAAATACCACTCTTTATCAAATATTATCTAAAACATTTGTGTAACCACAAAAAATTTGGATATCATGATAGCCCATCATATTTGATTATACTCAGCCCATCACCAGTCGATCCATCAGTCTATAACATTATCACATTTCAAGCCCAAAAACCAATAATAAGGCCTCGTCTAGTCACAAATCAAATGCCTGATCCAAACACCACATATTTGTTATAAGTATTATACCCTAATAGTACTCATCGCAATCCTAACCCTAAAACACATATATATTTTTATCCGCCCCACCCCCACATCTAAAATATCTCTTCAACTCATTCAACTTATCTCCTAGTTTCATCACCATCAACAATCGATCATACACAAACAAAGTAAGTTCTTCTCCATTAATTATCAATGAAATGCGAGACTCCAAACCCCTTTATAATCATTCTACACATAAACCATTCGAATCACACAAGGTTTTGACAAGATAATGAAGTAAAGATTGGCTTAAAGATCATAATGGTCTCAGGTAGGTTTGGTGTTTGTTTCCGTTTGTGTTACACCGAAAGAAAGACACGTTGATAAAAATTCTTTTTATTCTTTTTTCTTTAGATTTTTCAGATATTAAAGAGGATGTTTCTTTCCACATGGATCTATGATGGTTTCATGTTCAAACTAAAAAAAATCTTTAAAATATTTGTGAAACTTTTTGAATAATCTGAGATCTTGATTTGTTTTACTTTCATTTCATGTCTTATTTGTGATAGATGTAGGCTTGTGAGTTGGGGAGTTACATGTGAGGGTCCTTGGTTGTGTCTAGTTTAGGATTTCTTGTTGTTGGTTAAGAATTGGTGATGCTGTGGTTGATTGATGTTTGGCATCTACATTTAGTTTCTTATTCGATTTGGTTTTAAAACTCTGGACTGATGATGGTAAACTTTGAAGTCACAATAAGAGCTGGTATATGGTTGGTCAACTTTTCTTCATATTTTACTTCTTTATGCTAAGTTTTCAAATTAGTTGCCAACAAATTCAAAAACTTACTCGAAAACATGGCAATAGAGTTATACGAAAACATGTCAATAGAATTTATCGAGAACTAGTCAAAAAACTTGCTCGAAAACATGTCAAAAGACTTGCTCGAAAAGTCTTTTCGAATTTCTTTACAAGAAATTCGAAAGTTTAGGGTTTTGTGCACATATTCGGAAAAAAATTCGAACACTATTCTGACCAGCTTTCCGATCATCTTTTTACCACAAAGCTTCTTCACGGGTTTTTGGTACAAAAATAGTCACAGAATATTAATTGTACAAAAAAACTGATAACATGGACTTAACAAAAAGACCACAGAAACAATTTTGTAAAGCGTAAATAAGGACATAGACTATTTAGACCATATAGATACTCTAAAACTTGTGAGAAAGTTGTTAACGCCAAAGTAGGGAAAAAATCCGGATGCAAAAAATGTTAGGAAATATCTTAAACACAATATACGAACCACAAAAATCAATACAAATAACAACCTTGGCTCTTATACCAATTGTAGGATTGAAAATATTGATTATTTATGTGGTTCGGGAGGTCAAGGTTGGTGAAACAAGAAGAAATCCATGATAGTTTTAGAGAAAGAAAGTAAAGAGAGGGTGAGGTGAAATAAGAAAGATAATATTATTAATGAAAATGTATTACACATCTACACCCCTCATGGAGAGTTATGAGGGGTATTTATAAGCTCATTACAATATAAGTATTCCTCGTATACAATAGTAGTTCTTGCGGGCACAACTAACTATGTATCTAGTCCAATTCATGTGTAAGACGTTATCTTAACAAACTAGCGAGGCTAACAATGTGTTTTGTGACAGTAAGGCTGCAATTAAAACTGCAGCTAATCCATTCATGAAAGAACCAATCATTCAAAAATTGACTTGCATTTTGTTAGAGACTAATCTTAGCTGGTGTTACTAAAACTACTATTATAGATGCTTTCTATGCTTGGTCTTTTAGAATGAGATTAAGGGGATGTTAAAAGGTTTAATCTCATTGTGTAAACATCTTGGTTTACAAGGACTTATTATGTTATTTGTTGTTTTATTGTTATGGCTAGTTTTGAAAGAAAGTTTGAAGATCTGTTTTAAACCGCAATCTGGAGATGCACGAAGAGACGGAATCTGTCAAGATGCAAAAGATTGAAGTGTTGTAGTATTTAAGTAGCTTTCTTCCAGACCTTTCACATAACACATCTAATATTCTCTCTCTTGATTTATATTCTCTCTTATTTCTATTCAGATACAAAAGCTGTAATTTGAGTTCTTTGATTCAATTTTTGGCTTGTAATAGCACATTTAATAATAAGGTGAGTGACCTACACCTGATTTAGCAGTATTAGATTTTGGTTGTTGATATTGATTTTTCTTATTGAGATCATTTAGATTGTTTTGTTAAATTGAGATTTAATAAACAGTTGTGTGTTTTAAACTATGTTTTCTTTCACATTTGTTGTGCTGACTTGAGCAGTAGAAAGTAGAAACTTCACTTGAGAATCCATGTAACTGCACATGATGCCATTTGATGCTTTTCTTATGAGGAGCTACTAAGCGGAAAAGTCTTTAGACTCTTTTGATTTTACCAAAGAACCAAGATAAACCACTTGTCATCAACTATTTCTATAGGGGCATGCAGTCTTTTTAGTTCATATCTTTCCGCATTCACCTTAAGTTTTTTCTTCTTCCTTTTTAGCACCCACAATATATCACATAAATATTGGCATACAATACCAGTAGACTCATCAATTATTACCCCCTATTACGTATTATAAACTATTTATAAGATATAAAGACGTATCATATCTTTATATGGGGTGAGATCAGTAAAGATCACATAAAAACTTAAGATCCAATGAATCAATCTCAACCATCCATTTTTTATCAAATTAATTAAATTCACTTTCACCCTATATTTAAAAATTAAATATCTCACAAACCGTTAATAGTTAGATAAAACTAATATACCATTGCACCAAGAATAAAATTATCTTTCTGTAGAGATCAAATATTGTATACTTTCGACGAACTTATTTTTTATCATTTTTTGCGGGTTTTGATATATTACACAATAAATGAAAATTGTGGAAAACTAGAAGGGGGGGTTGAATAGTTTTACCAATTAAAACTTGATTTTAAACTATTTAGATCGACTTATGTCAATCTATTTGGATGTGTATGTTGGAAATTGATAGATAGATATATAAATGTGTAATGAAAGATAAAGAGTAAGAAGCACATAACCACGACACGAGTATTTATAGTGGTTCGGCTACAAGGACACCTTCCTTGCCCTACTCCACTCCCCGAGTCACCTACTCGAGAGTTCGTAATCACTACACGACACCAACTCCTTATGGCGGAGAAGCCTTCACAACTTCGCCTACTCTTTTTTTGTATTAGGCTAACCACCGGGTTCTTTCACAAGGGAGAACCACACCTATCACAACGTCGCCTAACCTTTATACGGTACTAGGCTAAGTACCGAGTTCCATTACAATGGAGGAACTACTACCCAACACTACACAACACCTAACCCCAAAGAAGACCAACTCCTTATAACAACACCATCAAGGATATCAATATCCTTGGATACAGCCTATCTCTATTTGTATATCGATGCACCTCATCGAGTATATAACCTTAGCATCCTTCACTAATGTCACTTGACTTGACTTCTAGGCATCTTTCACTAATGCCCTAGACACGTACGTTTGGCACCTTTCACTAATGCCTTCGTCTTGACTCCTTTAGCATTCTTCACTAAAGCTTATGACATGGACGTTTAGCACCTTTCACTAATGCTTTCGTCTGTACTCTTTCGGCATCATTCACTAATGCCTTGGATACAACACTTCTATTGAGGGAGAAAGAAGTATCAACAAGAGAACTTCAGTAGTCTTGATGCTGACGAAGTATGGCAACTCATGGAATTGAGCTTGCTCGACTTCAAGAGGTGGTGATCTCGCCTTCAAGAGGAACCTAGAGAATCACACAAAAACAAAAGACAAACTACATAGAAAGGTCCTTAGGATCTGTGGTTAGAAGGTTATAATACTTGGGGAAAGTATGTGTGGGAGTGGCAACCCAAAAGGAAGAAATTGCTCACTATTTATAGAGGAAAAAACAGCTACTGTTCCACGGATCCCACGGATCCCTTACTTAAGGGATCCGTCTAGTGTAATACTGGGGATCCGTGGGACGCTCTCTTTTTCCCATGGGTTTTGGGTCATGGGTCATGGGTTATGGATCATGGGTATCCAAGTAGATACAATGTATCTACAAGATGCAATGCATCTAGTCCATGGGTCATGGGTTAAAACCATGGGTCATGGATAATATCCATATATGACTTAAGCATGATGTCATGCAATGGGTTATGGGTCATGCTCCATGGGTATGGGTCACAGACTTTGGGTTATACCCAACTACATTCAATGTATTTTGTCAATGGGTCAAATACTTAAGTTTCTACCTATTTATATTACCCATTAGAATACATACTAGTTATGTATATATTTTCCTAACATGTAAACACTAGTTGTTGTACATATGTATTACAAAATCATAAAATCACTTATACTTGTTTTAGTGTTTTATGTGAAAACGTAAGTGTGTTAGAAAACTATTGGCTCAAACCATTTACGTATTTTGTTTGTTTCGTTAAAATGATTTTACGTTTGTTATCAACAAAACATTAGAAGAACGTAAAATATAAATAAATGTTTTTACGGCTTATTTGTATTAACAATCTCCCCCTTTTTGTTGATGACAAAACATAAAATTATTTTAAGGAAAAACAAGAATTCGTAAAAGTTCGAATTGGAGTTTTTACTCTCTTCTCCCCCTTTTTGTCGAAACAAAAAGAGCGTCGAAAAGAAACTAACACATTATTTTTAAGAAAAAAAATGTGAAAAGAAAATATTGAGAGCAAGTGATGGGAAGAGTTCTCGTCTTAACTCCCCCTTGACGAGTCCATCCCTTTGTGAGGGCGTCAAGTAATGAAAACTACTAAGCTAATGCTTTGCAAACATATTTGCAATTGGTTTTGTCTTAGTGACGATAATGCTCCCCTTGATGATTGCAACTTCGCAAAGGGATGTCATGAAATGTAATCCAAATAAGGATTATATTGCAAATGGTTTTGCAATGTATTGTTTGACACAAAGCTCCCCCTAGCTTAGGGTGTCAAAGTCTTCATGTGTATTTTGAAAATCTACAAAACAAAGGTTAGAAAACAAGTATATAGTGCATAATTTCCTGCAAATAAGACTCAAGTTAGTAGAAAAATGGTCTTCTGTTGCACGGATCCCACGGTTCCCTCCTTGGAGGGATCTGTCTAGGCAAAACTCAGGGATCCGTCTATCTGATAACAGAATTCATCAATGGTGATGTAACACATAATGTTAACATCAAAGTGAGATATGTATTCAAGCAATAAACATATACTCAAAGCAATATGGCATATAAACTATCATTCAATAAAACATAAGAGATGATCTACAAATCTCTAAAACCTAAGAGAATGATTTAGCCATGTAATACATATTCTACTAATACTAATAAGTGACCAAAACTTAAGGAGCAACAATGTGCTTGAGTCTACGGATGAGTAGACTTGTTGATTTAGTCCAATCTTTCAAGAAGATGATTAAACATGAAATGCAACTCATTTCGTACTTCTTGAACAAGTCCTTGGGTGATTAGACAATTAGAGCAATTATTGTCTTGATTAGGAACCGGAGGAGATTGGATGTTTTGAAGAGGCTCTACAAATGATGGTGGGGTTACATTGAGCAATGTAGGATGAGGTTCTACTAAGAACGAAGGTGGTGGTAATGGAAATTCCTCCATATGATCAAATCGTTGGTGGTTCCTTGTTTCCAACGGTGGACTAGTTGGTGTTGTAGGTGCGTTGTTCCCTATTCACTATAGTATAAAAACAATTAAAAGTATTTTAAACAAACTAATAGTGAATCAATGACTGAAAGATGTAAGTAAAACACAAAGATTAATTTTCAACATCATATTCTTATTAGAAATGAATCAAAAGAATACGTTACCCTAGTACTTGCGGAACAGTACTAGGTATTGAAATGACAAAGTGTTGTAACTCCTCACTAAGCTCAGGCTAAGTCTGAGCACAACTACACGGAACCACTGAGCTATCTCAGGGACACAGTTGTATTTGGAGGAGTGAAAGATGGCTTGTGTGTGTGTGTTTTTACAATTCACAAGCTTGACCTTTCACTCCATCTCTTATGTTATTTCTACAAGTATGAGTTTTAACTCTTTCCTAAGTGACAAACTGACAATTTGTAGAAGACAAAATACTGTTGTATTTTGTCTCTGTTTACAAAGACTATATTAGGTAAAGGGACCAAGTCACTTTCTTCATGTCAGTACTGATGCTGATTCTAAAAGGGAAACTTCCAGGATAAGTACTCCGTCTTATTCGTTTCCAATGTAACCATTTTATCCCGCCCATTCTTCAGTCTTCATAGTCTTCAGTCTTCAGTTTCAGTTTGTCTTCAGTGTAAGTAGTTGTTGAGGAGTTTAGGGATTCAGTGGGTTATTGTCATCACTCACTGAATCCACCATCTTCTCCTTGACTCAGTCTTCACCCTTTAAGTTCCGCCTTACTGAGTGGAGAGACTTATTCTTCATCTCTTACTGAGTATCCTGAAGATGGCTCACTGAGAGACTATGTACTCAGTGACCTGTTAGTGTTTAACGGTCTAAGCACTTAGGTTATTTTCTATTCAAATCCTAGATTAAGGGGTTTGGGTATTTACTGAACCCAACAATCTCCCCCTATTTGGATATACAAATAGCCTAAGTGTTTGATCAGTGTAAGTGAGCAAATGGCTTCTTCTTACACTGAATGTACTAATGAATACAATAAGGAACACTAAATATTTTAACAAAACATACATCATTTATTGATCAAATTACAAGGTTCCTATCACTAGTACAAAAGATAATGAAGATGATGTCAGTCAAGATGGATCCCCAGTGCTTCAAGCTTTACTTTCTTGGTGATGAGTGTTTCTCTGTCAGGGTGCTCTCTTATCTTGGCGTTTAGGTCAGCACAGAACTTAACGTTTGCAGGAGTCTGAATTTGAGAGGCCACAGGTATGTAGCTCAGCATTGCAGCCACACCTGCCTGATCAATGTCACTCCATCTTTGAAATGCTTGGTTTCCATAGACATCAATGTGGAATAGCCCTCTTTCAGGCTTTTCAATCACCAGACAGTTCACGAACTTTACACCTTCAGGTAGATCCCTATTACACTCCAGTCCAGGCACTTTAATCTCAGGCTGGAACTCAACTCTTTTCCTTTTGCTAGTGGATGATTGTGGTTGAGATCCTTGAGGTCCTGTTAAGGTTGGCTGAATCCCCAGTTGCATTGGTGCTTGCCTCAGTCTTTCATACCTCTTACTGAGCATTTTCATCAGCTCCTTAACCACCGCATTCCTTTTTATCTCTATGATTGGACCAAGCTCATCGAGTTCAGTGATCCCAAAATCAGTGAAGGTTAAGGGATCATGAACCTCGAAATGTCTCTTATCATCCCCCCTGTATACATTCATTGCCAGTGGTTTGGAATTGGGGATGATTTTAACATCAGTGATCTTTTTAGGTAGCCTTCGGCTTGTCATTGTCCAGTTGTAATGCTCAATTCTGCATTGCCTGAGGGCTTAAACTTTCTTCTTCTTTTCTTCTAACTGTTTTCTCATTTCAGCCATCTGAGCAGCCTGAGCATCCTTGAACTTTTGTCTTGCCTGACCTTTTTGGAGTTTCTTTGGATCTATTCACATGTTCTCAGCTTCTTCAGCGACTACCTTTGCCAGTGCTTCTCTATTCTTCTTATCTTCCTCAGCTTGTTTCAATCTCCTTTCTTCTTTAGCAAGATATTTACTTAGCTGTTGAGGTGTGAGCAGGTATTCAGTGTCGCCGATTTTTTAGGGAATCTTCTCAGGCTCAGGTTTAGGCTCTGGTGTTTGCATTATGGCCTTCCCTTTGTCTTGTCCTGATGAAGATGATGCAACCAAGGGTGTAGTTGTTGTCATGATTGGTGTTGTGACTGTCAGTTTTGTTGTTGTTGATATTGGTGGTGGGATTGATGATATGGGTATTGCTAAAACAGGTGGTGATGATGATAATGGAGCTGCAGATACTGGTGGTGTTGGCTCCCCCTCAGTGTGAGAGGAAGTCTCTTCAGTGCTCCTCTCCCCCTCAACTGTTGCGGCAACGTCAGTGAGAGCAAGAGTTGGCTCAGACACTGGGGGAGCTTGGGTGGCCTGACCTTTGAAGGCTTGGTAGATTTCAGTAATCATAGCCTTGATATCAGATGTATCCTTTTGGATACCAGTGACCTTTGTTTCAAGATTAGCCTGAGAGAGTTCCAAGGCTGTCATCCTAGGCCCAAGATTCCACGCCATTGATGAGGAAGCCTTAGCCATATTGGTCACCTGAGCATCCAAAGAGCCCAGTGTTGTCTGAAGAGACTGAACCGAAGATTGAAGACCCTGAACATTGGCAGACTTCAGCATGTTGATAAGTTCAGTAAGGCCTGAGGAATTCTTCAAGTAAGCCTCAGTAGCTTCCAGCACTTTTGAGTTGAGTGTTGGGTCTTCTTTGACCGATTCCCTGATTTTATCAATCTTGGTCCCACAACCCTGAAGATGTTTGAGAAATTTAGCCAAGTTATCATCCAATCTGTGAAGTTGCTCATACATAAGATCTCTATGTTCATTAGTGTTAGTATTGAAGACGAGCACATCGGATTTAAGATCAGCATAACTGGCAGCAGCCTCAGTGTGTTGGTCCCACATTTGGTCAGTGATCCCAGAGTATATCTTCCTTGAGGCTTTGGTGATCGACATGACTAGCTGCCGTTCACTGATTGGAAGAATGTTGTCATAGCGGCTAAATTCACCAGAACTGGATGATGAGGAGTCCGAGTCATTGTCTTCAAGTTGAAATGCTGACTCAGTATGCTCCTGTGGATCAGGCCGAGGTTCTTGTTCAGATTGAACCTCAGCGTCCACTTCTGCTCCTGCTGATAAAACTACATCTTCACTTTCAGCAGGTTCATCATCGGAAAAGAGTATCCTAGTAACATCAGCCATAGTTAACAAAGTGGGGGTGATGGGTTCCGTATCAGCGGGTGGTTTTAATCCCTCTGAGTCTTGTCCCCCTTTAACCCCTCAGACACTGATGGATTTTTGCCAGTGTCTTCTCCAGAGTCAGGATTGGTGATGGGTTCCATATCGGCGGGTTGTTCCTTTTCCTCCGAGTCTTTGTCCCCCTGAGACCCCGGAGACATTGATGGGTTTTTCTCAGTGCCTTTAGCGGAGTCAGTGATGGTTATATCCCTATCAGCGGGTTGTTTAGGTCCCTCTGAGTCTTTGGGATCAATCAGTGTGCCCTCTGACAAAGGCTTTGATTTGCTAATGTCATCATTGGGCGAAGTGGAAGGCGCTCCCCTACCAGCGGGTTGTTTGTTTCCCTCTGGATCTTGGGGAGTAGTAGTTGGGACCAAGGGCACTGATTGTGATTTATCAGTGACCTTCGTTGTCACCAGGGTGGATGATGCTTGGTCACCAGTGGGTGGCAGATCAGTCTTGGGCTTCTTTTGCCTTTTGGGCTGTGTTCCTGAAGCCGCAGGGCCCTGAGACTTGGGTTTGGTCTTAGTCCCAGTCTGAGACTTCCCCTTTCTCTTTTTAGGAGCAGGGTTAGGAGACACTGAATCCCTTTGGTTGTTTACGGCAACCATATGGGCCGTCAATACAATATCAGTGACTAGGGATGGGTCTTTTTGAAAATTAGATTGACTCAGGGTACTAGGTAAAGCAGTATATTTGTACTCCTGAGGGTAATTATAACCCAGTAACACTTGCAAAGCGCAAGAGATAAACCTAGGATAAGAAACGTACTTCGTCCTAGTTTTACTCAGCAGCTTGGTTACGAGATCACTGTAAATGATCTCTCCCATGTCGACATTGACCCCATTCATCAGACAGTATGCCATCATCAACTGAATAGAATTAACTTGTTCAGTGGATGAGTGGTTCCCGCTGAGGACCTGAATCACAAAAGTGAATAGGATCCTCCAAGCCATGGGAAATGAACTTTTGGTGACTAGGGTCTTGTCCAAAAATTTTGGATCCAAAACAATTTGTTTTAACCCATCCTTCATTGTGGAGGGTTCAGGATGGGCAACATAGACACCATTATTATAATCTAACCCTGTTGAAGTGCAAAAAGTTTTATAATCCAGGGTTAGTGATTGTTCCCCATTGAAAAGACTGAACCTAATGAGATACTCCCTGAGTGGTCGTAGGTCAGTCTCATTAGTAGAGGGTGACGGGTCATAGGCCGAGGCTGTAGCCCAAAACTCCCTGAGGAGGTTTTGGTACAAAATTGAGGGACATTTAACAAAGGCCGTTTTTCAGTGGGCAGTTAAACAAAAATTTCATAATGTTCTTATAGGCTGGGACATTTTGTGGTATTCAAAATTGCCTATGACATTATTGGTTTTAAATTCAACATTACTGAAGTCCCCAGCCCACTGTGATGCAAACTGAAGAGATTGTGTTCTTGCCATTTCCATAAAAATGTTTTAGGTTTTAGGGAACATTATCTTGATAAGAACAATTAAAAGAGTTTTGAATCTCTCAAGTTGTGATGAAAAACTTTTGTAAAGGTTTACAGAGAAGGTTTTTCTGAAAAAGGTTTGATATTTCTTTGAAGAACACACAATTTTTTGGTTTGAGAAAGAATTTTAATAGAGTTTTGTTACAGAAAATAATTTGTGTGTGTTTGTATGGTTTAGAAGAGGGTATTTATAGAGTGGTGATAGGGGTAAAATGTGCATAAATGGGAATTTGTAAAGCCTATTTTTGAAAACTTTTTGAATCTCCACATTTAATGCCACCACTCCACTACCCGCAGTAAAATCCCATTTTTCAAGGGAACAGTTGCAGTGTACAGTAAAAGTGCACTTTTGCAGTAATAAAATATCCACAGGATATTTTATGTGAGAGGGCATTTAAAACCAAGTGGGATGAGGTAAGTTATTTGAGGGACCCTTGGTATGGATGACAGTAAGACAAGGAGACATATATTCCTATATTAAATTGGCATAGTTACCAACCTAGGACATTTAAGTAACTGATACTTGGAGCATTTAGTTACTCATTCAATGCTCAATATCAACTGTAAGGGTCCCTGAATGAGTCTTACTCATTCAGTGAGATGGTTGTTATGGGGTTTTGTTCAGGGAGGATGAACCATTTCAGAGAAAACTTACTGAGATTGGGATTGGTTTTCAGGTTGCTGACTTTCAATGTCTAGCAGTCCCAATTCAGCTTTCAGTCTCCTGAAGGTAGGTTCATCTAAGGGTTTGGTGAAGATATCAGCAAGTTGATATTCAGTAGGGATGAAATGAAGCTCTATGTCTCCTTTTATTATGTGGTCCCTGATGAAATGATATCTGATATCAATGTGTTTGGTTCTTTGGTGAAGGACAGGGTTGTTGGAGATTGCAATAGCACTGGTGTTGTCACAGAAGATGGGTACCATTTTGTAATGGATGTCATAGTCACTGAGTTGACTTTTCATCCAAAGTACATTGGCACAACATCCTTCAACAGCCACATATTCAGCTTTAGCTGAAGACATAGCCACTGATTGTTGCTTTTTAGCACTCCAATAAACCAGTTTTCCTCCAAGAAATTTGTTAATACAAATAAGCCGTGAAAACGTTTATTTATATTTTACGATCTTCTAATGTTTTGTCGATAACAAATATAAAATCATTTTAACGAAACAAATAAAGTACGTAAATAATTTGAGTTAATAGTTTTCTAAACACACTTACGTTTTCACATAAAACACTAAAACAAGTATAAGTGATTTTATGATTTAGATACATATGTACAACAACTAGTGTTTACATATTGGGTTAAACATATACTTAAACTAAGTATACTAAAATGGGTAAAAACTAAGTGTATGCTAAATTGGGTAAATACAAGTATATACTAAATGGGTAAATACTAGCAAATGGTTTTGACCCATAACCCATGGTTTTATATATACCACTTAACCAAGTTCATTGTATCTAGAAAGAAAACCATGGATCAACCCATAACCCATGACCCATGACCCTTAACCAAAAATACCCATGGGCAAAGAGGAGCGGACCACTAATCCCTAGCTTTGTGCTAGCCGGATCCCTTGTGGTAGGGATCCGTGGGATCCGGGGAAACAGAAGAGAATTTCCTCTATAAATAGAGAGCCATTTCTTCCTCTCTATATGTTCTTTACACATATACTTCCCCCAAGAATTCTAACCCTCTAACCTCAGATCCAAGAGATCTATGTAGCTTTTCTCTTTTGTTTTTGTGTGATCTTCTAGGTTCCTCTTAAAGGAAAGATCACCACATCTTGAAGACGTGCAAGCTCAAGTCCATGAGTTGCCATGCTTCGTCATCATCAAGACAACGAAGGTTCTCTTGTTGATAGATCTACCTTTCTCCATAGATGTTGGGTTGAAGGCATTAGTGAAGAATGCCGAAAGTATCAAGATGAAAGCATTAGTGAAAAGTGCTCATCATCCGTGTCAAAGCATTAGTGAAGAATGCTAAAGGTGTCAAGACGAAGGCATTAGTGAAGGGTGCCAAGCGTTGTGTCAAAGGCATTAGTGAAGGATGCCGATGAATCTAATCAAGTAGCATTTGAGAAGAATGCTTAGGTCGTATAATTGATGAGGTGCATCGTTATACTTATAAGTAGTTGTTTATTTCCAAGGATGGTGATATCCTTGATGATATTGTAACAAGGAGTAGATCTCCTTGATATTAGGTGTTGTGTTGTGAAGGGTAGTAGTTCCTCCATGGTAATGGAACTAGGTGCTTAGCCTAGTACCTAATAAAGGGTAGGCGACGTTGTGATAGGATTAGTTCTCCTTGGTGTGAAAGAACTCGGTGGTTAGCCTAGCACCGTATAAAGGGTAGGCGATGTTGTGTTAGGTGTGGTTCACCTTGGTGTGAAAGAACTCGGTATTTAGCTTTGTACCGGAAGAAGGTTAAGCGACGTTGTGAAGGCTTCTCCGCCATAAGGAGTTGGTGTAGTGCTTACGAACTCTCGAGTAGGTGACTCGGGGAGTGGAGTAGGGCAAGGAAGGTGTCCTTGTAGCCGAACCACTATAAATAATTGTGTCGTGGTGATGTGCTTCTTACTCTTTATCTTTCATTACAAGTTTATATATCTATCTATCAACGTCCAATATAAACAACCAAATAGATTGACATAAGTCGATCTAAATATTTAAAAGGATGTTTTAAATTGGTAAAACTATTCAACCCCCCTTCTAGTTTTCCACAATTGGTATCAGAGCTTCGTTACCAAGTTTTTTTTGTATATTGTACTTTGAAAACTTGATACGATCCGTGTATGTTTGAAAACTACAAAGAAGGGAATTTCTTAAAACAAAAAGTCATGTTTTTATAAATCATCATATGTTGGATAGTGATAGATCATTCTAACATTTTCCTTTGAGAAGTCTTCATATTAGGATTTGGGTATCTTAGAAGATCATGAAGTATTTCGCGTCTATGGTTTCTAAAACCATAAAAAGGGAATGTAGCAAAGGATTGGGGTATCTTAGAAGATCATGAAGTATTTCGTGTCTATGGTTTCTAAAACCATAAAAAGGGGATATAGCAAAGGTATGTTTTCTTAGTTACATTTTTTTTTCAAAAACGTGCTAAATTGCTTGTGGACAAAATGGTGATATATGCTTCTATCTTATAATAAGCATAATATGAAAAGTGTTTTAGTGATTTTTTTCTTTGAAGTATTGTTGTTCGATATCTTGTTAATCAAGCTTGAATAAAGGTAAAAATGGGTAATATAACTTCACTAAAAAGTCTACAAAGACTAAACCTTTTCGTCGGGTCAACGTACATTTTTGTAATTCTGCGTCAGATCCGCGGATCCCTCAGGTTACACTGGACGGATCCCTCAAGCAAGGGATCCGTGGGATCCGTAGGTACAGAAGACAGTTTTTGTCTGAATTTCAAAAATTAATAACTTTTTAACCGTAAGTCGTTAGAAGTGGTGCCACCTATCGTTTTAAAGGTATTTGAGTCTACTTTCATTTAAAAATGATTTCATAAACTGATTCAAAACAATAATTTACAGAATCATTGATTAATAATAGAAAGTCATTTTTCGGTCATAACTTTTACACAAACTTTTGATCTTATTGGAGACGGATGTTTTCGCTTTTGAATAACAATGTGTCCTCTATTGAAATTAAGGTTTTGATCATATTTATAAATATAAAATAAACTAATCAAGCTTGGTATACATGTTTATATTTAACACAAAGCGATGAAAAGAACTTTCGTATGCTATTCAAAATGATAAATTGTCTTCTTTGCATTACTTGATTATTTGCTTATCTCAAATAGCTTTTGTGCTTGTTTGATTGAATAGCATATGTGGTTTCCTTACCTTTCTATTCATTCTCTTGTTTGTCGATTTAGTAATATTCTACTAATCAATGTGCTATTTGAAGGAGTGTTTGGGATAACATCTAGTTGTGTCGAAAATGTTAGTTTAGACACTTAAATAAGTCATATAGGTTGAAAATGTTTTATGTGCTTATATGATTTCTTTTGTTCTTGTATTATTTTCTAAAAACAACAAGAATGTACATCGGATCATAACCTACACTTGTGTTGATGATGTACTCTCCCATTTTCCTTTTCATGATCGCTCTCCAAGCTTCTTAGTAGGATTGAAAACTTGATTATTTCATCCGATATACTCAAGTAAATTATTTTGCAATGCAAATATAATTGTTCATATCCGAAAGTCCAAACTCAAAGCTTTCCAACAACATATGTTGAACTAGCTCATCCAACCATTTTTTTGTTGTTTACCATATGGACAACTTTTAAACTTATTTTTAACATGACGCCTTCGTCACCTTAGTTGTCTCAAGTATAATATTAAACGAAGCAAAGTATCATCATTGTTACTCTTCGATAGGCCATTGTAGGAATATAAATTTTCCTAACTTGAGAATGAATACTAGAGAACTTATGGCACTAGAAACTCAATTTGACCTAACGGTTGAATTGCTTCCTTGATAGAAGTTGGGTATGTGTAATCACCCGTAAAAATGGTCGTGTTTAGCCGTAATTGAGCACCACTAGTAATAGTTTCATATTCATTCTCTCACTTGGGAAATCTATACTCCCATGTTTCCCTAAAGTAAGTTTACAATGGAAATACTTTGCGTTGTCTTAGGATTACTAATCAACCAAATTGTAAAATTGATTTTTCTTTTAATTAAATCACAACCACTTGCCTCATCAAGCGATTATCTTGCTTTGATCGAGAAGAGCTACATGACTTCATGGACGATGTTCATTGTATGCTAATCACCATCCATAATGACTATACATAGTTCATTGCTTCCGTTGGCCAAAACAACCCTATCGTCTTGAACACCATCATCTAATCTGCACGCCATTGTTAATACAAACGATTTACTAATCTAGATCGTAAATCTATTTTGAGCTTCTTAAATAGCGCTTGTTAAGTTTGATAAACCTCTGTGTTACTTGTGAGCTAGATCTCATTTAATTGCTTATGTGCTATTTCTACATGATACTCAGTATGTTTTACTTGTATACATGTATGCTTACTGTAGAGATCATTAGTTTCTAATTTCGATACTTAGAACAAATGCTCACTGTTAAGTAAAACTGTCCCAGATGCCGGATCCCTAGTTTGTAACTAGCCGGATCCCTCAAGTGAAGGATCCGTGGGATCCGGGCAAATAGAAGTAGAGTTTCAATCCTTTACACCTCAAACCATGTTCCTAGACTACTTCACACTAGCTGAACTTAATACCTTAGGATCTCTTAAGTCCTACTCAAGCTTAGTAAGCTTCACACTAACACATAGGATCACACTCAAAGTGCTTTTCGATCTATCGTTTCACCTAAACTCATTACTCTTCCGCTCTCTAGATCACTCATTATTTCTTACATGATCCCTCACATCTAGACTTAGAAATCTTTCGATTATGGCAAAATTGATCATAATCATCCTCACCTCAAAATTGGTCGAAATGGATCAAATTCTAGTTCACCTTAAAACCTTTAGGATTTTCTCCAAGACATTATCCTAAGTCACTATCTGATCACTAGGATCATTTAGCTCCATTTGACACTCTCAAGATTTTAGTGTCATCTTTGTTCATTCATTGGTACTCACGAAAGTTCCAATTTCTTCCATATAAGGCAATCATTAGCTACATCACTCATTGCCCTTGAACATTTAAGTACCCTTCCATTTAAAGACACTTAGGAGAACTGAAACACTCAAAAAGGTATAGGCTTTAGATCTTTCAAACATCACTACTATCCTTTCCTAGCTGCTGAGAGTCGGATCCCTAGGATTAGCCTAGACGGATCCCCCATTGGTGGGAACCGTAGGATCCGGATGACAGATTTATGTCAACTCTTGCTCGAACAATCATTTCAAGCTCATCTTGCTAACTTGAACACTCCACCTCATCCTAATTAAATCTCTGAAGTTGACTCTTGTGCATGCTAATCATCACATTCTATAGGATATTAGAGACTTAAGTCTTGAATGCACTTGCTAAATCTTCCCTTTTATAAGTCATCTTGCTAGAATCCCTTAGTCATCAAACACAACATAATTCTCAGGATTTAGAAACCTTTTCCTTAGTCATTTCATCATGAGGAAAGCTCCTAGTGCTAACTCATCCAACCAAGAACCACCCAAGAAACTTGCTCGTGTTGTACACGAAATTTCCTCAACCGAATCATCTCCGGTTAAACCCACAAATGGTAGGATTTCCCATCCACCAAATCATCATCCGTAAGAGATAATAGTGCTAGAATCTCACCTCAACAAACCCAATCAACAATTGCCAAGAGAACCGCAATAATTAGCATTAAACCTCTTAGATTAGAAAAGGGATCATCGAGCTCTAAACCAAACATACCTAGTTTTAGCAAAACGTCTAAACCTTCATTCCTAGAGCATGGACTAGAGTCCTTCACCGAGCCTCTCTCTATTCATTAGAGCATTCACCACCGAGAACTTCTCATTCACCAACCTTCTCGTTAAAATAGGAACCACCTACATCACCAACTAGTCCATCGTTGGAAACAAGGAACCACCAAGGACTTGATCATATGGAGGAATTTCCATTACCACCACTCTCATTCCTAGTAGAACCTCATCCTAAATTACTCAATGTACCTCCACCATCATTTGTAGAACCTCCTCAAAACATCATGTTCCTAATCAAGACAATAATTGCTCTAATTGTCTAATCACCCAAGGACTTGTTCAAGAAGTACGAAATGAGTTGCATTTCTTGTTTAATTATCTTCTTGAAAGATTGGACCAAATCAACAAGTCTACTCATCCCTAGACTCAAGCACATTGTTGCTTCTTAAGCTTTGGTCACTTATTAGTATTAGTAGAATATGGCTAAATCATTCTCTTAGTTTTTAGAGATTTGTTGATCATCTCTTATGTTTTATTGAATGATAGTTTACTTGCCATATTGCATTGAGTATATGTTTGTTGGCTGAATACATATCTCATTTTGATGTTAACATTACTTGTTACATAACCATTGCTGAATTTAATCATCAGCTATACGGATCCCTCAAAATTGCCTAGACGGATCCCTACTAGGAGGGAACCGTGGGATCCATGAGACAGAAAACTATTTTTCTACTAACTTGGATCACATATGAAGGAAATTGTGCATTATACTTGTTTTCTAACCTTTGTTTTGTAGTTATTCAATCTACACTTGAAGCATTTGACACCCTAAATCTAGGGGGAGCTTTGTGTCAAAACAATACATTGCAAATTACTTGCAATATTAGGAATACATTTCTCGACATCCCTTTGCAAAATTGCAATCATCAAGGGGGAGCACATTCGTCACTTAGACGAAATATTTTGCAAACTTAGTTGCAAACAAACTAGCTTAGTATTACTTTCTTGACGCCCTTACATAGGGATGGACTCGTCAAGGGGGAGTAAAGACGAGATCCGTTCCCGTTACTTGCTCTAAATATTTTTTCTTTCACATGTTTTTCCTAAAAACAATGTGTTAGTTTCCTTTCGAAGCTCTTTTTGTTTCGACAGAAAGAGGGAGAAGAAAGTAAAAACTATAAATTCAAACTTTTACGAATTTTAGCTTTTCCTTAAAATAATTTTATGTTTTGTCATCAACAAAAAGGGGGAGATTGTTAATACAAATAAGCCGTGAAAACGTTTATTTATATTTTACGATCTTCTAATGTTTTGTCGATAACAAATATAAAATCATTTTAACGAAACAAATAAAGTACGTAAATAGTTTGAGTTAATAGTTTTCTAAACACACTTACGCTTTCACATAAAACACTAAAACAAGTATAAGTGATTTTATGATTTAGATACATATGTGCAACAACTAGTGTTTACATATTGGGTTAAACATATACTTAAACTAAGTATACTAAAATGGGTAAAAACTAAGTGTATGCTAAATTGGGTAAATACAAGTATATACTAAATGGGTAAATACTAGCAAATGGTTTTGACCCATAACCCATGGTTTTATATATACCACTTAACCAAGTTCATTGTAGCTCGAAAGAAAACCATGGATCAACCCATAACCCATGACCCATGACCCTTAACCAAAAATACCCATGGGCAAAGAGGAGCGGACCAAGGATCCCTAGCTTTGTGCTAGCCGGATCCCTTGTGGTAGGGATCCGTGGGATCCGGGGAAACAGAAGAGAATTTCCTCTATAAATAGTGAGCCATTTCTTCCTCTCTATGTGTGCTTTACACACATACTTCCCCCAAGTATTCTAACCCTCTAACCTCAGATCCAAGAGATCTATGTAGCTTTTCTCTTTTGTTTTTGTGTGATATTCTAGGTTCCTCTTAAAGGAAAGATCACCACATCTTGAAGACGTGCAAGCTCAAGTCCATGAGTTGCCATGCTTCGTCATCATCAAGACAACGAAGGTTCTCTTGTTGATAGATCTACCTTTCTCCATAGATGTTGGGTTGAAGGCATTAGTGAAGAATGCCGAAAGTATCAAGATGAAAGCATTAGTGAAAAGTGCTCATCATCCGTGTCAAAGCATTAGTGAAGAATGCTAAAGGTGTCAAGACGAAGGCATTAGTGAAGGGTGCCAAGCGTTGTGTCAAAGGCATTAGTGAAGGATGCCGATGAATCTAATCAAGTAGCATTTGGGAAGAATGCTTAGGTCGTATAATTGATGAGGTGCATCGTTATACTTATAAGTAGTTGTTTATTTCCAAGGATGGTGATATCCTTGATGATATTGTAACAAGGAGTAGATCTCCTTGATATCAGGAGTTGTGTTGTGAAGGGTAGTAGTTCCTCCATGGTAATGGAACTAGGTGCTTAGCCTAGTACCTAATAAAGGGTAGGCGACGTTGTGATAGGATTAGTTCTCCTTGGTGTGAAAGAACTCGGTGGTTAGCCTAGCACCGTATATAGGGTAGGCGACGTTGTGTTATGTGTGGTTCGCCTTGGTGTGAAAGAACTCGGTATTTAGCTTTGTACCGGAAAAAGGTTAAGCAACGTTGTGAAGGCTTCTCCGCCATAAGGAGTTGGTGTAGTGCTTACGAACTCTCGAGTAGGTGACTCTGGGAGTGGAGTAGGGCAAGGAAGGTGTCCTTGTAGCCGAACCACTATAAATACTTGTGTCGTGGTGATGTGCTTCTTACTCTTTATCTTTCATTACAAGTTTATATATCTATCTATCAACGTCCAACATAAACAACCAAATAGATTGACATAAGTCGATCTAAATATTTAAAAGGATGTTTTAAATTGGTAAAACTATTCAACCCCCCCCCCCTTCTAGTTTTCCACAAAATTGACAGGACCCTGAGGTACTCTTTCTGTCCATGTTGCAACCAGCATAATCAGAATCAGAATACCCTTTGAGGTCAAACCCTGAGCACTTTGGATAGTAGAGTTCAAGGCTTGGAGTTCCCTTCAGGTATCTGAGTATTCTTTTGGCTGCAGTGAGGTGGGATTCTTTGGGATTGGACTGATATCTTGCTATTAGACAGACTGAGAATTGTATGTCTGGTCTGGAAGCAGTTAGATACATTAGTGAGCCAACAATCCCTCTGAAATAAGTTTGGTTGACTGATTTGCCAGTGAGATCAGGTCCAAGGTTGTTAGGAGGGACCATTGGTGTCTTCACTGAGGCACAGTCAGATATCTCATATTTCTTCAAGAGATTTCTGGTGTACTTCTCTTGACAGATGGAGATTCCTTTGTCAGTTTGCCTGATTTGTAGTCCAAGGAAGTATGTGAGTTCACCCATCATGCTCATTTCAAACTTCTTTGTCATCAGTTTTTCAAACTGTTTGCAAAGAGTGTAGTTTGTTGAGCCAAAGATGATGTCATCAACATATACTTGGACTAGTATCATATCTTGTTTTGTCCTATAGATAAACAATGTGTTGTCTATCTTTCCTCTGACAAACTTGTTCTGAATCAGGAAGGCTGAAAGAGTTTCATACCATGCCCTGGGAGCTTGTTTCAGTCCATAAAGGGCTTTATCAAGCTTGCAGACATAGTCAGGGAATTCACTACTCTCAAAGCCTAGAGGTTGCTGTACATACACATCTTCCTTGAGTTCACCATTCAGTAATGCACTTTTTACATCCATTTGGTAAACTTTGAAGTTCATGTAGGTAGCAAATGCAAGAAAGATCCGAATGGCTTCCATTCTTGCAACAGGAGAAAATGTCTCATCATAGTCAGGGCCTTCTTGTTGACTGTAACCTTTGGCTACAAGTCTGGCTTTGTTTTTAATGACAGTGCCATTTTCATCAGTTTTGTTTCTGAAAACCCACTTCATTCCTATAACTATGACATCCTGAGGACATTTGATCAAGGTCATGACCTTGTTTTTATCAAACTGTTGAAGTTCTTCTTGCATAGCATGAACCCAGCTTGGATGTTTTAGAGCCTCAGTGACACTCTTGGGTTCTATATCTGATAGGAAATCAGCATATAGACATTCATTGGCTGAAGCTCCAGTTAAGTTAGCAGCCATGCTTCTAGTGAGCATGCCTTCAGTGGGTTCACCAATGATGTTTACAAGCTCAATGTCCTGAGATTTTGTCCACTTACTTTGTGGTCTAGGATCTGAGCTTGAAGAGGTCATTGGAAACTGAGGAGTGAGTTCAGGTGCTGGAGCCACATAATCATAAAGAACATCTGATGAGATGTCTTATTCAGGTTGGGGTTCATGAATAACAGGTTCCTGAACATTTGGTTCAGTGTTACCTATCCCAGCAGGGACTAATTGATTATCAATGAATTCACTGATAGTAGGTTGTGACAGGTTGTGAGGCAAGACGTAATATGAGATGTCAGCATCAGCTTGGTATGAGGAATTGATTTCAGTGTTATACTCATCAGGAGGATATCTTGATGAGTTATCAATTCCTATTTCCTCCACTTAGGTGTTGGTGAACCTGATGCTTTCTGAACTCTCATCAAAGGTGACATGAAAGGTTTCCTCAACTTGTTGTATCCTTGTGTTAAATACCCTGAAGGCTTTGGAGATCAGTGAGTAACCTAGAAAGTATCCATCATCAGCTTTAGCATCAAATTTGCCTATATGATCCTTGTGATTATGAATAAACACAGGACATCCAAACACATGAAAGTAGCTGATATTAGGAAGTCTACCTTTGAATATCTCATATGGGGTTTTGTTATGTCTTTTGACAATGATTGACCTGTTTTGAGTGTAACAGGCTGTTTTGACTGCTTCAGTCCAGAAATGTTTTGATAGAGCTGAGCCATTTAACATAGTTCTAGCAGCCTCAATGAGAGTTCTGTTTTTCCTTTCAGCTACCCCATTTTGTGCAGGGGTGTAAGGAGATGAAAATTTTTGGGAGATTCCCTTTTCATTACAGAACATCTCAAGCTCTTCATTTCTGAACTCAGTACCATTGTCAGTTCTGATTTGTTTAACTGTAATGTCATTCTGGTTTTCAATGTTCCTGATGAATGACATTATAGTGTCAGTTGCCTGACTCTTTTTGGAAAGAAAGTATACCCAAGTGTATCTTGAAAACTCATCAACTATGACAAGTGTATACTTCTCATGCTGGATTGATCTTGGACTGACAGGTCCAAAGAGATCCATATGCAGGAGGTGAAGGCAGCTTTTGATTGAAAAATTTTGTTTTGTTTTGAAAGATGCTCTTTGATATTTGCCTTTTTCACAGGCTGAGCATGGTTTGTCTTTTGCAAAAACGAGTGATGGTAAGCCAAGGACCTTGTTTTGTTTTGCCAAGTTGTTGAGATTTTTGAAGTTTAAGTGAGATAGTCTCTTATGCCACAGCCAGTTGATAGTTTCAGTGGCTTTGGCAAAGAGACAAGTTCCATCTTTAGAGAGTGTTGACATGTCTAAGACATAAACATCATCCCTTCTAGGAGCTATCAAAACAACTTCTTTGTTGGCATTGAAAATGGTACCTTGTTTGTCATATAATTGCACAATGTACTTTGCATCACAGAGTTAACTGACACTGATGTGATTGTATTTTAGACCACTGACATAAGCTATTCTAGAGAAAACTATTCCATTACAGTATACTGAACCATAACCTTCAGTGGGACATGATGAGTTATCACCAAATACTACCTTGGGTCCTGGTTCCTTTACATACTTTTGCAGATACTCCTTAACACCAGTCATGCTTCTTGAGCATCCACTATCTAGATGCCAGATAGGCTCCCTTTCGTGTCTCTGCACAAGTAGTAAAGTGGATTAGTTTCTCTTACTAGTGGGCTTGGGTCTAATGGTCTGCTTGGATTTAGAAATCGACTCATGGTCAGTGGTTGAGTGCATTATGCTACCACAGGTTTTGCATTTAGAGACTGAGGATGACTCAGTGATTCTTGGTTGCTTTGAACTTCTCCTTGCATTGATGACACAGTCATGATGGGATGTCTCACGAGCTGGATTTCCGTAAATCTCACAGCATGTGTTCATGAGACAATCATCAGGATGATGATCATTAAAGCCACAGTGTGGGCAAGGAGAAAAGGGTTTAGCTCTAAACTTTTGAGCAGATTTTGAGGTTAAAGCATACTGATGACCAACTTTGGTATAGTTTGCTTTACTGAGAGAGCTTACATATTGTAAGTGATCAGAAGTTCTGTGATCCTCCATTTTGCAGATCATACAAAAAAGGATTCTATAACAGTTGTTAGTTGTATGACTGGTATAGTGGCATAGATCACACTTCTGCTTGGGTTTGGTGGTGGCTTTTGACTTTGAAGAACTAGAGGAGGCTGACTTTATTTCCTTGATTGATTCAGGGACCTTTTCGATGGATTCCATCTTATCAGTTAGCTTCCTCACAAGTTCAGTCAGTTGCTGAATTTGGTAAGCTTCAGTGGGGACAGAGGATGTGGAAATCTCAGTGGGGGTAGATTCTTGTTGAATTGGTTTTGTTGGTCTTTTAAGGATGGTTCTACCAAGTCCAGACCTTTCCTTTGGTGAATGAGGATTGAATTGCATTGGAGTAAGCTCAGAGCTAGGAGCACCACCCTGAAGAGGTTCCAAGGGTGGAAGCGGTGCTTGAGATTCTGCTTCAGACTCAGAGATGTGTTCAGTACTACTGGGCACATCAGGGAGTCCAAGCATGCTCTTTAGAGCTTGACTTTCAGGATCTAGAATTCTTCCAGAATCGAAATTAGGAAGCTTACTGTCAGGATTAACCCGTTCAATCCAATCACTGGGCTTGGGAGTAGTCAACAGATTGGTAATCATGCCTCCAGACACAAAGGGCTTGGGAGACTGGTCTTTGTTGTAAGAGTCAGGGAGATGATCTTCACCTATGACTCTCTTTTTGCTACTGGGAGCTCCCACATCATCAAAGACTCTTGGATTCTTAGCAGTCCAACTAGCAATGATTTCCTTTTCTTTCTTAAGTTCTTCTTGAAGAGCCTGATTTCTTTTAACTAATTCAGTGTTTTGAATTTGCAAAGTGATAGCCTCAAGCTTATTTTGTTTTAAAAGAAGCAATTCATCCCTACACTTGTTTAGTTCAAAACTTAGCTTGTTGTACTTTGAAAAAAGATTTAATCGTTGCTCTTCTACAAACTTAAGATCGACATTGATATAGTTCATATAGGACTGCCAATCAGAGTCATCATCCATAGAAAGTAAAATATTTACCTTTTTCATTGTAATGTTGACCCACTCTCCATTTCTGGCATGATTTTTTCCCACAGCCAGCTTGTCCTCTTCGGAGAGAGCCATCAGTGCACTGACTTGCACCATTTCGTCATCAGATGAGACAGGCTCTTCATCCCAATCGAAGACTTCAGCAACAAGACCTTTGTTTTTACCCTGCACAGATTTAACAGTTTGTGTTGTTTCTGAGGGTGAGGCCTCAAGCAATGCTAGCTTAGCTTTGGCTTTCTTGTATTTAGCTTCAAAATCCACAGTTTAGTTTTGATCAGATTTGTTTTGAAAATTTTGATGAGACTGATTGATTTTTGGTTGAAATTTGCTAAAGGCTGAAGACTGATTAGACCCTGATGGTTTGTAAGAAGGTTCAGAAATTGTTTTTGAAAAACAGTCTTTTGCAAAATGACCTCTTTTATAACACTTAAAGCATTCAGTGTCTTCAGTTGCTTTAGCAGTTGAAAAACATTTTTTTCTTTTTATAAACCTTCGAGAGTTAGCAAGGAGTGCCCTTTCCTGAAATTCAGCGTTCAGGTCATTTAGGTACTCCTCACTTGATCTCTCATCAGGCTCATCATCTAAATTTTCCTGGAAATCTTGAACCACATTGTTAGAAAAGAAAGCACTTGATATTGGTGATGAGGTGGTGGTCAGGGACTTCTTGACTTCCTGAGACTTCTTTAAGTCAGGGTATCGTCTGTTGATGAGGTTTTCCTCATAGACAAATTTCCCATAAATTTCAGGAAGCTCAAGATTCTGGATATGATTAGCATTCCTAAGTCCCTGAGAGAAATTCAACCACTTCTCAGGCAGACTATTGACAAAACCAACATTGATTTCATGTTTGGACAACTTAACACCATCATTTGACAGTTCATTTAAAAGAGTTTTGTACCGGGTGTAAGTTTGAGACAGAGTTTCTGAATCCTTAGCCCTGAAGGTGTTATACTTAAGTTTCAGGTCCATTATCCTGTTTTCCTTGGTATCAGATAGGCCTTCATGGCTATGAACTAGGTCATCCCAGGTTTGTTTAGCTGTACTACAACTTATAACTGACTCCATAATATCATCATGAAGACATGATATAATGATACTTTTGAGTCTTTGGTCCTGGTTGACCACTCTCCTCTCATCCTGAGTCCACTGAGCTTCAGGTTTAGGCAAACCTTCAGCAGTCTTTAGGATAAAAGGACCTTCATTTATACACTTGATATAATAAGGTTCCATCCCAATCAAATAGCAAAGCATACGCTTTTTCCATTTGTTAAATTTACCAACTTCAACTCTAGGGGCAATAGCTGAATAAGCTCCACCCTTTTTGTCGACTAGTTGGGGTACATCAAATTCAGCCATTTTAGGATCCTGATTTAAAAACGTTTAGAGCGGCTTAAAAACAGTTTTATAACCAGCCTTGCACTGATACCACTTCTTGTTCCCTATTAACTATAGTATAAAAACAGTTAAAAGTATTTTAAACAAACTAATAGTGAATCAATGACTGAAAGATGTAAGTAAAACACAAAGATTAATTTTCAACATCATATTCTTATTAGAAATGAATCAAAAGAATACGTTACCCTAGTACTTGCGGAACAGTACTAGGGATTGAAATGACAAAGTGTTGTAACTCCTCACTAAGCTCAGGCTAAGACTGAGCACAACTACACGAAACCACTAAGCTATCTCAGGGACACAGTTGTATTTGGAGGAGTGAAATATGGCTTGTGTGTGTGTGTTTTTACAATTCACAAGCTTGACCTTTCACTCCATCTCTTATGCTATTTATACAAGTATGAGTTTTAACTCTTTCCTAAGTGACAAACTGACAATTTGCAGAAGACAAAATACTGATGTATTTTGTCTCTGTTTACAAAGACTATATTAGGTAAAGGGACCAAGTCACTTTCTTCATGCCAGTACTGATGCTGATTCTAAAAGGGAAACTTTCAGGATAAGTACTCCGTCTTATTCGTTTCCAATGTAACCGTTTTATCCCGCCCATTCTTCAGTCTTCATAGTCTTCAGTCTTCAGTTTCAGTTTGTCTTCAGTGTAAGTAGTTGCTGAGGAGTTTAGGGATTTAGTGAGTTATTGTCATCACTCACTGAATCCACCATCTTCTTCTTGACTCAGTATTCACCCTTTAAGTTCCGCCTTACTGAGTGGAGAGACTTATTCTTCATCTCTTACTGAGTATCCTGAAGATGGCTCACTGAGAGACTATGCACTCAGTGACCTGTTAGTGTTTAACGGTCTAAGCACTTAGGTTATTTTCTATTCAAATCCTAGATTAAGGGGTTTGGGTATTTACTGAACCCAACAAGGTGGTTCCCTATTTAATGAGAATGTTGGTGAGTGGGAAGTTCTCGGTGGTGAGTGCTCTAATGAATAGAGATTTGGATGAGAGATAGGTTCGGTGAAGGGATGTTGTCTATGTTCTAGGAATGAAGACTTAGGCATTTTACTAGAACTAGGTGTCTTTAGTTTAGAGCTTGATGAACCCTTTTCTAACCCGAAAGGTCTAATGCTAATTCTTGCGGTTCTCTTGGCAATTGTTGATTGGGTTTGTTGAGGTGGGATTCTAGCACTATTATCTCTTACGGGTGATGATTCGGTGGATGAAATCTCATGAACCATATGACCATTCCTTTTGGATGAACATTTGGTTGAAGAGTTGTTGCTAAGTGCTTTGGTCATGGTGAGGATGTAATAGTCGTCTCTTAACTACTGATTTTTAAGAATGTGATAAGAGTAATGACTTATCCTCCCAAGAGTTGTTTATTTATAAAGGGTGAATTTGAATTAAGGAATTAAATTCAGGACCACTAAGGGAATTAGGCATGCACCAAGGTCAACTAAGGTGTTGTTCAGCTCTAGGAAATCATTAAATGGTAACTAAAGGTGTTTAGTTTACCAAAGGTGGCTTAAATTTGAAGGAAAAGCTGATTAAAGACTTTTTGTAGACACGGATCCCACGGATACCTCTCACTAGGGATCCATCTGGTTATAAACCAGGGATCCGTCTGTCAGACATAGATGTAATGAAATGATTATGCTTTTTGTAAGGTCTAGTACATATGAATCTTGAGGATTTGACTTTCCTTAGATGTCTTAAGTGGTGGATGTCTTAAATGCTCAACCATAAGGAGTGAGGATACTTAATGATGGTTTTGGGTAGGAAAGTGGACTTTTGAGAGTCTAACTAAGTGCTTGAGGAGGATACCATTTGATTTGGAATGGAAAAGTGATGGAAATTAGTCCTAGACATCAGATGATAACTCAAGAGAAATTTGATAAAATCCTAAAAAATAAAGAAAAAAGAAAAAACTAGTTATAAGCTTATTTTGAGGTAAGAGTGACTAAAATCAATTTTCTAAAATTGATAGAAATATCAAACTAAGTGTTTTGAGATGTGAGGAAAAATGTGTGAGCGTTGGAGCGGAAATATGGTGGGTATTTGTGAGTTTGATAAATCAAAAGCACTTTGAATTTGATCCTAAGTTAGCTACGGATGAATGTGAGACCTACTGTGCTTGAGGAAGCCTTAAGTGGTATTAAAGAATCATGTTTAGCCAACATGATGTGATCAAAGGGATAACATTGATGTATAATGATCTGTATCTGGTATCTGTCTGCCCGGATCCCACGGTTCCCTCATTGGAGGGATCCGGCTAGTTATAGTTCTGGGATCTGGCTACTACAGATCAGAAGGCTTTCAGCAATTGTGCAATTCTTGCACCCTTAGCAAATACTTCTCCTAGTCATTTCTACAATGATTAAATGCAAGAACAAAACAAGTATAACGCATAGCAAGTGTGGGGGAACTAAAGGTAGCTAAAGATGAGTGACGACGACTACTTGAATGAATTCAAGATGTCGTAAAATCTCATCCTACTCGTTCCTAAGTTAAATTGTTCAATGCCAAGTCATGGAAATTTCTACACACTACTTCCTACTCTACATAAGTATTGTTAAGATGTTACAAACCATTGTTTTAAATTGTTTTCACAAACTAAGGTCCTATGACCTTACCTTTCATTCCCATCTCCTTCCATATCACTCCCCGTCTTCATCCTCCCCTCCACTCTTCATCCCACCATCTCTACTTCTTTTTCTTCAAGAAGTTGGCGAAACACTTGAAGATCCCTTTGGTTTTTTGCCATTCTTGTGATGGGCTAGGAATGTCCGGCAATTGATTGATGTAGTCCAAAGGGTCGAGATCGGTGTTGCCAAGGGGGTTGCTACTTCCTTCTCCTTCTCTTTGTCTCTCCCTCTCATCCGATGAATCCGTTGGTGGGTGAGGTATTTTGCCATCCACCATGAACCTTGTAGTTTTTCTCACGGATAACGGCACCATGACTTTGTTGCAAAAGCTATGATCAAAGGAATATGGAGAAGGATCTAAAGCAAAGATGAAGCTTGCAAGACGGGATAGGAGCATTGCATAAGGGAGCACCATTTTGTCCATGCTTTTCACACTCGCCATTCTCTTAATCATGTAATATGCAAGGTTGAATCGAGTCTCGGTCACAAGGAAATAAATCATGAAGCTCAAGCACGCATTGGGGTAATCCTTGTTCCCTCCCAAGCAAAGCACATTCTCCCTTACCACGACTCCCCATTTCTTATACAACGGGAACATCTCGGAAATCTCCATTTGAAATGGATCCCTATAGATCACTTTAGAATTACGAGTGACCCTCGATGGGGATGCCCTTTGCATGAACACGGTATCCCTTACCGTGGTTGCTTCTGGGATTCTCATGTAGTAGACTTCATGATGATCTACCATGTCGTGTAGCTCCGCCAAAGACCATTCATTGGAATACATGCAAACTCCTTGATATGGAACACGTAGTATTCTTCCAAATTCTACAAGTGAAAGGGTGTACTCATGCTCATTTATGACGAAGACAATTGAGATGGTCCCGTTCTCATTCCTAACTAATCTCATTGTTTTGTAGAATTCAATCACGAACACTGGGAAAATTAGTTCGTTTATGTTTAAAAGACAATCAAAGCCAATTGTTCCAAAAACTTCTCGGATGTTGATGTTAGCAGGGAATGATGGTTCTACCACACGACCTTCATGAAAAAGCCTCTTTTCGAGCAACTTGAAAGCTTTCCTATCCTCCGGGCTAAGTCCATCCTTTCGATGATACATTGGGATGTTGTAACACCCCAACCCGGCAAGGGTAGAAGTGTCACATTCTGGTGTCAATTCAGAACATACAAATAAAATTTTACAAGCGGAAGCCTTTTTTTAAAATGAATTACCCAGTCATATAAACGGATGAATTACAAAGAAAAATACAAAATCCAATATGTCTAAAATAAAATGAAATCCCAAACAATAGCCCATCAAAATAAATCCAAGATAATAAGGTATCTAGGGTTGGTCCACTCAGATAATCCAACTCTCAGCCCATCGAAGCCCATCTTCAAACCTAAAACCTGCCGCAGGAAAAGAAATGCGGATGAGCTTAAAAAACCCAGTGAACAGATATAACAAAACGAAAACTAAATAAAGGCTGAAATGCAAAATGAAACAAAAGAAACGGATAACAAAGTCGCAGCAGAAAGAGATTAATGATTCAATGAGGATCCTGCAGAACACAATTATACAGATATCCAAAACGAACACATAACAAGGAGAACGAAATAAAGCAAAGCATCGATGACATATAAACAAGCACATACGAACCAGACATACGATAACTGAAACATAAGCAAACATAGCAGGCGTCGCATCCACACAACATATATGTCATACAATCAATTCAGGAAATCAGAAGACATACAAGCCAAACAGATATCTACAGGCAAGCGGAAGCAATTAATTAATAAGTGAGCATGGCAATTCACACAGTTCAAAACCCTTAGTTGAAAACATAACCAATATCATAACAGCGGAAGTACTAACAGCAGTCAACACATGGCAGTTACACGTAATAAGTAGGAATACAGTATAAAGATATAATTAAATGAATTAAAGACATAGCAGGGCAACTAAACAAATTAACAAGCCAGACGTCACAAGCGGAACCATTTACCCAATCAAACCGTAGCATAAACCGAAATGCAAACATGGAAGGTCAACAACAAGCAGATAAGGATACAACGGATAGTCATAGTCCACGAGATCAACTGAACGTAGTACACATAATAAACAGACAAAACTATCGATTACACATTAGCATGATCACCAGACAATACAGAGGGTCACATAACAGTGAGATCACATATCATCAGATAGAAACAGGTAACTCAGATAACCGCATATTAATCACATCATAGCAGGATAATCAATGGTCACATAAAACATGAATAGTATAATCAAATTCACTAAGCATATAATAACCCGGTACGTGAATGGAACCATAGTCTAAAGTAACGGAATGAAAGTGTGACAGATCAATGTAATGGAGTATCTATATCTTGGTAAAAGTGAATCATATAAGGGTATTGAGTAATGAACAAGTAATACAGATTATGGTGCGTTGGGTAATACGGAAGGTACAATATAGGTTTATCAAAAGTGTAAGGGTTATGAGAAATCTACCCGAGCCCGGAAACATATCATATCATATCATATCATAAGTAGCCATTGTATTCGGAGGGGTGACCTCGGAATACCATACATAATAGGAGGGGAGACCTCAGTAACAAATGGAGTAGCTAGCTCCCAGAATTGTGAAGACGCGGATTGCACCCGACATCATTCACCATATATATCTCCAAACAGATCAAATCCTTCGAAACATATCATATCTAGGATGCATCCATACGCCCCCCAGTGGCCAAATCATATACATATAGTGAGCTCATAATCATATCATATCATAATAGGGGACGGTGTGTATCATCACTCGTACACACTGGAGTCATGCCATTGGTGCATCAATGGCACGGTCAGGTTACCTTCCTGACTAGGAAACATATTTGGCTCGGGTATCAAACTGAAGGGTCAGAGCATATTCATATCATAAGGGTTCATATCAAAGTTCATATCAGAGTTCATATCAAAGTTTCACATCAAGGGTTCATATCAAAGTTCAAAAGTCAAAGGTTCATATCAGATTTCCATAACATAAGTTCATAATCAGAGGTTCATAATCAGATGGTTCATAATCATAATAAACGAATATCATAGCGAACAGAATCATATCAAAGGATTATGTCGTAATCATATCAAAAGGATCATAGCATAAGGAAATCATAGCAAAGGAATATCATAAGTGAAGCAAAGTCAAGGATTGAAAAGTCAGGAGAAATCCCTACTGAAAAGGGATAGAATATTTGTACCTTAGCAATGAAAGCCAATGAAATGTGAATACGAAGAAATAACGTCACGTCTTCTTCAACGAATCTACACGAATTACGGTTCGTATAATACTTATTAGTTCATTTAAGTCATAACGGATTGTTGCTTATATGAATCGTATTAATATTTTTAGAGTTATTAAGCGTATTCTCATTTTTAGTAATGGACCGAATTAAAATACTTTAGGGTAATAATCATTAATTAGCCAAACTTAGAGGTTACAAATAATAAATGGTAAACTTAAAGGTTTATTATGACAATAATCCTATTTCAAGGCTTTATTAGATAATACTTCAAAGTATAGGGTTCGCATGGTAAATATCTCAAAGTGTAAGATTTATATTGTAATTAAACTTAATGTATCATGTTACATGTTAAAAATGTCATGCACGTTAATATGAGAGAATTATATATATCACATATACATTATTGACCATATATAAGCTCGCTCGCGGTTCATATAACTAACATTTACGACCAAGTGATCATACCTTACGACTAACACCCGACTCATTTATCCCGACATGCCTTCAAAACTCCAAACAACCCAACCATTTTTCTTGCGATCGCCCTCAAACTTATACTCCATAAGACCTTACATACATGTACCTTAATCTATAACAGTAGCCATATCTGTATGTACACCATTTTATACTCATAAAAATGTGAACAAAACCATAAGACCCATGCATGCAATCCGTTCCTTTTTTTAACGTAAATGTCATGCCTACCTGTTGCTCATGGTATTAAAATTCTAAGTCAAAACATCATGCTTTTAAAAGAGCAATTTATCTAAAACTTGATCATGGCTTCATGGTAATAATGTTATATATATATCAACGAGATGTAGTAACAACGTGAAATAGTTTAGGCTTTGCGTAATATTAATCGCGTATAATTTCATGTAAGACATAATAGTTAACGATGGTACCTTGAGGCTAAGTCGAAAGGGTCGAAAGAAAACGAGTAGGCTGATCGAAACCAACCACAAACGACACCCATAGTTCAGCTATGGTTAGGACACAAGGGCTGCAAAAATCAAACCTTACTCGATCCTCACTCCTACCGGTTCTCGTTACTTCTTCCTTGGCAGCCATGAATGGGTTTGTCAAGGGCCTTTGTTTCGGTGTAAAGGGAGATGGGGGAGAAAGGTATACTGAATGTTTTGTGTTTGGTGTAAAAGGGATAAGCAAATATATTATACGGTTTTAATTTTAAGAACGGAATATACGTGTGAGACTAAAGGAAAACCGTGTATAGTTGAGAGTAAATAGGGGTATGTGATCTTCTAAATATTCAAAAGATACTCCCAATTCTTATCCTTCTCGCAAACGTGTGAATTGGAGATACGAATAATAGGTTCGGTACGAAAGTCATGAAGACTTGTGATATGAAATTATTAAACGTAGGCTTGGTAAAAAAATAAATAAATTAATAAATAAAAATAAAAATGATATAGATACATGTGATATTTGTTACATATTTAAGAGAGTATGTTGATTATATAATTAATGTAGGATTATGTTCCATATTTAGTATTTTGTAGTTTATTCATACGTATAAAAATATTTTAAGAGTAACTAACTTAATGTCAAACTTATGTTAGAATTTGAAATTAGAGGCAAAATGTGAAACTAGCATTCCGGGTTTTACAACTCTTCCCCTCTAAAAAGAAGATTTCGTCCTCGAAATTTCAATCGCAGAAGTAAACGGAGACGTACTAGTTTAACGCAGACGTAGCAGTCCATAGTCTCACACAGATCATAACGACTCCGGTTCCAATGCGTACAAACTTATACGTAACAAATGTTGACGAAAATCTCACAAATAGGTACAGAATTCCAATCGAACATGAGGAGCGACGAATAACGGATACAAGTCATATCCCATTCACGTACCAACCAACCCCAGGCATTTCCCAAGATGTCGTATGATTTCAATAAGTTCAAATTATATGATCTCGGTATTATCACGTTGATCAGGCGTCATAATACTTGCATCACATAACAAGTTCTTATTGTCATCATATTTTGTCCCGGGTCATGACAAACCACATAACCAATATCACACAAAACATATCACATACCGATATCAAGTAACATACCAAAGCAGACCAGATCATATACATACAACATAAACCACATCAAACAACTTACCATATCATAATGAAAGAAGGCCACCAACTAGCTCAAAACGGTTCCTCATGACTCATTATTGACGATCCAAAAGAAAAGCTGAGATAAGACTAAAATGCTAGACGATGAAACTTCACGATTCAAACCGAGTTCTGAACAAATCAAGAAAAGCAATACCGATCAGAATCACTTAACAGAATATCAAACCGCCTCAAAACGCATGCCAAACGAATCGAAGTAACATAAGTCGTGCCCAAATCATATGAAGTAGATGAACCCTCTCAGCCACCAGTTTAATCTTGTCTCCGTCTTTTGCGTCTTTGGTTGGTCCGTCCAGCTTCCTCCAGCAGAATCCTGATGCTTCCAGCAGCATGGCAGTCGGGTGCGGCTTCTGCTTCACGAACCTCTCCAGCACAAGAACTGTTGCAGCAACGCAGGGTCGGCACCATCATCTTCGATTCCACGAGTAGTCTCCATCTAACGGTCGACAAACGGATGTGCGAAGACAAAGTAAACAAAATCAAATGTGAAGAGAAGAAGGCAAAATCAGTGAAGACAAAAGATTATCGAATTCAAATCTGGACGACAATCAAAAGGAATCGGAAGAGATCAGAACAGACGGAAGCCTAATGTCTACCCAGTCCTCACAGGTCAATCCTAAGGTCAACAAGACGAAACCTGGGCTCTGATACCATAATTGTAACACCCTAACCCGGCAAGGGTAGAAGTGTCACATTCTGGTGTCATATCAGAACATACAAATAAAATTTTACAAGCGGAAGCCTTTTTTTAAAATGAATTACCCAGTCATATAAACGGATGACTTACAAAGAAAAATACAAAATCCAATATGTCTAAAATAAAATGAAATCCCAAACAATAGCCCATCAAAATAAATCCAAGATAATAAGGTATCTAGGGTTGGTTCACTCAGATAATCCAACTCTCAGCCCATCTTCAAACCTAAAACCTGCCGCAGAAAAAGAAATGCGGCTGAGCTTAAAAAGCCCAGTGAACAGATATAACAAAACGAAAACTAAATAAAGGCTGAAATGCAAAATGAAACAAAAGAAACGGATAACAAAGTCGCAGCGGAAAGAGATTAATGAGTCAATGAGGATCCTGCAGAACACAATTATACAGATATCCAAAACGAACACATAACAAGGAGAACGAAATAAAGCAAAGCATCGATGACATATAAACAAGCACATACGAACCAGACATACGATAACTGAAACATAAGCAAACATAGCAGGCGTCGCATCCACACAACATATATGTCATACAATCAATTCAGGAAATCAGAAGACATACAAGCCAAACAGATATCTACAGGCAAGCGGAAGCAATTAATTAATAAGTGAGCATGGCAATTCACACAGGTCAAAACCCTTAGTTGAAAACATAACCAATATCATAACAGCGAAAGTACTAACAGCAGTCAACACATGGCAGTTACACGTAATAAGTAGGAATACAGTATAAAGATATAATTAAATGAATTAAAGACATAGCAGGGCAACTAAACAAATTAACAAGCCAGACGTCACAAGCGGAACCATTTACCCAATCAAACCGTAGCATAAACCGAAATGCAAACATGGCAGGTCAACAACAAGCAGATAAGGATACAACGGATAGTCATAGTCCACGAGATCAACTGAACGTAGTACACATAATAAACAGACAAAACTATCGATTACACATTAGCATGATCACCAGACAATACAGAGGGTCACATAACAGTGAGATCACATATCATCAGATAGAAACAGGTAACTCAGATAACCGCATATTAATCACATCATAGCAGGATAATCAATGGTCACATAAAACATGAATAGTATAATCAAATTCACTAAGCATATAATAACCCGGTACGTGAATGGAACCATAGTCTGAAGTAACGGAATGAAAGTGTGACAGATCAATGTAATGGAGTATCTATATCTTGGTAAAAGTGAATCATATAAGGGTATTGAGTAATGAACAAGTAATACAGATTATGGTGCGTTGGGTAATACGGAAGGTACAATATAGGTTTATCAAAAGTGTAAGGGTTATCAGAAATCTACCCGAGCCCGGAAACATATCATATCATATCATATCATAAGTAGCCATTGTATTCGGAGGGGTGACCTCGGAATACCATACATAATAGGAGGGGAGACCTAAGTAACAAATGGAGTAGCTAGCTCCCAGAATTGTGAAGACGCGGATTGCACCCGACATCATTTACCATATATATCTCCAAACAGATCAAATCCCTCGAAACATATCATATCTAGGATGCATCCATACGCCCCCCAGTGGCCAAATCATATACATATAGTGAGCTCATAATCATATCATATCATAATACGGGACGGTGTGTATCATCACTCGTACACACTGGAGTCATGCCATTGGTGCATCAATGGCACGGTCAGGTTACCTTCCTGACTAGGAAACATATTTGGCTCGGGTATCAAACTGAAGGGTCAGAGCATATTCATATCATAAGGGTTCATATCAAAGTTCATATCAGAGTTCATATCAAAGTTTCACATCAAGGGTTCATATCAAAGTTCAAAAGTCAAAGGTTCATATCAGATTTCCATAACATAAGTTCATAATCAGAGGTTCATAATCAGATGGTTCATAATCATAATAAACGAATATCATAGCGAACAGAATCATATCAAAGGATTATGTCGTAATCATATCAAAAGGATCATAGCATAAGGAAATCATAGCAAAGGAATATCATAAGTGAAGCAAAGTCAAGGATTGAAAAGTCAGGAGAAATCCCTACTGAAAAGGGATAGAATATCTGTACCTTAGCAATGAAAGCCAATGAAATGTGAATACGAAGAAATAACGTCACGTCTTCTTCAACGAATCTACACGAATTACGGTTCGTATAATACTTATTAGTTCATTTAAGTCATAACGGATTGTTGCTTATATGAATCGTATTAATATTTTTAGAGTTATTAAGCGTATTCTCATTTTTAGTAATGGACCGAATTAAAATACTTTAGGGTAATAATCATTAATTAGCCAAACTTAGAGGTTACAAATAATAAATGGTAAACTTAAAGGTTTATTATGACAATAATTCTATTTCAAGGCTTTATTAGATAATACTTCAAAGTATAGGGTTCGCATGGTAAATATCTCAAAGTGTAAGATTTATATTGTAATTAAACTTAATGTATCATGTTACATGTTAAAAATGTCATGCACGTTAATATGAGAGAATTATATATATCACATATACATTATTGACCATATATAAGCTCGCTCGCGGTTCATATAACTAACATTTACGACCAAGTGATCATACCTTACGACTAACACCCGACTCATTTATCCCGACATGCCTTCAAAACTCCAAACAACCCAACCATTTTTCTTGCGATCGCCCTCAAACTTATACTCCATAAGACCTTACATACATGTACCTTAATCTATAACAGTAGCCATATATGTATGTACACCATTTTATACTCATAAAAATGTGAACAAAACCATAAGACCCATGCATGCAATCCGTTCCTTTTTTTAACGTAAATGTCATGCCTACCTGTTGCTCATGGTATTAAAATTCTAAGTCAAAACATCATGCTTTTAAAAGAGCAATTTATCTAAAACTTGATCATGGCTTCATGGTAATAATGTTATATATATATCAACGAGATGTAGTAACAACGTGAAATAGTTTAGGCTTTGCGTAATATTAATCGCGTATAATTTCATGTAAGACATAATAGTTAACGATGGTACCTTGAGGCTAAGTCGAAAGGGTCGAAAGAAAACGAGTAGGCTGATCGAAACCAACCACAAACGACACCCATAGTTCAGCTATGGTTAGGACACAAGGGCTGCAAAAATCAAACCTTACTCGATCCTCACTCCTACCGGTTCTCGTTACTTCTTCCTTGGCAGCCATGAATGGGTTTGTCAAGGGCCTTTGTTTCGGTGTAAAGGGAGATGGGGGAGAAAGGTATACTGAATGTTTTGTGTTTGGTGTAAAAGGGATAAGCAAATATATTATACGGTTTTAATTTTAAGAACGGAATATACGTGTGAGACTAAAGGAAAACCGTGTATAGTTGAGAGTAAATAGGGGTATGTGATCTTCTAAATATTCAAAAGATACTCCCAATTCTTATCCTTCTCGCAAACGTGTGAATTGGAGATACGAATAATAGGTTCGGTACGAAAGTCATGAAGACTTGTGATATGAAATTATTAAACGTAGGCTTGGTAAAAAAATAAATAAATTAATAAATAAAAATAAAAATGATATAGATACATGTGATATTTGTTACATATTTAAGAGAGTATGTTGATTATATAATTAATGTAGGATTATGTTCCATATTTAGTATTTTGTAGTTTATTCATACGTATAAAAATATTTTAAGAGTAACTAACTTAATGTCAAACTTATGTTAGAATTTGAAATTAGAGGCAAAATGGGAAACTAGCATTCCGGGTTTTACAGATGTAGTGAGCCGTATCATGATAATCTTGTTGGCGGTTACTAGGCATGATTTTTCCTATACAACAAAACCACAATGTGGTGTTAATTGTGAATAGTATACTAAAGGGTTTGATCACAATTTTGCTCAAAACATCTTCATTAAATTCAAGAAATGAGTTAATTTGTATTAACAATGTTAATTCTTTGATTTAAAATTATCTTAGAAAACAATGTCGTAACAAATTATGACAAACCCATTTGAACCCAACTTCTAAAGATGAAAATTGAAATCCTAGGAATCAAGGAATAAAATTAATAATGTAGTGAAGATTATACTTACACAAGAGATTGTTTTGCTTGAAGGAAATGATCAATTTGCTCCTGTGAACAGTAACTAGGTTTTTGTTCGTGAGTCTTTGATAAGGGAAAGTGATAGTGGAACTTCCACAGTTATCATTTCAAACTTATGTTGTCTTCTGTTGAACGAATCCCACGGATCCCTTGCATTAGGGATCCGGCTAGTTCAAACTCAGGGATCCGGCATGACAGCAAAAGTTCAGCTTAAGCATTCCTTGATAACTTTGGTTCGGGAGTTCTAAATTGCCTAGAGTTGATGTTTAAGCTCTATAACTTGTGGTTTGGGGTTTTTGACGGTTTAATACTAATCCTATTTGACGAGGTTCCCTTTTTATGAATGAGTCATAATTCTTTGGGAGGTTTTTCAAAAATTATGATAAAATCCCATTTTATCATAATATAAGAAATTTCATATGGATAATCATTGGCATAGATGAAATGTCAATAATCCTTTTGTGAGGACTAATGATCAAGGCTCTCGAATAGCCGAGATATCATTATTACAGGTTTTTATTGTAGTCTATATAAATCAACGAAGAATACTATTCTTGATGATGATTTCAATATAGATAACTACTTTAGTAATTACTAAGAAAGTGTAAACATACTACTAAGACTTTAATAATTAGAAAATGTAAATTATTAAAGATCATACATTTGCTAAATATTCTTTTTAAGGAAAGAAATATTTAGAGAAATTCTTTGTGATCTTCTTAGGATCCCCAAATCCATGTATGGGGAATACATTGCTAAATATTCTTTTTACAAGAAGAAATATTTAGAGAATTTCTTCATGATCTTCTTGGTATGCCCAAATCCAAGTATGGAGAATTCTTAATAAGGAAAATATTAGAACGTTCTATCATTGTCCAACATTAAACAATATGATGATTTTTAAAACATGACAAAAAAAATCCTTCTTTGTAGTTTTCAAACATACACGGATCGTATCAAGTTTTTAAAGTACAACATACTCTAAGAAACTTGGTAACGAAGCTCTGATGCCAATTATGGAAAACTAGAAGGGGGGGTTGAATAGTTTTACCAATTAAAACTTGATTTTAAACTATTTAGATCGACTTATGTCAATCTGTTTGGATGTGTATGTTGGACATTGATAGATAGATATATAAATGTGTAATGAGAGATAAAGAGTAAGAAGCACATAACTACGACACGAGTATTTATAGTGGTTCGGCTTCAAGGACATCTTCCTTGCCCTACTCCACTCCCCGAGTCACCTACTCGAGAGTTCGTAATCACTACACGACACCAACTCCTTATGGCGGAGAATCCTTCACAACTTTGCCTACTCTTTTTCGGTACTAGGCTAACCACCGGGTTCTTTCACAAGGGAGAACCACACCTATCACAACGTCTCCTACCCTTTATCCGGTACTAGGCTAAGTACCGAGTTCCATTACAATGGAGGAACTACTATCCAACACTACACAATACCTAACCCCAAAGGAGACCAACACCTTATTACAACACCATCAATGATATCAATATCCTTGGATACAACCTATCTCTATTTGTATATCGATGCACCTCATCGAGTATACAACCTTGGCATCCTTCACTAATGCCACTTCACTTGACTTCTAGGCATCTTTCACTAATGCCCTAGACACGGACGTTTGGCACCTTTCACTAATGCCTTTGTCTTGACTCAATTAGCATTCTTCACTAATGCTTATGACACGGACGTTTAGCACCTTTCCCTAATGCTTTCGTCTTGACTCTTTCGGCATCCTTCATAAATGCCTTGGACACAACACTTCTATTGAGGGAGAAAGAAGTATCAACAAGAGAACTTCAGTAGTCTTGATGATGACGAAGTATGGCAACTCATGGACTTGAGCTTGCTCGACTTCAAGAGGTGGTGATCTCGCCTTTAAGAGGAACCTAGAGAATCACACAAAAACAAAAGACAAACTACATAGAAAGATCATTAGGATCTGTGGTTAGAAGGTTACAATACTTGGGGAAAGTATGTGTGGGAGTGGCAACCCAAAAGGAAGAAATGGCTCACTATTTATAGAGGAAAAAACAGCTACTGTTCCACGGATCCCACGGATCCCTCACTTGAGGGATCCATCCAGTGTAATACTGGGGATCCGTGGGACGCTCCCTTTTGCCCATGGGTTTTGGGTCATGGGTCACGGGTTATGGATCATGGGTATCCAAGTAGATACAATGTATCTACAAGATGCAATGCACCTAGTCCATGGGTCATGGATAATATCCATATATGACTTAAGCATAATGTCATGCAATGGGTTATGGGTCATGCTCCATGGGTATGGGTCATGGACTTTGGGTTATACCCAACTACATTCAATGTATTTGGTCAATGGGTCAAATACTTAAGTTTCTACCCATTTATATTACCCATTAAAATACATACTAGTTATGTATATATTTTCTCAATATGTAAATACTAGTTGTTGTACATATGTATTACAAAATCATAAAATCACTTATGCTTGTTTTAGTGTTTTATGTGAAAACGTAAGTGTGTTAGAAAACTATTGGCTCAAACCATTTACGTATTTTGTTTGTTTCGTTAAAATAATTTTACGTTTGTTATCGACAAAACATTAGAAGATTGTAAAATATAAATAAACGTTTTTACGGCTTATTTGTATTAACAAAAATTTTAAAAATACTCTTTTCTGTTAACACAACCCTTAAACTAACCCTAAAAACCCTAACCCCTAAACCCTAAACCTCTAAAACCTTAAACCCGTAAAATCCCTATACCCCTAAAACCCTAACCGCTAAAAAACCTAAACCCTATCCGCTAAACCGTAAGAAACCTAAACCCTTAACCCCAAAAAAGCTTAACCCAAAAAAGTCAAACCCCTAAACCCTAAACACCTAAACCCTAACCGTAAACCCTAAACCCACAAAAAAGTCAGAAAAAAAGTTCGTTGAATGTATATGATGTTGGATATCAAATTAAAGGTTATTTTATGCTTGTTGTGATGGTATGATTAGTTTCGTCTAACGATCAATGGTTTGTGAGATATTTAGTTTTTAAAAATGAAGGTAAAAGTTTATTTTATTGTTTTGGTGAAAAAACTGAATGGTTAAAAATGGTTTATCTGATCTTTAGTTTTTCTTTTATTTTTATTGAACCAAACTCATCTTTATACTTAATTCCATATTAAGTACTAGCCCTACTTATATTCTTGACTAAAACTTTATCAACGATTAAAGACTTTGTATGCACAAATTGCAAGTCGATGGGCTACTTACTTCCCTAGATACGAGATATTCGATCAAAGTTGTCAAAATGTCAAAATCGTCCACATACGATGTGTGATAAGATACAAGGCTTTTTGGTTCAACTTAACAAGTTATTGACTTTCTTTTGTTATTAACGAGCAGGTGAGCCTGCGCGTTACTGTGAGGCGGTCGTGGTTTGAATATTATAGAGTAAGAATTAAATAAGAGACACCTTTATTAAATAACATTTGAGCGTAAGCCTACTAAGTTCAGTATGTTGTGAGAAAGGTTAGTAGTTAAGGACCAGCATTCTCCACCTACTTTCGTGGAATTATAGATCTATTCAAGTTGGTCGATCAACCCCTTATCTATTTCCCTAAGCCAAATACCGATTCTATCGATTTATATTAGAGTTATGGCCACTGTACCAAGGTGTTGACTTATGCATGTGATTCTTGATTTCATTGATAGTTTAGCTAAGGGATGAGTAGATGTAACAGATGATGGCTCATTACTTTCAAGTTTAGTATACTAATCTGTAATCTATCTTTAATAGATTATGATACACTTATTTCTAGAGTTCTTGTAATGCATTACACTTTTTTTGATATTTTTTTACTGTTAAATCATCATAACAGCTTGTCTTAGGCACATATTCACTCGTATAATAAGTATTCAGATGACATGTCAGTTAGTTAGAGAGTGAAATGCAGTTCCTGAAGCGTAACACCGGTCAAAACACGTTCTCAATATAACGTTTACTTTTTTAAGGATAGCATCATCTAATCACTTATATTAGCTTTCTAAAAGAGCATTCAAGTTCTCAAACAAACGTATAACTTAACTATACTTACAAAATGTTAGTTTTATGGATATAAATTAGTAGACGTGAGTTAGGATCGAACTCGAGACTATGGGATTGCACACTTTACGTATGAGAATTTAAAGTTAATAATTAAATATAAATGTTATATTTATTTATTTATTAAATGAAATAACTAACAGACGTTAAGTAATTAATGTAATGGACTAACGGTCGTTAAAGGTATTTGGAAAAGGACTTAATTGCAAAGTTTGGAAGATTCCGGAACCCCTTGTGGAGGTTATGAACCGATCGGCCTAGGGGTATTAGGAAACAATCCACAACTTGTTCACCAAGTTTGCTTGGGTATATAAACAAGGCTAGGGGTCTTGTTTTTGCATCTCTTGTATTCACAAGCTAAACCTAAAATTGTTTTGTGTGTGTTTTGTCCAAACCGATCGGCCACACCTTTTGTGGGTGTCGATCCTTAAACTTTTCCACATCAAGTTATTCGTTTACTAAAAACTAGCATTACTTTAATTCGGTTTAGTACGTGTGTACAAGAACATAGTAATAACATACTTTTGTTATTATCTTGGATTGAATTACAAAACGGTAAGGGGTAATTCATATAATCCTAACTAAATCAAATTAGTGTTCATCCGTTGCTAGTTTGTGGATTTGATTCTTGTTCGGCTAGAATCAAGAAAAGGTACGCATATTATTTTATGTTAATTAATTATTCGTTAATACATCCTATACGCTTCCGCTTGATACTTTGATGTTTTTGTGATTATTTATTTGAATGTCTTGATATATAATTCCAACAGTTGCATCACGAGTCATTGGTTTTTAATGAGTAATTAATTACATAAACGCGTAATAAAACAAATACTTGTATGTTGTTTGCTATGTTAATCTAGGGTTTATGTTTAATTTATGTTTTGGTCGAATTTTTTTTAAATTCGGGCGTACCCTATTTTTTTTAAGTCGACATATACATATTTTTTTTTTTAGGGTTTTGATAATTGTTTGCTAACCTTATTAAAACCTAGAATTAATATTGATTACGTGATTAATTCATGAATAATTTGTTACGTGTCATGGAATTTTTATATGCGATCTTGTGACTTCTTTGTATAAATTGTTATGATATCCATGATTATACATGCATGTTAGTCATGGATAAGTTGCTTTGAAATATTGTTTAATTGTTGAGACATATTTATTTGCGATAAATCTTGAATTGGGGAAGACTCCAATTACATATATTAATGAATCAATTATGTGCAATTTGGTATAATTTAATTAAGGGTTTACGCAATCGATTCATCGATGTATGTGGTTCACTTTCTATTGTTGGAGTGAAAACCCTAAATTAATATATACATTAATTTAACCTAGATATTGATTATTAATAGGGTTTTATCGAATAAGTTGCATGTGGCTACTTGTTTACACGTATAAATTGTTTATTATGTTCGCATTGTTTTTTCTTTAGTAGTTTATTTTTTATTTGTTACTTGGTTGTTTATTATGTTTGACAGTTTTAAGCAAAGGGTAATTTTGAATAGAAAAATAATATGGACTAAACAATGGCGAAATTTTGAATTGTTTTGAAAGAGTTAAGTTTTCAAAAGTTTAATTGATTGGTGACTTTAGTACAATGACTGAACGGCTCACCCATTCGAATGAACTATAAAGGGGTTATTTAAGAAGTGCGCACAGTCACACTGAATGGATGTCTAAGGTTATGCGTTTGCGCTTACCTGGTCCTCTGCCCTCTGTAAATTCGAATGGAGCTACTTAGTAAGCCATAAAATGTACAAGCTCATCTTAAGGGCGAATTAGTTTTAATTCCATGCGCCACTTCGGTGGTAATTATCCGAAACACTAAGTGTTTACACTTATGCAAAAGTACGGTATAATGGACGATAATTAAACACTAAATTCCTTGATTGGTGAACCCAATACCTCAGTCAAGACTTTGATAATTTGATCTTTAAGAATTGGTAATAAAAAGTTTTTTATTAAATTATGCTACAAGATGAATACATGACATCTTTGTACATATTTGATTTGACCACATAAAATCAAAACTAGTACCCTTTTTAAAATTAAGAATATGCCATCTAATTAAAAGGAACACTTGAAGTTGCAATTTACGTCATGACAGTACTTGGCTAGATTGTAATGGAGAGGTAAATCTCTATGTAAAGTCAGACCTTACATGGACATATTTGCAGTTCTTTAAGTTAGACACTTAAGTTGAGTAGGAAGTGAGACCTGGACTCAATGGCATAAGATGGGATGAAACATGTTTATATTTGCAATAGCGTTGGAAAATATAAATCCCATAATGATCTAGGAGTTGGAAATTGTTTTCCAATTAATGTTCGACAGATTACCTTATTATGTATTTTCGTTACTAGCAGATCAACTGATGTAATGAACATATGATAATTTGGATCCTAGTTTTCGAGAAAATTATATGGTTATATGTTTATATTACCTTTGGGTATATTTATTTTCTTGAAAAGTGTATTATCGAAAATACTAATACTTGAACTTTTTTCTGTAGAAATGGCTCAAAACACCGATAACACTAACACTGCTCTAACTTCTGCGTTCAAAACCTTTTTTGATCGAGAAAAGTTGACTGGCTCTAAGAATTTCAATGATTGGCACCGCTCTTTGAGAATTGTCTGTAGAGTTGCTGACCGGTTGAAATACATTTATGAACCTTGTCCTGCTGAACCAACTGGTCCTACAGCTACTCAAGCTGAAAAGGACGCTTGGCAACTTGAGTATAAGCGTCATAACGATGTGGCTTGTCTTATGTTGGGAACGATGGAATCTGCTCTTCAAAAGCAGTTCAAACATCATTTCCCATTTAATATGCTCAATGAACTTCGAACTATGTTTGAGAAACCAGCTGCCGTCGAGATTTATGACTTGACCGACGCGTTACACAGTTGTAGGCAGGGAGAGGGTAAACCCGTAAGTGCTCATGTACTTGAAATGAAAGGGTACATGGACCAACTAAAAGCACTTGGCAAAACTTATGATGATGACATGGCTGTGAATCTGATTAATAGATCCCTTAACAAGGATTTTAATGGTTTTGTCAGAAATTTCAATATGCACTGCGTGGGGAAGACAGTTACTGACCTACACGCATTGCTAATTGACTATGAGAAAGGGTTGCCTCAAAAGGTTCCTACCGCCCAGGTACTTGCTATTCAGGGTGGAAGGATTAATAAGCCAAAACCGCAGCGTGCGAACAACAAGAAGGGGAAGGGTAAGGGAAAGGTTGACAAAGGTAAAAATGTTATGGCCTATCAACCTCAACCCAAGAAGTATCCTACTCCTAGGAAGGATAATCCTAAAAAGGATCAAGCATGCCACCATTGCAAGACAGTTGGGCATTGGAAGAGAAACTGTGCTCTCTATCTTGATGAATTGCGGACAAATAAGATGAACGCCGGGTCCTCGGGCGCCGGTCCTTCAGGTAATTTATTTGTCATTGAATTATTTACTCTAAATCATAAAAATTCCTAGGTATATGATACGGGCTGTGGTATTCACATTTGTAATACACTGCAGGGGTTTAGAGTGGAGAGGAAGCTTGCCTATGGGGAGCAATATCTGCACGTGGGAAATGGCGCACATGCAGCTGTTGAAGCCATAGGAACGTTTAGTTTAGTATTGCCTTCGGGCTTAGTACTGTTATTGAACAATTGTCATTACGCACCTTCTATAATTAGAGGTGTTGTTTCCTTTTCAGTTTTGTTGGATGATGGTTTTACTCATACTATTTCACGTAATGGAATTGATGTTTCTTTAAATGGTGTATTTTATTTTAAAGCAATTACTGTGAATGGTGTGTTTGAAATTGATGTGATTGGAAATGAATCTAACAATAATAATAATTCGATGTTTAGCATTAACAAGAAGATAAAGTTAGACTTGAATTCTTCTTATCTTTGGCATTGTCGACTTGCTCATATAGGCAAGGCTCGCATGCATAAGCTGCAACAAGAAGGGCTTTTGCAAAATATCAATGATGATTCATTTGATAAATGTGAGTCATGTATATCTGGGAAGATGACTAAGAAACCTTTTCATAGCCATATGGAGAGGGCTTCTGATCTACTTGGTCTTATTCATACTGATGTGTGTGGACCACTTAGACATGTGTCAAAGAAAGGTGCTAGCTACTTCTTAACCTTTACTGATGATTTCAGCCGTTATGGTTATGTTTATTTACTTAAGCATAAACATGAGGTGTTTGAAACATTTAAGGTTTTCAAAGCTGAAGTAGAACTGCAATTGGGAAAGAAGATTAAAGGTCTTCGATCCGATAGAGGAGGCGAGTATCTAAGCCAAGAGTTTAAAGATTACTTAGCTGAGAATGGAATTGTCCAGAATCTCACTTCTCCATATACTCCACAACAAAATGGTGTATCTGAGAGAAGAAATCGTACATTGTTGGACATGATACGATCTATGTTTAATCTTACCACTCTACCTTTATCCTTTTGGGATTATGCTTTTGAATCTGCTGTTCGTATTCTAAATATGGTTCCCACAAAGAAGGTTGATAAGACACCATATGAAATATAGCATGGTAAAGCTCCTAACTTGTCTTATTTAAAGGTCTAGGGTTGCGAGGCGTATGTTAGACGTGACTCAGCAGATAAACTCCAACAAAGATCTGTAAAGTGTATCTTCGTAGGATACCCTAAGGAAACTATGGGTTACTACTTTTACTATCCAACTGAAAATAAAGTAATTGTTGCTAGGTATGGAGATTTTATTGAAAGAGATCTCGTATCTCAAGAATTCAGTGGGAGAGTTTATGATCTGGAAGATGATCAAGAAGATGCATTACCTTCTGAAAACACTAACGTACTTCCGGTAGAACCTGATAGTCTGGGTCCTCCACCAGAAGTTGAAGTGATTCCCGTTCGTAGATCCGTAAGGAATATACGTGCACCTGAACGTCTATGTCTTAACGTAGAGGTTGAGGAAACTATGTTAGGAGATCTTGGAGAGCCTACTAGTTATAAAGCTGCCATGGCAAGTCCTGACAAGGCAAAATGGCAGGTTGCAATGAATGGGGAAATGCAATCCATGAGAGAAAATGAAGTCTGGGTAGAAGTTGACTTACCTCCAAACGCCTCGGTGGTTGGGAGTAAGTGGCTCTATAAGATTAAGACTGACATGGATGGTAATGTACACGTCTATAAAGCTCGTCTAGTTGCGCAAGGTTTTACTCAAACTTATGGCATTGATTACGAGGAGACCTTTTCTCCTGTAGCAGACATTAGAGCTATTAGAATTCTCATAGCTATAGCGGCATACTATGACTATGAGATATGGCAAATGGATGTCAAAACCGCCTTCTTAAATGGTCGCTTAGATGAAGACATCTATATGAAGCAACCTGAGGGGTTCGTGAATCCACAATTTCCAAACCGTGTATGCAAACTTCAAAGGTCCATTTATGGATTGAAGCAAGCATCAAGGCAATGGAATAAAAGATTTGATGAAGAAATCAAAAGGTATGGATTTGTTCAAAATCTTGATGAGCCATGTGTATATCACAAAGTTAGTGGGAGTGATGTAATTTTCCTAATTCTTTATGTCGATGACATATTAATTATGGGAAAAGACATTCCAAGTATGCAAAATGTTAAGGCATATCTTGGGAAGTGTTTTTCCATGAAGGATTTAGGAGAAGCTGCATACATTCTGGGAATCAAGATCTACCGAGATAGGTCAAAGCGGTTAATTGGTTTAAGTCAAAGCGCTTACATTGATAAAATATTGAAGAGATTCAGTATGTAAAATTCCAAGAAAGGATATTTGCCGATGGAAGTAAAGCATGGCTTATGTAGCGATATGTGTGCTTCAACACCTGCTGAGGTGGCACGCATGCAGAAAGTTCCTTATGCTTCAGCTGTAGGATCTATTATGTATGCTGTGAGATGCACAAGGCCAGATGTGGCGTTCGCTCAAAACATGACCAGTCGATATCAACAGAATCCGGGTGAACTTCACTGGATTGCTGTTAAGCATATTCTAAAGTATCTTAGAAATACTAAAGATATGTTTTTGGTGTATGGTGGAAATCCAGACACAGAGCTTGGTGTTACAGGTTACTGTGATGCGTCCTGGCAGTGTGATAAAGATGATACGAAGTCTCAGACGGGTTATGTATTTGTCATCAATGGAGGAGCAGTTGACTGGAAGAGCAAGAAGCAGAGTACGATTGCGATGTCTGCGACAGAAGCCGAATACATAGCTGCTTCGGAAGCTGCAATAGAGGCTGTTTGGATTAGGAAATTCATTTCAGGGCTTGGTGTTATGCCTTCAATTGAATCGCCTATTGATATGTATTGTGACAATTCTGCTGCAATCATATTTTCCAATGAACCTGGAGTCATGAAGGGCACCAGACATTTTCTACGGAAGTATCACTATGTTCGGGAACAAGTCCAGGAAGGTGAAATAAATCTACTAAAACTTCACACAGATGATAACTTAGCTGACCCGTTCACTAAGGCTTTAGCTAAAGACAAGCTTGTAGGACTTGCCAATGGAATTGGACTTCGTTTAGCTAATAGTTTCATGCATAACTGTGATTAGTATTTGGATAAAGGATATTGTAAAACATTTATTATTTTTATGAAATAAAGTTTGGATTATGTTTATTTTCATTTATAATATTGTTGTCCTATATTTGCATGTTTAATCCGTAAATAACTAAGTTATTTTAAATGTCCGTTGTCGATTAATGATATGGGAGTATCATTGAACTAAGACAAATCTGAGAGATGTGGTAGAATATACTTGAAAGTATATTGATGAGAATGCATACCAATTTCAGATGATATTCAATGAATTGAATATAGGACTTATCCCAACTACATAATTTACTTTGTGGATATTGTTATAAGTAAATTATGAATAGTTATCCTCAGACTTGAGATACCAGATAAGTGTCATAAATGTAGTGCATTTCTGTGGAGCAACTTAACGCTATACGTAACTGGTAGTCATAAGGGTTGTTTTCAGAAGTGTTACAAAGTTTGTGGGTTATTCTTGTAGTCAAAATAGAATTTGTTCCTTCAAATTTATTTGGAGTTTAATACTGATGGGCCCCTCGTAGGGTTGACAAGATGTTTGTGCGGCCGCACCCAAATCTCCCCTAAATATGTTTAGATGATTCGGTAATCTTGGTCAATCACTTACAAACGAGAAACAGAATAGTTATATAAAGAATGACTTAATTCCATGTCTTTATTTAACGTGGTATTAGAAACAAAAGGATAATAATAATGAGAAATCATTAAAAGGTTTTCCAGGAGCCTTGCTCGAGTTGTACTAGAGGCATCGAAGTGTTGCTAGACGCTAATCGAAGGTGATCACTCTATTAAGATATATCCAAGTGGGAGCTGTTAGTTTTATGGATATAAATTAGTAGACGTGAGTTAGGATCGAACTCGAGACTATGGGATTGAACACTTTACGTATGAGAATTTAAAGTTAATAATTAAATATAAATGTTATATTTATTTATTTATTAAACGAAATAACTAACGGACGTTAAGTAATTAATGTAATGGTCTAACGGTCGTTAAAGGTATTTGGAAAAGGACTTAATTGCAAATTTTGGAAGATTCCGGAACCCCTTGTGGAGGTTATGAACCGATCGGCCTAGGGGTATTAGGAAACAATCCACAACTTGTTCACCAAGTTTGCTTGGGTATATAAACAAGGCTAGGGGTCTTGTTTTTGCATCTCTTGTATTCACAAGCTAAACCTAAAATTGTTTTGTGTGTGTTTTGTCCAAACCGATCGGCCACACCTTTTGTGGGTGTCGATCCTTAAACTTTTCCACATCAAGTTATTCGTTTACTAAAAACTAGCATTACTTTAATTCGGTTTAGTACGTGTGTACAAGAACATAGTAATAACATACTTTTTTTATTATCTTGGATTGAATTACAAAACGGTAAGGGGTAATTCATATAATCCTAACTAAATCAAATTAGTGTTCATCCGTTGCTAGTTTGTGGATTTGATTCTTGTTCGGCTAGAATCAAGAAAAGGTACGCATATTATTTTATGTTAATTAATTATTCGTTAATACATCCTATACGCTTCCGCTTGATACTTTGATGTTTTTGTGATTATTTATTTGAATGTCTTGATATATAATTCCAACACAAAAGTGGTAATAACATCTAGGCATGATCAGTTGAACGCAGGCTAGAATGCTAAATCAATCAGTTCATGTTAACTGGCTTTAGTTTCGTTTTTAATTTATTATCTATTATCCATACGTCGTCGGGCAAGATCGAGTATTGTTATTGTTGTTGTATCATGAAAGGCCGATTACCAGTTAAATTAGTAGAGAAGATGGAATTTGATCATGATAATATTAGATTAGCTATAGATGAAGACTGTTTTAGCAGCTTACCAGATGAGCTTACTTGATACCATAAAACACGTTCAATATCTTTTTCATGTTTTTTCCGCTGTTGAAATACAGAGCTGCAATTCAGCAAATAAAATTAAACATCATATAACCACATATACATGTTTAACACACCACCAAAGTGGATTAGCAAATATATATATATATCAAGTTACTTATAGTACCATTGGGTTAGTTGGTGTTTGGTTAGCATATTTATTTGTTTTTGGGATTTTTTTAGTAGCAATAAAATTAAAACATCATATAACCACATATACCTGGTGCGGTGTTGAACGTACGACCTTTTTTTTGGTGTTCAAGATTTGGGTCACATGCTGTTCATCATGTTGGTTTACTAAATCTTCAGCTTCTTTGTTGAATTGTTGGTGCACCCTCTACATAGATTCAATCTCAACAAACCACATTAACAGGTCTTACAAATAAAAATTTATCAAAAAAAATAGCATGTATTTTATAAAAGTACCTCAGCAACTTGTCTATTATCCAAACGCAACATGTATTTTATTACCTCAACAACAATACGGATGAGATCGACATTCCTTGTCTTCAGCTGGTAACACCCTAAAGTTATTTATGCTCTTAGTGTAGTCCCATAAACCCTGCAAAACATCCCATAATCATACATACATATAATCAGTTGCCCGAAAGACCGTATACGCAGCTACTTTATTTGAAATTAATAAGCTATAACATGAATAAACTATAAGCTCATAAGCCACAAATAAGTAAGCTTATGAGCTTTTCAAACTTTGTAATAAGCTCATAAGCCCATAAATTAAAACAAAAAGTAAACTTATCAGTTTTCCTAACTAAAAAATCCCAAAAAACAAAGAAATATGCTAACCAAGCACCAACTAACCCAATGGTACTATAAGTAACTTCATATATATATATATATATATATATATATATATATATATATATATATATATATATATATATATACTAGATTTCGAAGCCCGCCCAATGGGCGGGCATGACTTATAATTATTTGTTTGTTGTTTTTTGTTAACTTAAATGCATTTTTTAGAATTGTTTACAAATGAAAACAAATGAAAAAGTAATAAGGAACAACCTGCTTTTTGTATATGCTTTTGCCTAAATAGTTACGTCCAGTGATAATATGAACGTTCCCTGTAAAATGAATGATGTTCTAAGGAGTCTCATAAGCCAAAGAAACCCAAGCGAGAATAAATAAATACAATAGTCCATATACCATTATCGATTATCTTTGTATCATTAGGAATAAATGTACCAAATTTTTTATTGAATGCATTAAGAACGAAAAGAAATAAACGGTTATCAGATATGAGAGAAAAAATCTTGTACGTCATTTCTAATTTATGTAAGTAATTGGATAATATCATAAGAATAATGTAAGTTTCTTTAATGTAATTTTGAACTTTGATAGACTACAGTGTAGATGAACATGAATCAATAAGCATATAAAAGATGAAAATAAATGTCTTGAATAAACATATAGATTTAAAGTTTGTAAGATATGTTATATGTTGAAGAATGAAACTCAATACGTATTAAAAGATTGTAACAGACTCTAACAAACATATTGTTGTTGAACTATTGATTCGAACACTTTTCATCAACTTCTTTCCAATGATCCTTAGCCGCTACGGCATGTCTTTTGTTCCTTGCTTCTCTTTCATCTTCCTCCTCCCACAATTTATGCATCAAAGCTTCTTGTTCATAATAGAACCAAATCCATCAGTAACCATGTTTCACCTAGCCTTCAAGTTGTTGATTTTTTCATAAGGACTATAAATGAAGAAATGAAAAATCAAAACTAAAGCCTATTTGGGCACTAAGGTGGTGACATGTATCAGATTCATGGGAACTAAGGGGTTGTTTAGGGGCATAAATAAGTGACTAAATAAGCTCAAAAGGCAAAACTAAGCTAAGAAATTTTAATATCATACTACAAACTAACTGAATGCACAAAATCAAAGACTAAAAGTAACTCTACATATCTAAATTGGGGTTTAAAGATGGACAATGGGGCACTGCTCTGCTGTTGCAAGGTAAAAGTGGCCCACAGGGGGTTTTTCTAGCTTATAAATAAGCACTTATAGGACTGCTAAACTGAGAATTAAGCTAAAACAGATTATATAAGTACTAAACTAAACCCTAAAAAACTAAATTGGATCTAGAAATAATCCTAATTGATGCGTAAAAATTGATGTGAAAAGGTGGTGATGGTGGGCTGTTGTAACAGCAATTCAGAAAAAAAAAATCTTTTTCTTTGCATACTACTCTAACATGATTATATGCAATAAAACACTACTTGGAATGCTGAAAGAAATTGAACGATACAACTTACTTCATCATTAACTATGTTCATCGTTATTCGGGGCCAAAAGGGTGTCCCTTTCCCACTCTTCACATGTTCAATCAGTTTTCTATAGTATGTTCCCGCGTTTTCCAGTGTTGCTCCGTGATCTCTGAAAGCTGACCATCCACTCCCGGACACAACTATCGGCACATTAGCTCCACCTAGAAGCGATTGAGCTGCATAATGAGCATCATACATCGCGTCAAAAAGGTTTTTATATTGTTCACCGTTGTCCGGTTTGGTAAACAATGCATATGAGAGATCCAGGTTAGCATCACGATAAGCAAAGTACGGGTAGATATTGGCAAGCGTGGGTGAATTATTTTCCATAAGGAATCTTATTATCGGCTGGATATACGCGACCACATTGTCCTTAAATACGCCTTCATTTGGAGGATAGGACTTCCCTAACAGCCCCGTGTAAGTTGCGGTTGAAACCATGACTCGGAGGCCTGCATCATTAATGGGTTTTTGAATATTTTTCATTGCAGGAAATACGGAATTTACGAACCGGATAGTTGCAACCTCATTAGGGTCAACTTCATTTCCAACAGAAATGTATCGAAATCTAACATTTGGGTAATTTCGGATGTTGTTTTGGACCCAAACGGCTGCAGCATTTGGATACCTGTGGCTTAACTTTTCTTTACTCCTTCTCTGAGATAAAAAGAAATTTAAATCAAGAAAAAAGGTCAACTTGCGACCTCTAAGCTATACAGTGACGTAGATAAAAGATGTTGATTTTGGTTTGGTATTTGGTATTCTGGAATTCGTATGATTAATTAAGCTATACAGTGACGTAGATTAACCTTACTTTGTAGATCCTGCAACTCGGTCTTCAATTACAGAATCCTGAAAATAGAAGTTATGAAAATTCATCATTAATTTAGTGCTCACTGTACTATAAGTTGGCTACCAAATACCGAATTCTTACCAGCATGAAAGGGTCTAAAATACCCTTTAAATACTTCAAATGAGGCCAAATAAAATTGTTCCACCCGAATCAATTACGTTGGTATAATAGCTGCTATGTTCCGTACTTTCTTTAGCGCCATTGACTTTAACATTGCAGCTCCACACAAACCTATAAATCACAAATTTTAAATGCATAAGCCAGAGTAGAACCTCTCCATACAGGTGCTTAAATTTACATGTAGCCTTTCAGTAAGTCACACTTTTATATGCAAACTTTACACAATCACATTATTTAAAATATCAAGCATAAGCTAACACACACACCCCCTTAAAGACGAATCAGCTTACATGTGCTTAAATTTAGTTATTCCTCGAGGCGTCTTCCTAAAGCCTTCTTCCTGTTGCAACGTCAGGTATTTTCGTAAAAAAATAGATCAAGACATACCATAATATTTACTCATAAATAGGTGAATGCAGATCCTCGTTATCATCAGTCATCATCGTCATCATTAGTAGGTCAGAATGACTTTTCCTGAATGAAAGTTTGAAACAGACATAAATTTCATCTTAGTATGCTGTAGATTGATTACAATATTGTCAGTTTGTTTTCTTTTAAATACATAAACATGAGACACTTAACAAACCCGTGCAGCCAATGTCTGAATCCTCAGACTATCAGCTTCATCGCCATTCGCTGCATCATCTTCCATGTCATTTTCAGATCCATAATCTTCACCATCATTTGTTTCCAGACCATCATCCATGCCATCATCATCTTCAGGCATCGAACTTGTATACATACATTGTTAAACATACCACGCCATTTTGGAATGCAGAAGCAATGTCTAGCTTAACCCATAATGCTTTCAAAAGCATAAAGCCGACAAAGATAAATAACAGGTACAATGGATTCCTGAATAAAGAAATGTACAAATGAATAGGATTTACTAACACGTAATTAAGAATACAAAGTAAAAGACACTGACACGAACCTCAAGAGAGTCATGATTTCATTGAATCCAAGCACAAGCAAGGCAGCAATAGCCCATGGAGGCGGTAGCCAGTTGCTATTTTGCTTGTTAGCTTTCTGAAAAACATTAAAAAAAGCATAGAAGGTAATATAATGAGGATAACAGATGTATGGAGATTCGTTATCCTTATGTAATGAGGTACAGATATGATTGAAATAACACCTGAGCGGAAGTAGCTTTTTTTTGACATTTTAAGAATGCATTTAAATTCATAAGAGTGTTCTCGAGGCCAGATTACCCAAAGTTGTCGGTATTCTCCAATTTACAAAAAGTCCCAGCAAATAAGCAAGCATAATCCCAATAGTGACTGATAGCTGCAAGAAACTAACATAAATGATGTTATAAACTCATTAAAGGATCTAAATTAAAGAGCAAACAATTTACATTTCTAAGTAGTCACCTGGTTGACGAAACCAAAACTCCCTCTGCAAATGCAATTTACATTTCTAAATAGTAATACAATTTGATAGTGCAAATGCAGCTTACCTATGTCAAGTACTCGCATAATCTTCCTAGGCTACCAGTTACATATATTTAGTAATCATTAACGATCAGGACCACAAAAGGTGTCAATGTATGCCCCTACACCATGAGCCTACCACCAAATATGAGAGGTTTAGATGACCAGCTATTATAGATGAACATGTCTTAAAGTTTATTAACGATCTTTTATATGAAATGATGCAAGAAGAGTCTCCCTTACCCCAAGATGGTATGAACCAAAAGTATATAATACCGCATTTGCGTCTTCCACCATCTGATCTGTGTACCCTCTTAGACACATAAGTTGCTTCACCTAATCAACTATAATCTATAAAACACAAAAACGGCGCCGGTGAAAACACATAAAAAATGATAAACTAAACTGCCAAAGCTTTCACATTAAACATATGTCAATAAGTATCTTGTAAGCTAATAATGAACGACTGAAACTTTCAGTACATAAATTCAGAATTACTAATAAAGTTTGCCATTACCAATTTAGAGTAAGACCAATAACATGGTGTTCCCGGTACTACAACAAAATCTTCCATATAGATTCTTGACAGCAATCGCACATTAAATGCTTTGCAGCAGTCCAAATCTGCTTGATCGCGCATCAAATACACATAAATTATTACCATGTTTGTTTGCTTTCGGATCAGTAGAAAGTTCATGGGAATTGGTGAGTTGGACCTCAGTGGGTGATGAGATTTCAATATCATGGGTGGCATCTGATTCAGGTGTCTGAGTAGTTAAAGTTTCAGTCACGTGTTGGACCTCAAGTGGTGAAGAATTCCCAAGATCGCAGGTGGTTGTCGGGTTAGACCTTTGGTGGTGAATTAGAAACTGAATCAAGGATCTGAGGGGTGATAGAATCATCCAATTCATCTGTAATGGAATCAAGTCCAGGTGTGGAATGGTTTCCGCTTTTGTTTTTCACCATTGCCCTTTACCCTTTAGGGATACTTTTTGATCAGGTTGGGTTCCTGGTTCAACCTGCAAATCAGAAACAAATAACGATACTCAAGACAACCGAAACACGAATATGTCAATAACCTGTAGTGTCCACTTTTCCAAACAGTCAATGCGTCAAGAGGCCGTATAATGACACATTGGTGATAAACTGATCATAAAGGTTTCAAGCCAAATTACTCAATGTACAATATGACAAAAGTTTAGAAGATCAGTGTGACATACCTGGTTTGATGTTGACTTTGACGGATTTTGGTCCTCTCACCACTCTCTAGCCATTGCATGACTTGCATACGTTTTGTAAGCCAACCATCCTCATCAGTCACATATCGTTATAAATATTGCAGAGAAAATTACTAATTTTATTCATGGTCAGATTACTTAAAACAATCATGATAGTACATAAACATATAGTTAAACGTATTTTACATCACAGTTTCTGCATCACGATATATAGTTAAACGATATATATATAGACTTAACTAAACTTGAACCGATGGTTATTCTAACAGAACTAAAACTCAAATTGATCCGGAAGCATATGTAACAGCCCATGCAAAAAATTCGTTGTTACCATTGTCAACTGGAACTGATGGGATGCAAACCTGTGATGAAGAAAACACAAAAACAAATATAATGAACCTGTATATAATTTTTATGGATCATTAGATGAGATTGTGAGGGAAAAAGGATATTAGGGTTTTGGAGAAAAAAAATTATGAACCGTATATAATTTTTATGTATATGCTTAGTTTAGGGTTACCTAAATTGTAGGGATTCTCCTACATAGTTGCATAGATTTATTATATGATTCTAATAAAATTATAGCCATTTATATATTATACTATGCAACATAATTATCAAAATAACTTGTTGCCTAAGTGGTAAACACACAAGTTATTTATACTAATCCTACAAACAACCCAAGTTCGAATCTCACCATTCACATTTTTTACTAAAAACGAATTTTATAAATAATACCTTCAAAAATCCGAAAATTCATACATTAAATCAGAAAATTAAATATTATTGCTTAGGTGGACTAATAAATTGCTTAGTTGGACCAAAAATGCTTATGTGGCATGAAAAACAATTAGGTGGCATTGAGGTGGCATTGAGGTGGCATTAATGCCAAATGCCTCCTGTTATATATAATATAGAGATATATATATATGTTAATCCACTTTGGTGGTGTGTTAAGCAGGTATATACAAAAATTACCTGATGAAGTGGATTACGACTTGCGGGCCAAAGAGAAGCTGATTCGAAGTAGTAACTTTGAACTGTTGTGCAAGCCAAATCACAGAAAGTTAAAGAGGGAAAATTAAAAAAAAGCGCGGCTTGATAACCAATATAGCATAATCCAAAACAAACACGGCTATAACTATAAAACTATAAAGCGTGTTCATACATTCATGCGTCAATATGTTACTAATTTGTAACAAAAGCAATTTTTTTTTTCCTCTAATAAAAACTAAAACACTAACTATTTATAAGGAGATGGGTACAGTAACCTGTAGTAATCAAGATATGGATTTAAAAGACCAAATAAATATACATCCTATTCCAACCCACATATTCCTTGAGCACTAATATGTTATACTTCCAACTACCAGGATTAGAAATTAAAATTAATTAAATACAAAAGGCATTTATACATACTATAGCCATTGATGTCTGAATTTGGTTATTCCTACCAACTTAGTTAATGAACACCTTACATACTATAGCATTTGGTAATGAAAAGGCCCTAAGACATCATTTTTAGGTCCTGTTGATTTCTTCTAAAGAGTTCTCAAGTCTCATTTATCAATAACATTTCCTTTTATTGTTCAAAAATATATTGTTTACTTGAGCTAATATTGTAATCAAAGATAACAACAAAGAAACAAAATGAAGAGGAGTTTGTGTAAGATTCACGAACAATGAGATCAAACCTATAAAGCACCTAAGGCTATTAGAACACATAACACCACATAGTAGACAATTAAGTAAATGATCACAATAAAAAGTTCCTAAGTTATCTATTGAAAATCCTACATTCTCTAACCTTACGATCTTTTAGTATGTTGACCAAAACTCCGTCCCAAATTCTCAAACTTTTTTCAGGTATGAGCCCTGCATTTTCAGTTTAACACCAATATTCCACATTAGTCAACAAAACCACAATTATACACTCGCAATTCTAAATAAGAATTCATGTATAGATAATTCAAAATCAATGTATATCAGTTTTGTAAATTAAGTAAATGTGTAATTTGGGGTCAAAATAGGAAATCAGAAGACCACGTACTTGATAATAAAATGGGAACATCCCGCAAGAGGGGGACCAGCCACCATCAACCTGCAACATGAAAAGTTAACCTCAAAACACACAGAAGACGAATACATAGAAGATTCAAACATCAAAATGCAAAGAAGTTTGATCAAGAAAGTGACCAAATTTATTAAAGAACCTATCAGTTGCGCAGGTCTAGTTGCCAAATTGGGATCAGCCTCGGCATTCCGTGTGATTTGGATTCTTGCCCTTAAACAATTTTGCAATGTCCGAATAATGTTTACTGCCTTTCCGACTAATAAACCTACGTGCACAAAACAACAATCCATGTAAATCAACCAATATCTGAAAAAAGGATAATTTCAATGGTGAATGTAGAGTTTGTATAGTTCCATCATCGGGACTTCCATCGTGCTTTAAATAACTTACCTGCTGATACATTCTTGCCAGAAATTAACAATAGTGTAACCGTCTCTTGTTGAGGTAACTAGTTTTCTGAAGCTCGATTCTTGCATATCTGTTTCAATATCAGTTTTCATATTATGTAAGTTAATTCTAAATATACCTTTTAACTGCCATTTGACGCCCTCAGCTAGATCCATCTCGACCTACGAAACCTTAAATACGTGACACCATCTTCAAAAGAACTGATTTGAGAATCCTATAAATACAAAGAACTAAGCTATTGCAGTGATATTGAAATCAAAAGATTGGTGAAACTCATAATAAAACTTAACCCATCTTAAAAAATTATTAGAAAGTTTATGGTTTAAACCAAAAAATAATAAGAAGACAATTATACCTTCTTTGAGCCATTTCATCGATCATTGTTGAGCGCTTCAAGTATACCTTTTTCTTTTTTCTGGCCATGAATGAACCAATTTTAGACCCCTTCATATCCTCATCCATCTTACCCTCACATAACCAAAACCACTATTAAATCACCTTCTTTTTTCTATACATGAGTGAATCGATTATTGAGTCTCATCCAAAAACTGTTGATGGCGCAGATCTCACTTGATTCACGGGTGTTTGGATTTGTATTGCCGTCGGTTAGGTTTTCGATTTTTAAGATGAAATTAGTGTCAACAATTGCGATGTACCGCCTTTCATCAAGGGGTTAATGAATTTGGAAGGTGGATTTATGTAAATAAATCCACCTATATGTGATTTAGTTTTTACTTGGTTTTTAGATGGAGACAAATGTGTGGGAGAGGAGGAAGGAGAAGGCGGGAAAAGTGTGTGAAAGTGTCTGGATAGAGAAGAATTAATGATCCACACTTCTGTATACAGTAACCCTTACATCTAACGGATTGTAATAGTATGTAACAGTGGAAAACTACTGTAGAAATTCACTCGCACTTCCCTTTTAACCAATAGGAATAAGGAAACACATGTACTACAACCAATCAAATCGTGTCACACCCCTAACGGCGTTAACTATGGGGAAAACCGTTATCCCGATTTTTAGTATATAGTATAATTAGTAGTAGTAAACCTTTTAACCACACAAAAACATGTTTACATATTTAATCGATTATAATTAAAGTTTCAACCGCAAATAATAAAATATATATATAATTTTTTTTGTCAGCATATTTAAATTTCAACACACAAAATCGTAACAAAAGAGTACCGGTAGATCACAACTTGAAAGCTTATGGTTGTTCTTTAAGTTCTTAAATTAAAGTAGAACGAGTTGTTAAGTATGAGAAAAGTTTTTTATAGACTCCAAATTCTTTTTATATTTAATGAACCAAACGAAACTTTTTTTTTTGTCAAAACAAAAAAACTCATTTTCATTATTTTTATAATATTAAGGGTGCGTTTAGTTGGAGGAAAACACCCTTATTTTTTACAAAATATTTTGTGAAAAACAAGGAAAACAGAGATCGCGTTCAAATCAACATTTGCCAACAAAATATTTTGCAAAACACAAAGTACCTTATTTCCTAACTTAACAAGGAAACTTACAAAACAAATTTTAGTTGTTTTCCTTTGAAACCCACCACCGTCCCTCCCTTTCTTGAAAATAGAAAATACAAACACCAACTAAACGTGTTTTCTATATTTTCAAGTGTGTTTTGTAGAGATAAATTTCATTCCAAATTTTTACAAAACTAAAGATAGAAAACAAGAGAATTTTTTCTCCAACTAAACGCACCCTAAATATTTCACAAACCGTTAATTGTATGCGAAAAGAATCTTACCATCATGACGAAAATTAAATTATCTTTCCATACAGGGGCACTTCCATATACTTTCGACGAACTTTTTTTCGACTTTTTTTATGAGTGTTGAAATTTACGTATGAAAAAATCACATGTGATTTCTTATTTTAAAACTATGGATGATTTTATGAAAGCACGTGTGATTTGTGAAATAGGTGATTCCTAACATACAAATCAAATGTGATTTTTTAGACGCAAATTTTAACACTAAACAAATCTCGAAAAAAAAAGTTCTTCGAAAGTATATTGAAGTGTCCGTCTACTGAAAGATAAAAAAAACATCGTTTTTTGACGGTGTATTTTTTGTCGTTTAACGAATTACTGTTTGCAAGATATTTTATTTTCAAAAAAAAAGATGAAAAGTGTGTTTATTTTAAATGAAAAATTGGTTCATTAGATTTATAGAAAGTAGAGTAAATTACATTGTTCGTCCTTGTGGTTTGCGTTGACCGCATCCGTTAGTCCTTTGACCAAAAAATTTGCACCGTTCGACCTTAAGTGGCCAACGTTGTGCGCCGTTTGTCCATCCCTCTAACGGAGCCCACTAACGCTCGTTAACTTGTTTTCCCATGAGGGTATACTCGTCATTTCGCAACCATAAGGAAGAATGGTTTAATTTACTCTTTTTGTCAATTTTTATACGTTTTCATCCATTTTTTTATGCTTTCGTCCATTTTTCTTACGTTTCCATATATTTTTTATGCGCGTACGAAGCGCGTTCGGGGTCAAAGGAACTTACTTTTCTTCGAGCAAGTTTTTCAACCACCTAAGGCAGTGAACCTAATCGTTGTAGTGTAGTATTGGGTAAGCCTCAGGGATTGATATCGTTCTCTAGGGGAATAGGAATTCTAGCAAGAAATGTATTACGCTAAGGTGGGGGTTGAGGATGATTCTTTTTTATCTTTTATTGGTTTTTTAGAAAGCTAAGGTAAATATCTCGGGGCAATTGGTTTGGGGGGTGGTATATAACAACCCGTAAATTTTCGGATTATTATAATAATATTTATTACGTCAGAAAATTCAAATCGGTTATTTTCTGACAATTGTCATTATTTAGATTTAAAAACAAGAGGTCATCTTTTTTCCTTAAAAACCCGACACCGCACACACGATACTTGTCCACTAAGTGTCTGTATAATAAAGGTGAAATTTATCATTGTCCAAGTTAAAATTTAAGCATACATAAGCTTAATCCATTGTTTCGGGAAGTTATTCCGTTTACTACAGCGCGGTAGCATACAAGACTAAAAATAAATACTTAGATAAATGAAATCTACATTTTTATCATTCATTGATAATCTAAGAAAGAAAACAAGAGGTCATCTCGTGAAATTAGAAAATCACGGCACCGCATGCATACCGACACCAAATTAGTAACGGCAAACAGTTATAATCAAATTTCAATGTAATAAAAATGTCATATTATTACATTTAAGAAATCGTTTCGAGAAATATAATCTTTATATTTTTCGGGTACCGGTAAAGTACGTTTACTCGAGGATTCGACAAAACACGGGGTACAGAAAATCCACTCTACGATAATAAAACAAAATAAAAACTTTGTCAACTCCTATTATTTGTAGCCTACCCTATATGTCCCCTTTTCCTCTTCTTCTAGTCGACACAAGCAGGAAAGCAAACATGAAAATGGATATCCCTTACTCTTACACAAGAAAACCATCACTAGCACCAACCATTTTAAGCCCTCTATTCTACTCTAGCCTCACATGAAGATGTTGGGAGAAAAGGATGGAAGCTCAAATGGGTATCACCCATTCGAAACCCAAGGAAAGAGAATTCAAGGCCTTCTTCTTGTTTCACTACAAATAAAGTTGGGTTTTCACAGTTTCTACTCACATCTCATACAAAATCATAGAAATTAGGGTTCATACAAAAATTAGGGTTTCACGAATCGAAGGGGCTTCTTGAAATTGATAAGGGGGTTTTGCTAGAGGGAGGTTGGGGAGCTCTAATCGGGGTTCAATTACACGAATTCAAGTCAGATTGTTTTTCCAATTGAAGTTCTTGTGTTCGGTATCCCACGACTCCATCATCTTCCTTCTAACAATAAAAATCTGTCATTGATTTTCAGTTGTTAATTTTATTAATGATTCGAATATATTTTTTTGTAAACCATTACTGAATTTGAATAATACAAATTTGGACTTATAGAAGTTGTTAAAGTGTTGTTGTTGTTGTTGCGTATCCGTGGAAAAAGAAACAGGAAAATTAAACTTAAAAACCTTGTGTTATGGCTAGTTGGTATCCTCGGCTTAAGTCTCCCATCTCACTTGGGTCATTATACTTTTGGAAGTTAGACATTCCTTAGGCTAAGGTGGTCTTGGCTTGTCTTAGTCTCCAACTTTAACCCATTTGGTTTCGGCTTATCGTGACCATCAATATCTAGTAGCTTCTTTTAGTCACGGCTTAGATTCCAAGCTTACTCGTCTATAGGGTGTTCGGCCATTTGATAGTTTTCTCTCGTGCGTATTAGATTGTGTTCGGCGTAATTAGTTTCAGATTATATTTAAGCTTTTCAGCTTACTTAATCGGCTTACCGCTTATTGTATTTTTGACATATACCTCAGCTCACTTAACTCATTATCATTGAGATTTTCAACTTATATCCTAGCTTATATAGCTTCTTTGATATTCGGCGTATTATAGCGGCTGTTTCGAGTACCATTGGACTCAAAAGGGTCAAAACGGTTGTATTCAGATACAAGGTTAAGTCTTCTTGTTGCCTTCCTTGAGCTAGTAACAATTCTAGAGTTATATTAGTGTTCGTGTTCGGTCCAAAAGCCACCAAGGGGGTGTTAGTTTACATTTTCTGCTTTAAGTCTCAGTATACACTCACTCCGTTCTCGGGCTCGACACCGAATCCTTAGTTCACAATCCCCTCGTATCAATGTACAGATTTCCACACTAGTCCCAGTATTACATGCAACTACTATTTTCCTCAGATCTGGGCCAAGATCCAATTAGCAAAGAGGGTGCTTTTGATTTATGCCATACGGGCTGGGAAGCCCATTAAGCTCTAAGGGTCCGTTTGGTTTGAAAATCCCACCAGGACACGATCAGTTTTGCAACCGCCCGTATCGGGTACGATTGATTTCTGGTGTCGACTCGAGTAATCTACGACTCATCTTCCATCTCGTCTCATGCGGCTCGCCTCATAAGCAAATATATGCATGACATGTCCGTTCTTCCGACTTATATGATCGCGACTTGTAATTATTCATAACGTAATAAGTAAATGAGACATGAGATGGACTTCAAACATAGACAAAGGTTTTGAAAATAAATAAAATTGAAACAAGTTCATTATTATCACTCACAAAATATAACTTGACGAAACACAATATAAACTCGTAAACCTACGTTTTCGCTTACTAAAATTTGACATTTAACTTGATAAAATCTCACATAAACTTTGACAATTAGTCGCCAGAAACAACTAAAGTTATATTTGAGTCATGCCCAACTTTCGACAAATATATCTATGACCACATATCATATTTTAACAATAATAAATAGAGTGAATATATCAAAACTTACATTGTAATTTCTAAAGTACAAGTTGTTATTAAATTAAGTTAATGTTAAAGTTTTCTTTTGAAATAGGTACACTTATTTCAAACAAATGCTAGGGACTCATAATATATATCTTGAAACTTACGGAGGTATTAATATTTTGAATATATACAAGAGATGTTATACTTAAATTTCTAGATACATTTATCCTAAGATATTAAATGACATGAAAATATATATACTCTTATTATATATATATATATATATATATATATATATATATATATTTCAAAACATATTACCTGAAATGCAATTATTAAAACCTGCATTATATTTTTCTAAATACAATTTACACATGAATTAAATTGAGACTTATATTCCTTTATAATATTTATACCAATGTTCTAAGTGTATATATATATATATATATATATATATATATATATATATATATATATATATATATATATATATATATATACACACTTTATATATATATCTTGTTCATTTCCATCGACAACGTCTTATTATAAGCATACAATTCCTCCGTATATTATCTTTTGGTCATCATTGGACCAAGGTCGTAATTCCTTCTTCGAGATTCCTTCCTCGAGATTCCTTCCATGTCATACTCTCCTAAGCCGAGATCCATCCAAATCTTTGTAAATTGTTCTAAGATAAACAATGCCACATAAACAACAACAACAACAACAAAAACATTTAAAATTTATAAAGTTAGTTAAACTTTATCGAGTCTTAAACATAAAGACTAAATTGCCGTATTAATTAGGTTGCGTGTCGGAGCCGTACACTATCACTCCTTGATTAAATTCCCTTTAGACTTCATATTGCACATTGCCAAGGTGAGTTTCATAGCCCCTACTTTTACTTGTTTTATAACTGTTTTTGGGGAAGATACATGCTCATTTTTACTTAAATGATTTAATTACTGAAATTGTGCATTCTATGCATACTATGCCCTTTGATTGATATGTTTTAAGATACATCATACCTAGATGTTTTATGGACCATACCAAAATCTTTAACCTAGATTATTACGCAGCTTTCCTAAGACTTTAGATCCCAAATTGCCCTTTTCATGAACCGTCAATTCCTGCTGGGAAACGCGAATGTTGTAAATAGATCTATTGGGGGTGACTCCCCTGTTCGGTTGACCCCGCTTGGGTCAAGGCGAAACATATAACATGTCGGGACCGAGTGTATTGGGATAAACACTCGCCATAGGCTCCTTATTTGTATGCCTTCTTTGTGCATACAGAAACCGTCATAGCTTCGGTTTCATGAGCTTAGTGCTAGCGTAATAAATTTATAATATATGGCATTATATTCATTGTAATGTACATATACTCTTTTTATGGTCCACTAATGAAATACTTTTATGAAATTCTTTTATGAATTGAAATCATAATTTCATGACATTATGCAAGACGTAATGATCATCAAAAACCAAATTTGAAACAGTGTACTGAAATCCCTTTTTAAATAAACCTATGAACTCACCAGCGTAAGCTGACCCCTTTTAGCATGTATCTTCAGGTTATGAAGTGATAGCTTATCTTTGGAGGCGCAAGGCAAAGGCATGGCATGGTCATAGACGACTCTGATTTATATATTGGGACCACCTTTTTAATATGGGCCATTTTTCCGCATAATTCAATAATGTAAACATTGTTTTCAAGAAATGAATATAAAAGTTTATTTATGAAAACTCGTTTATTCTATGCTTATGTTGTGATATCAATTTAGTAGCACCCCAATACTTGTATGCTTCCGCTGAGCCATTTTGGGGGTGTTACAGATTGGTATCAGCGCCAGGTTATAGAGAACTGGGTATATTTTTAAAACCTAGACTATAACCACTTTTACAAAAACTAAACCCTATGACCGACACGTGCCAGCCTGCCAAGCTGATGCCTCACTTATGATCGTGTTCAGATCATACTTGATAAGATACATGTTTTATCACTGCTCACCTAGTTTCATTATGGGTTATAATTATTTTCCCTATACATATACTTATGTATCACAGCACTGCACCTTTCCCTCGCATAAAGAGAATAATTGTTCTAATCCTTCAAGACAACCTTTAAAAGTATTGTGACGTATTACTAGCATAACTAAGCTAAGTATTTTAAAATTTATTGAACCTCGGGTGAATATAGACTGATCACCTATATTCAACCAGGGACAGTGGGACATAGCCTGATCACCTATGTCCGATTCAGAGGTGAATTTTGCAGTACTTAGGATAGTTATAATAGCTTTATGTCCAGTGAGAAAATTATAATATTTTAATAAACATGTAACATTGTAATAAGCCACACATTGGCGTTACACTAAAGCCACACATACATTGGCGTCACACTATTCCTTAATCACAAGCCACTCACTGGCATTCCCTAATCACAAGCCACTCACTGGCATTCCCTTATCACAAGCCACTCACTGACATTCCTTAGTCATAAACCACTCACTGGCATCACCCTATCATAAGCCATTCACTGGCATCACAATATTCCTTAATCATAAGCTACTCACTGGCGTCATCCTACTTCTTAATCATAGACTTTATAATTCCATATCACAATCGGGTTATGTTATAGTCACTCCTATCCCAAACCTTACATTCCGTGGACGAATCAAACCATTTTAGGAACGACCTTCCAATAGCTCCTATGAGAAAGATCCCCTAGTAGGAATAGGCAACCAAAAGAACAATAAACCTTTGGCAAAATCTAGAAAGGCATGATGAATGACCTATAATCCCACAGAAACTTGAAAATTTTACCTTGAAAATTTGAAACCTAGAAGCTCTACCCACCTCTTAAGAATAACCGTGCTTACCTTGTTACCCTCCTACAAACAAAAGAGTTGCCATACAAACTATTATCCTACAGACCATTATAATCAAAATACCTTTTGAACCACTCCATAAATTATTCTACAAACCAAATTACCACCTTACCATTTCACCTTAAAATAAACTACAATTTCACTACTACTTCACAAAAATAAAGTGTTCCTTAATACTTCGAAAAGTATCCTAAAACCACTCTATTTACTTACTTCGTCGGAAAATGTTTTAAGTTAATACTCCATAAACAGAAATGATCAAGGTCCTCCTTGGCAGCTAAGCCTGACCTTAGGATGTATCCTACACCTCCACCTAAAGCCATAGACGACCATGAGGTTCACCAACCATTAAACCTCCAATCCTACCTAACTTAGACAACTAAACCCTACTCGTAGCTATGGGTAAATATTATATCCTGCTACACATCCTCGCTACAATATAGTTTCCAAATTTGAGGATTCCCCTTTAGAATCCAACAACAATACATTCCAAATCCCTCGTTAAAATGAGACAAAATGTTGAAACACTAAATGTTTCGCAAAACTTCCTTATACACCCCATAATTAAGAACCGGTTTTACAATCTTTTAAAAATGTGTCATTTTTACACAGTATCGGTTTTGAAATCTGGTCTTAGTCAAACTTGTATGAACGTTTAGTCGAAAGAGAAATTCGAAAACAAATGTTTCTTCATCCCTTAAGAATCAACCCATATACTTTAGAATCATGAAACATCAGAAATAAGTTCGTTTTGATAAGACCTTGAGAAGTTAGAGGTGCCCACACTAACAAAATAGTGAAACCTCATAACATTAAGAATTAGAACTTTCACCCAATGAACCTACCCCAAAAAATCGTAGCTCCTCAGATAGAGGATGTGCTACTGGTAGAACACTTAGGTACCCATACCCAAAGAAGAAACCCTAGAACAACCTAGGAAAAAATTCGAAACTTGTTCCAAATACCATCACCTCGTTCCCGACACTCTATCGGGCATCGTAAACTGAGATCCAGGACGGATCTCCTGTAAGGTGGGTAGACTATAACAACCCGTAAATTTCCGGATTATTATAATAATATTTATTACGTCAGAAAATTTAAATCAGTTATTTTCTGACAGTTGTCAATATTTAGATTTAAAAACAAGAGGTCATCTCGTTTCCTTACAAACCCGACACCGCACACACGATACTTGTCCACTAAGTTTCTGTATAATAAAGGTGAAATTTATCATTTTCCAAGTTAAAATTTAAGCATACATAAGCTTAATCCATTGTTTCGGGAAGTTATTCCGTTTACTGCAGCGCAGTAGCATACAAGACTAAAAATAAATACTTAGATAAATGAAATCTACATTTTTATCATTCATTGATAATCTAAGAAAGAAAACAAGAGGTCATCTCGTGAAATTAGAAAATCATGGCACCGCACGCATACCGACACCAAATTAGTAACGGCAAACAGTTATAATCAAATTTCAATGTAATAAAAATGTCATATTATTACATTTAAGAAATCGTTTCGAGAAATATAATCTTTATATTTTTCGGGTACCGGTAAAGTAAGTTTACTCGAGGATTCGACAAAACACGGGGTACAGAAAATATACTCTATGATAATAAAACAAAATAAAAACTTTGTCAACTCCTATTATTTGTAGCCTACCCTATCTGTCCCCTTTTCCTCTTCTTCTACTCGACACAAGCAGGAAAGCAAACATGAAAATGGATATCCCTTACTCTTACACAAGAAAACCATCACTAGCACCAACCATTTTAAGCCCTCTATGCTACTCTAGCCTCACGTGAAGATGTTGGGAGAAAAAGATGGAAGCTAAAATGGGTATCACCCATTCAAAACCCAAGGAAAGAGAATTCAAGGCCTTCTTCTTGTTTCACTACAAATAGAGTTGGGTTTTCACAGTTTCTACTCACATCTTATACAAAATCACAGAAATTAGGGTTCATACAAAAACTAGGGTTTCACGAATCGAATGGGCTTCTTGAAATTGATAAGGGGGTTTTGCTAGATGGAGGTTGGGGAGCTCTAATCGGGGTTCAATTACACGAATTCAAGTCAGACTGTTTTTTCGATTGAAGTTCTTGTGTTCGGTATCCCACGACTCCATTATCTTCCTTGTAAGAATAAAAATCTGTCATTGATTTTCAGTTGTTAATTTTATTAATGATTCGAATATATTTTTTTGTAAACCATTACTGAATTTGAATAATACAAAATTTGGACTTATAGAAGTTGTTAAAGTGTTGTTGTTGTTGTTGCGTATCCGTGGAAAAAGAAACAGGAAAATTAAACTTAAAAACCTTGTGTTATGGCTAGTTGGTATCCTCGGCTTAAGTCTCCCATCTCACTCGGGTCATTATACTTTTGGATGTTAGACATTCCTTAGGCTAAGGTGGTATTGGCTTGTCTTAGTCTCCAACTTTAACCCATTTGGTTTCGGCTTATCGTGACCATCAGTATCTAGTAGCTTCTTTTAGTCACGGCTTAGATTCCAAGCCTACTCGTCTATAGGGTGTTCGGCCATTTGATAGTTTTCTCTCATGCGTATTAGATTGTGTTCGGCATAATTAGTTTCGGATTATATTTAAGCTTTTCAGCTTACTTAATCGGCTTACTGCTTATTGTATTTTTGACATATACCTCAGCTCACTTAACTCGTTATCATTGAGATTTTCAACTTATATCCTAGCTTATATTGCTTATTTGATATTCGGCGTATTATAGCGGCTGTTTCGAGAACCATTGGACTCAAATGGGTCAAAACGGTTGTATTCAGATACAAGGTTAAGTCTTCTTGTTGCCTTCCTTGAGCTAGTAACAATTCTAGAGTTATATTAGTGTTCGTGTTCGGTCCAAAAGCAACCAAGGGGGTGTTAGTTTACATTTTCTACTTTAAGTCTCAGTATACAGTCACTCCGTTCTCGGGCTCGACACCGAATCCTTAGTTCACAATCCCCTCGTATCAATGTACAGATTACCACACTAGTCCCAGTATTACATGCAACTATTATTTTCCTCAGATCTGGGCCAAGATCCAATTAGCAAAGAGGGTGCTTTTGATTTATGCCAAACGGGCTGGGAAGCCCATTAAGCTCTAAGGGTCTGTTTGGTTTGAAAATCCCACCAGGACACGATCAGTTTTGCAACCGCCCGTATCGGGTACGATTTATTTCTGGTGTCGACTCGAGTAATCTACGACTCATCTTCCATCTCGTCTCATGCGGCTCGCCTCATAAGCAAATATATGCATGACATGTCCGTTCTTTCGACTTATATGACCGCGACTTGTAATTATTCATAACGTAATAAGTAAATGAGACGTGAGATGGACTTCAAACATAGACAAAGGTTTTGAAAATAAACAAAATTGAAACAAGTTCATTATTATCACTCACAAAATATAACTTGACGAAACGCAATATAAACTCGTAAACCTACGTTTTCGCTTTCTAAAATTTGACATTTAACTTGATAAAATCTCACATAAACTTTGACAATTAGTCGCCAGAAACAACTAAAGTTATATTTGAGTCATGCCCAACTTTCGACAAATATATCTATGACTACATATCATATTTTAACAATAATAAATAGAGTGAATATATCAAAACTTACATTGTAATTTCTAAAGTACAAGTTGTATTTAAATTAAGTTAACGTTAAAGTTTTCTTTTGAAATAGGTACACTTATTTCAAACAAATGCTAGGGACTCATAATATATATCTTGAAACTTACGGAGGTATTAATATTTTGAATATATACAAGAGATGTTATACTTAAATTTCTAGATACATTTATCCTAAGATATTAAATGACATGAAAATATATATACTCCTATTTTATATATATATATATAACTTTTCAAAACATATTACCTGAAATGCAATTATTAAAACCTGCATTATATTTTTCTAAATACAATTTACACATGAATTAAATTGAGACTTATATTCCTTTATAATATTTATACCAATGTTCTAAGTATATATATATATATATATATATATATATACACTTGATATATATATCTTGTTCATTTCCATCGACAACGTCTTATTATAAGCACACAATTCCTCCGTATATTATCTTTTGGTCATCATTGGACCAAGGTCGTAATTCCTTCTTCGAGATTCCGTCCTCGAGATTCCTTCCATGTCATACTCTCCTAAGCCGAGATCCATCCAAATCTTTGTAAATTGTTCTAAGATAAACAATGCCACATAAACAACAACAACAACAACAACAGCAAAAACATTTAAAATTTATAAAGTTGGTTAAACTTTATCGAGTCTTAAACATAAAGACTAAATTTCCGTATTAATTAGGTTGCGTGTCGGAGCCGTAGACTATCACTCCTTGATTAAATTCCCTTTAGACATCATATTGCACATTGCCAAGGTGAGTTTCATAGCCCCTACTTTTACTTGTTTTATAACTGTTTTGGGGGAAGATACATGCTCATTTTTACTTAAATGATTTAATTACTGAAATTGTGCATTCTATGCATACTATGCTCTTTGATTGATATGTTTTAAGATACATCATACCTAGATGTTTTATGGACCATACCAAAATCTTTAACCTAGAATATTACGCAGCTTGCCTAAGACTTTAGATCCCAAATTACCCTTTTCATGAACCGTCAATTCCTGCTGGGAAACGCGAATGTTGTAAATAGATCTATTGGGGGTGACTCCCCTGTTCGGTTGACCCCGCTTGGGTCAAGGCGAAACATATAACATGTCGGGACCGAGTGTATTGGGATAAACACTCGCCATGGGCTCCTTATTTGTATGACTTCTTTGTGCATATAGAAACCGTCATAGCTTTGGTTGCATGAGCTTAGTGCTAGCGTAATAAATTTATAATATATGGCATTATATTCATTGTAATGTACATATACTCTTTTTATGGTCCACTAATGAAATAATTTTATGAAATTCTTTTATGAATTGAAATCATAATTTCATGACATTATGCAAGACGTAATGATCATCAAAAACCAAATTTGAAACAGTGTACTGAAATCCCTTTTTAAATAAACCTATGAACTCACCAGCGTAAGCTGACCCCTTTTAGCATGTATCTTCAGGTTATGAAGTGATAGCTTATCTTTAGACGACTCTGATTTATATATTGGGACCACCTTTTTAATATGGGCCATTTTTCCGCACAATTCAATAATGTAAACATTGTTTTCAAGAAATGAATATAAATGTTTATTTATGAAAACTCGTTTGTTCTATGCTTATGTTGTGATATCAATTTAGTAGCACCCAATACTTGTATGCTTCCGCTGAGCCATTTTGGGGGTGTTACATGGTACTTCTACCGATTACTCTACTAATCTAATTATCTATTACTACGGGTAGTTATGTCTAATTGATGTGTGTTCGTATGATGATTAAAAATGTGTTTACCTAGATACTATTACTCCCTAGTTATCTTTTATTGGTCGGTTGAATTGTCACACATTATCTTAACGCGTTGTATTCCTAAGGTCGTAGGGAATGCGTATGCCCTAACTCTTTGAGGTTACCTTTGGGTTTAGCCTACGAAATCCGCAAGTTCTTAAACTATTTCATTCATAAGCCTCACTTTCACAAAGAATATTCCAGCATTAAACACAATGATTGATGCCTAGTTGCACTCCTAAGCCAATTACAATTAAGATAAGAAACAACCTAACAATAATTAATAACTATGTTTCATAGATCTAAGCAAACACACAAGAAATTTAGCTAGACATATTAAACAAGCAAGCATACACGCAATCAATTGAAGACATAATGATACTTTGGATTAAAACACTTATCTTGATGTGTAAAATAGGGTTTGGGACCCTAAGATACTGTCCAAATCGAACTACGAACGTTTAGGGTTTTTCTCTCCAAAAGTATACCTCCTTAAATGCAGAAAAATCGAATTCTATATATAGATTTACAAGTGCGACGGCGTCACCTTATAGGTGGGACGCCGTCAGCTCGCCGTCATTAGGGTTTTCGTCTTGGCCAAGTCATCGATGGGACAGCGTCACCTTAGAGTTGTGACGCCGTCAGTCTTTAGATGGGACGTGGTCATGATTCTGGATCTGGGCCGTCTGAGATGAAATTTCTGAGTGACGCCCTTCTTCTTTCAAGCGTGACGCCGTCAGGTTACAAGAACGAAAATTCCACTGAGCCGTCTGGTGCATGTTTTGATCAAGTCTGTATATAGGGACGGCATCGCCCTTTAATTGGGACGCCGTCAGGTTTAATTTAAGCAGCTTGAGTGGCTTCAATCTTGACTTTGTCATTTTCTTCATGTATTCACTCCTTTTCGTCCAAATATGCATCATTCCAGCATTTTGCTTCCAAGAGACCTAAAAAGTGAAAAGGAACGAAATTAAGCAGTAACGGATATTAAAGTGGTCGATTAATGGCTTAAATAACCCCTTAAAAGTATACGTTTTAAATCCTTATCAAATATCCCTACACTTGGTATTTACTTGTCCCCAAGAAAATGTGCTTTTGGCCAATCAATTTATAAGTTAGGGGGCATGAAGCATAGGTTTAAAATAATTCGCAACAAGTTAAAGCACCGCAATAGTCATAACAAGCACGGAAATTATATACTACCACCTCACAAGGGGTGTTTGGATTCTCTCATCTCTCGGGTTTTATATGAAATATAATAAATGGGAATGGAAGATAAACACTCATTACCTGGCATAGTACATAGATTACCATAAGCTTGAGACTAGATCAAACCTCCACCGCTTTGGCGTAAGCACCTAGGAACAACTATCTAAGAGGTCTTTGCAAGGGTTGTAATGTTAGGCTTACGGTAGGGAAACAAAGGGTTTTGTTGGATAGGCGATATTTAGTGGTGGCAAGTCAAAAATCTTATGATACAAGCATGAAAAGCGTGGCGTTGCTAAGCCAAGACTCGACTTACTAACTCTAGATAACTTGAAACAAACAAACATAAATTTAAAGATAGATGTAGGATGGTAGCCCGTATGTTTTTTTCTTCAATATTTTTTTTTGACACTCTCTTTTTTTCGATTTTTTTTTCATACATTTGTACTCTACCATCTTCTTCGATAACATCAAAATATAAGGGATTTATAGGAGAATCCCTACACTAGAGTTTTTATTTCTCTAACATTAATTGACCCGATTTGAAAAGGTCAAAACACTTGGAGTATTTAATTACGTAGGCAAAGGGAATTTGAATTTATTGTTCTTTCTCGTTACTCCATAAAATATTATTTTTACCCATGAGTCCTAATCATCCTAAAACTGTGTACAAAAGATATGACTCGACTTAGCAACCATGCAAGTAACTAGATATTTGAACTAAGGGTTTAGTAATGATAACAATAATGCACTAAAGATGAGTACATACAAGGTAGGCTAAGGCGATTTGGGTGTACATTTGGGGGTGGATGTAAACAATGCTCTTCATTAATATTCCGGAAAACCAAAACATCATGAGAACCGCGAAAAGGATAGGCTCTGAGGGGTTAACTAGGGGTATCGTGTACTAAAGATGAGTACATCACAAGGGTGTGGGGTAATTACTCGACCGATGTGGAAGAAGTAATTATAATACAGGTTTCAAACAAGGGTTATCCTAATGCCTCTTATCACTTAGTTATTCCTAACTACACAAGTGTAGTCTCACTAGCGATCTCGGAATGCATCACAAAACAAGTTCTAGAATCTATTATACTACCGGTACACTCTCTAAGCATTAAAGGTGAATGCTTTATTCCTAAAGATCTAGGGGCGAACCTCACATTTTTGGGGTGGAATTTGAGTGGTAAACGGTTTTTTGTGCTTGTCATATAACTCTTATCCATGAGACGCTTTATTAAGACTAAAGTTTTTTGCTCGCACATGTCATAAAAAAATTTAAATTTGGTGCTAAAATTGCCCTAACAAATATTTCTCATAGTTTATTGCACAATTTACCAAGGACAAGACAAATAATCAAGGATAAGAATAGTTTCTAAGTTCCCGTTTTATTCTCCCTCCCTACACTTAAACTGAACATTGTCCCCAATGTTCCCCGAAATTATCAAAGAAGGTAAGTAAATGAGAAAGAAACTAGTACTCCCCTGATTAGCTCGGTAGGATCTATGTGAAGTTGCGGTTAAATTCTTTTTCAAGAAGAATGCATACGTGATAAGCTCCATCTAATGTTGTGTTTCTTCTTCTTGCCAAATATAACCTGCACACTTTAAGAAAACAAACGAAACCTTCACTTAAAATCGGCGGTAAAACTATATATGACACAACTACACTAGGATATAATGCTTGTGGAATGGATGTTTGCAGATTTTCTGGAAAATTTAGACTTGAGAATTTCCAAAAATTTATAAATAGCATAGAAAACAAAAAATTGTATGATCTGTTTCTGCTTGACCTGACGTCGTAAGGCTTTAATCCTGACGCCGTCAGGTTGTCATGACAAAAACTCGTCTGATGCGTTTTCCTGAAAAAATTCTGGAAAAATTACATCTTTAAAACCTGGAAAAATTCCTGCAAAACATCCATTATGACTCGATACAATCATTTGACTCTAACAAACACACATATACATCAATTTTACTAATTGTAATTCTCATGTTCACGTTCTTCAAAAACGTATGTAATCTTCCCTGCACTTATCTTTTTGCAAAATACCTTTATATGTAATTAAGACGAGGTTAAAGACAAAATAAAGCATTTTCAGTAAATCAAACATGAGAATAAACAACAAGGAAAAAGATATTTGACACACAAACAAGCAAACAATTAAGCATGGGTTGCCTCCCACGAAGCGCTTTTCTTTATTTATGAGTCTTGTAGCTAAACTCGAAGTCGTGCTCCTACGTATCTATGTAAGTAAGTTTATCCTCAAGGTGTCATAGGGATCAAACTTATCTTTTATCTTCCTATTGGTACGCTTAGTCCTGTATGCCTTTTCAAACTTTTCTCCATCGGGATCATAGATTGTCATCCTAATGTGCCATTCTCCATTTCCATCACTAGGTGGTCTATCCCAACTCCAATTATGCTTAGGAACTCACTCTTAACTTTCCACTTATTCATGTTAAGATTAATGGGCAATGTTCCTATGAACTCGGTCATCTTCCTAAACATTAAGGTGTCTTCGAACGGGTTCACTTCAATGTCCCAAGCCAATTGTTGTTCATGGAAATTTGAGTTCTTACAAAGGTCTTTTCTAGATAGAAAGGTCTTTGAGGACCTACAAAATCTCCATTAGTCCAAGGTCCATATCTAGATTACTTTCTATCCAACATGATCTCATAGGGTATTTCTTCCTCTTTGTAGTAGATATGCTTTTTGACATCGTAAATTGACCTAGCACTCCCTTCTGCTACCATTATCTTAGACATCTTACAATCAATTATGGCACTAGCGGTAGCTAAGAATCCTCTTCCTACTAACAATGGTCATGTCGAGTCTTTATTCATGTCTAGCACATGGAAATCCGCTAAAAGAGTTAATCGACCTACGTGCACTATCATGTCCTTAATTATCCCTACCGGATATGCAATACTATCGTCCGCTAGACCTAAGATGGTTTCTGTTGGTTCTATCTTACCTAGGTTAAGGCTTCTATGGAGGGACAACGGAAGAAGATTGATGCTTGATCCTAAGTCGGCTAATGTGTCGAAAGATTTGGAATTTTCAAGCCTACACGGAAGAATGAATAGGCCGGGATCATCTAACTTTTTAGGTAACTTATTTTCCATGAATGCGGACCCACGTTCTCCTAATTTTAGTTCTTTCTCATATTTTTCTTTTAAAGCATTATAATAAGGCGCATGAGTCAAGACTTCAAGAACCGGTTTATCTTGGTGGAGCTCCTTATACTCCTCTTCTAGAGTAGGTTTGGGTTCTTGGTTGATGGGTTTCTCAAGAGTTGGATGAACCATTGGTTCGGGTCCTTGGTACTTCATGAGGGATCGCTTGGAACCCGTGTTGATGGTGTTGATCGAGTGGACTTTTGGGTGTGAAGGACATGGATATGCACTCTCCCATGGAGAGCATGAACATGAATTCGATGAAACCGAATTCAACTTTGGGTTCTTTATAGTGTCACTTGGGAGTGCTACAATCTCCCGGTCATTGAAGGCTTTTAAGAGGGCGTCGAGCTTGGTTGTCATCTCGCTTTGTCGTTTCTTGAAATCGGCTTCAAGGTTAATCAATCGAGCTTCTTGAGATGACATGAACTTGGACACCATTGCCTCGAGACTAGTGGAATTCCCGGTATTTGGAGGGTTGGACCTATTGGGTGGACTAGATGAGTTTTGGGGCGGGTTTGAGTTTTGGCTCCACCGAAGGTTAGGGTGATTTCTCCATGAGGGTTTGTAGGAATTTCCTAAGTTTTTTGCTCGGGCGTGAAAGTGTACCACTTCTCTCCCGCTCCGTCGATACGCGTGGAGGCGTAGTCCAAAAAATCTTGTTCGGGGAGTCTTGTGCAATCACGAGTGTCGTGGGGACCACTACATAATTCACAAGGTAGAGTGATTTTGTTCACTTGGTGTGAAGACTTAGGATTCTCATAGGAGCTCATTAGGAATTTGACTTGATCTTCAAGTTCGAGCATCCTACGATTGGAAGGTTGTAAGTCAATGGGAGGCAAGGAGATTGCCTTGACGGTTTTGGGCAACTCGCGGGGTTCATTCCAACTTTTGTTGTCATAGAGGGCAAGGTCCTCTATTGTACCACACGATTCTTCCGCGGTAAGTTCACTAAGTTTACCACCGGCCGCTTGGTCGATGGTTTGCCTAGTTGAGAAGTTGACATGATCGTAAAAGATTTGGACTTGAAGCCAAAGATCGATGTCGTGATGACGGACTTTATGGAGTAAGTCCTTGAATCGAGTCCACGCCTCGTAGAGAGTTTCGCCTTGACGTTGTTGGAACATCAAGATGTCATTCCTAAGTTTGGTAGTTCTCCCCGGTGGGAAAAATTGGGCTAGGAAACGAGTAGTGAGATCATCCCAACTTGAGATGGATCCGGCGGGAAGTCGCTCAACCCAATTACTAGCTTGGTCTCGTAAAGAGAATTGGAAGATACGCAAATGCGTGGTCTCCCGTGTGGTAGCGTCAAGGTTGACAGAGTCAATAATTTTAAGGAAGTCGTTGAGATGCTAATTAGGATCTTCGAAACGAAGTGCATGGAATGCACATCCGTTTTGCACCAACCGGATGGTGTCGGATCGCAGGGCCGTAGTTTGAGCTTGATCGGGGAGCTCAATGGCGTTCTTATAGCCTTGGTGGCTCGGTCTAAAGTATTCACATAGAGTACGGCCTCTTGGCGGGTCAATTGGTAGTGGGTTATCACCTTCCATGATGAAAAGTGATGGGATTACTAACAAAGTCACGAAGAAGGGGGATAGACTACAAGGAAGCTAATGAAAAGAGAAAAACTCTTACTTGATAGGAATCAAGCAAGGGAACCTAAACGAGATAAAAATCTAACTAGCTATTCTATTCCCCGGCAGCGGCGCCAAAAACTTGATGCGCGTACGAAGCGCGTTCGGGGTCAAAGGAACTTCCTTTTCTTCGAGAAAGTTTTTCAACCACCTAGGCAGTGAACCTAATCGTTGTAGTGTAGTATTGGGTAAGCCTCGGGGATTCATATCGTTCTATAGGGGAATAGGAATGCTAGCAAGAAATGTATGACGCTAAGGTGGGGGTTGAGGATGATTTTTTATTTTTTTTTAGTTGGGATTTGAAATAAGACGAGTGCTCTCTCTCTCTCTCCCTAGGTGATTTGTAGCCGCCACTCAACCTCAACTAATCTGCCTTAATTCTTCCAATATTGAACTTTTTTGCTGGTAATCCTTAAGATTACTAAGTATTACGTTAAGATCTGATTTGGTGTGTGTGTTGTTTGGTTGGTTTATTTTCCTCTTTTCTCTTCTAAATCGCCTTCTTTTTACCGGCTGTGATTGCGATTTTCACTTTATTCTCCAAACGTTTGATTGTTTACTCATCTAGGGTTAAACGTGCTCTCCATTCCACGACCCTATTATTTAGGGTGTCATCTATTATTTGTTGGTAATGATTGATGTTATTGGCTGTCCCTTGCCGATCGGTTTCAAGTTGGGGTTTATCTCTTATGGCGGTTTGTTAAATCGCCCCATTTTTAATTGAGGCTGTTTTGGTTGGATTATCACTAAACGCATTAAAAACCTCTCGATTTTAATTTCTTGTCGTTGGGTAGCTGCTCTTTACCTTGTAACGAAACCCTAATTATTAGGGTTTTGTATATCTTTATTGTTCGAGATGCAAGTAACCAAATATATGGGTTTGATTGATCTTCTAAGTGATTACCTATTCGTTGGGTACCTTCTACAGGTTTGATATATGTTGTATGTGTTATGTAAGTGGGTTCTAGAGAGTTGGAAGTCAAGTTTTGGGGTTCTTGTTCAAAAAACCTTCATCTTTTTTTCTGGCCTGGGCGTTAAGGTTTACTTTTTGGTCTCCTGCTCGATATTCTGTAAGTTAGGGTTTTGTTAACTCTATTTGGTACTTACTCCATTCATATTACATTAATCTTGATGGTGTTTTGGCTGATTTCTTATGGGCTTTACACGATGGTATGTTGGGTTGTATGGTGTATTAGAAGTGTGGTTTGACAGTTGTTAACTGATTACAGTTGATGTCGCATCTGAATTGGTGTGGTGTGGTGTTTGAAAGCTATTGTTGTCGCATTACCTGTGGATATTGTTGTATCTAGGGCTGGTGTTTCAACAGTTGTTCAAGACAATCTGCAAGTTATAACTACTATTTCCGCACCTGTTGCTTTACATGTACTTGTTGGTGATGGTTTGAATTGGTCTATGCATTGATGTGAGTGTTTATGGTGCGCTCATACTAGATGATTCCAAGCAGGTACAAGTCGATACGTTTGGAAGTCGTGGTGGGTGGTCTTCTTGGGGATACTACTACCATGTGTTATATGTTGATGACAAGTCTAACACCTGCTGCACATATACGTATATTCAAGCGTGGTAAATTTGGCTTGGTGTTTGGTTATATGTTCATTCTGGGTTTCTACATAACCATATGGAAGTTAGGGTTCTCGTATACCCTATGTCAGGATTTCTTCAGATCCGTATAGCATGGTACTACTTGATTATTTAGGTTATTATTTGCCGCATTCGTGTGTCATAATAGCAGTTGCAATGGATCATTCATTGGTTGAGGCTGTTTGGAATTCTTTCTGCTTGTTAGTCCATGGGTGTTTTCTTTTCTACACGATATGGTAAGTTATGGTATAGGTATTGGGGTCTTCACTTCATGTGACCTAATGCTAACTTGTACCCATATGAGGATAAAGTGTTTGTTGTAGAAGCCTTATTGTGTGGTTTGGTTTAGAAGCTATTAAGTTTCTACTGATCGGTGTACATTAGCCATATGGAGCGTATTCCTACCATAATTGTGCGGCTTCTTCGTGTAAGTTTATTTTTCCTTGTCAGATTCCGTTGAGTCTAATGATGCTCATGTATACATACGGGTATCTCATTGGCTAAAGGCTGCTCCAAATAGTGTGGAAGATAAGTTGGAGTGCTATGATGACTATGAAGGCTCAGTTGTTTTCTGAGTTGGACATATATTGATTAATTTTATTAAATAGTCGTTGTAGTTTATTTATTTATTTTGTTAAGTTATAAGAATGGCCTGTCATTCTTATAGTGCGGTTGCATGTAAGTTGCACATGTTGTGCAATTCTGTCGCCTTGATCAGGCTGAGATGGGGGATTCACCCCCATCTGTGACAATTCTCAATTTCCGGTCATTTTGCAAACTTAAAAAAAATTACTATTCATCTCGGGAATTTACTATTCACTGGTTACTATTCATCATTTTACTATTCATCGTTTTTTAAGTCGGGTTGAGACTTTGGGAGGTTATTTCAAAAATTTACTATTCACGAAACACTATTCATTACCGGAGAAAAATCGTTAATCATGATTCACTATTCATCATTTTTCGTAAACTAGGTTTACGAGTATCAAATACGCGTAACCTTAAGGGTTAAGTTGCGTAATCATGGAACATCATTGAGAACATTACATATAGACTAGAGTTAGTCTACATATCATCAGTAACATCATTTTCATATTAGTTCATGCATGGGTTTTCATATTTCATTAACGTATATTTATTTATTAAATAAACGCTATCTCATGATCATTTATTTTGAATAATTGATCCGACACTTCCAACAATTATCCAGATATATTTTTATACTCATTTTAAGACTATAAAAATTATATAATTAGTTTACCCGATGTTTTGAATTTATTTTATATATATATATTGTTGTATATATATAATTACGACAGTTTTCGTAAATTCTATTCGATAATTATTTATACTTGAAATTACTACTTATAATAAGTTCATATCATCCTGTAATTATTCCCATGAACCCTATCATTGTTGGTGAAGTTTTGGAACCCATGACACCCTAAGAAGGTGTATTGTAGGTTTAGCATAGTTTTGGTGTTGATTGGAAAGGGTTAGAACAAGTTCTACACTAGAAAAATCATTTTCGACAACATATAATTAAGGGCTCTCCTATTTTGTAAAATCTGGAAATTTCATTAGGCTGGGGATTATTTTGGTCGTGATATTCAGAAAATAGACTTAAAAACGAAACCGTGGCCGCTTGAACGGGTTAAAACGGGTTTATAACGAAGAAGTTACGCTAGTTTCAAGTTTAGCGACGAAAACTATTTTCTGAAATAATACAAGCTGTCAAGGGATTTCAAGAGGCAAAACCGAGTTTTAAACATAATCTAAATGAGTCGACTTATCAAAAAATATATTAGTATACATTAACACGAAATCAAGGATATATAGATCGTAGAAAACGGACTTATAACGACCAAGATACTCGCGTTTGAATTACGACGATCACCACTATTTTTCTTCAACACTAACACTTTATATATTCACTATTTTACGACTAAGCTTCGCGACGTTACTTAGTCATTTTTATGAGTTGTCAAAGTATATTATTTTACGACGAAAAACTATAAATTCTTGTCCTATTTCTAAATGATTATCATGGGATGTTGTTTCAACATATATAAGCGTAAAGTATTTTATACTTGACAAGACGTTATAAACTTATTTTTT